>VMBQ01000301.1:60308-220009 GCA_007657795.1 Dreissena rostriformis
TCTGGTCGCACACGGGTATGTGGCCAGCCATCTTTTGCACCTGATGTACCTTATCAAAGACAGTAATCTTAAGAGAATTCGCATACGCGGATTGACTTATTTTAGTTCAAGAGGTTAAAAGTTATTAATTTGCTCAACTTTATTTTTCATTTAGTACACTATACAATTTCATAACGCATAACTGCAAATTTTAAATTCTTAAACTTGTAATTAAATACTTATATTTTGACTTAAGTACCGCATAAGCACTTTTCAAAAACATCGGAAAGATAATACCTTTTCGCTCTTATAGCATAAGAACCATACACAAACAAAAAACATTTCCTATATGTTACATATGCATTTAGTTTATTTAGCTTTTTATTCAGTTCATTACACAACAAATCGACAAAGAAAAATATCTCAACGCTTATAATAACATATTTGAATTTGGTGAATAGACAATCGTGCATGTTGAATAATAACATTGGTCTCATTTTTCTGTACCCATTTGCCGGAAAATCCGAAACAAAATGTAACTGACATTGGTTGATTTCCTTTTTGACATAATGTTTTGAAACATTTTGTCACACCGCTCGACTCTAGTTAAAGGTTAAAGCGATAAAACCGTTCCAGCGAAAATAATTCGTACGTAAAATAAGATATAACTGAAGTCTGATTTGAAGTCGCTAACGAGGGGCATTTTGTCTCTCAGCATCACATTACATATGTGATGCGGGTTTTTGTAAGCGATATCCTCCTAATGACGTTTTTATTGCCGAATATCTGATACTTGGTACATTCGGATGCAATGGTCCGTAGTACACTGTTTTTGTTGTTCATATTCGCTTGTGGTTTTATATGTTCCTAAAGATGAAACATTTCGTTAGTTCAAATTATTTGTAAAAAAAACAATACCTCGGAATATTTCTTATTTATTTTAATCAGGTATGAATATAAGATAACATTGACTGTTCCGTAAATACAGTATACTTTGAACACGTTTATACATTCATACAACTGAATGAGGCCGATAGTTTACCGATAGATAGTTTTTGTAGATTTGCTAGTCCGAATAATATTTCAACATTTCAATTCGCGTTATGATTTTGCAGGAAATATATAATTTCCCGCAACAATACTGGTTTGATTGTATATCCTGTCCGCTGTCCTTGTGTCGTACGTTAAAAGTGCTCACAATTTTAGAAACGGTCATTTTACCGAATTCTTAAAACGAGACAAAGTATCCTAATTGGGCACATTGTCAACTCAGTTATTCAAGTAAGAAGTATCTTCTATTCATCTTTGTAAGTCGATCTGCATCTTATCATTCTAAATATTCTCTTTTGAAAAAAAAAGAATTTATATCGTAAATGACACTTGACCTAGAACCTACACCAAACGCAAAGCGATTGGTCTTTAATCTGTCAATTTTTACTAGATGGTGTGTGCGTGCGTGCGTGCATGCGTGTGTGTGTGTTTGTTTTCCAAGTTGATGAGGCCCTTCCGCGCCTGTGGCTGCATTATGTGTGGACGCGAATTGTGTGACAACACTCCTTCTTATTAAACTTACTACTAGATTCAAGAACGTTGTCGCGAATTTCGAATTGTAGCTGTAATTTCCAGAACCGATCCCCATTTATATCAACCTTTGGTAAAGACCAAGCAGGTATCGATTATTTATCAAATTATGTCCACTTAATTAGACATGATGATTCAAACTCTGCTGCGATGCCATTGATTCACCCGATGAGCCGACTTTATCTCCGGTCCCACGTGCAAATGCATTCATGGCTAATGCGAGGGTGTTACATCTGATAAATATTTCAAATAACAAAATGCGTTTGACGATCAAAGTCTCAAATAAACGGACCAGAAATGTGATGCCACTAGAGGCGCCTGAAAGAGCACAGAGAGCGAAAGGTTTGAACGCCGGTCGAGCATTCAGTGGCAGTAATTGAGATCGCATCATGATCATGACCCAGGCATCTGGGACGATGCTTTTAAATGGTATATGCATTACTATTAGACTAGGTTGGACAACTAAAGTTCTACTTTGTGGGACGTCGGATGGATAATTTCTGATTGGAAGGCTTTTAAAATCTGGGAATATTGCTCTTGTTAACTTGTACGTAATAACTTAATATGCCATCTTGCTATTCTGGGATATACGTTTTAAATTATAGCACATTAAAACTAATATAATAATTCATTAATTCTAAACGAAATCCGAAAATAGCCTTTATTCAATTAAATCGTGAAGAACTTTCAAGGACTTTAATCCAAATTGACGTGCTTAATATAATTGAAAGTAGACAGTTCAATAACAACACTATATTTTACATTTAATTGAACATGCTTATTAAGTCATTTGACACGTGATCCCATGATGTAATTTGACCTGATTCCTTAATATCTCAAAATCTCTCGTAAACACAAGAGATTTGTTTAAATCTTCTGTTCCACTACGCTCAAAAAATATAATTGAAGTTGTAAAAAGAGAGGCGGTACATAAAGTGGCTATTCATAAACCACCAAGGTTCGTGCACGTGACTATCGTGCACGGACTCATTTTCAACAAGATTCATGGCACATGCTGAAACGTGTTGTTGCGAGAAGACATGACAACTTAACGGTTATGATTAAAGTCGATAGCAGAAAGGAATATAAAGCACTTTATTTGTGTATGATTTTATTGCTAAAACAATGACCTATTTTTCGCATGAATGTCTCGTTCAATGAACTCTTTCAGTGTCTGCAACAAATTGATGATATTTACGCCATTCTGATGGCCGCGAAAAAACTTCGCAAAGAACTCGTAAATATGGTAGGTAGTCAATGGCCGAAAAATAACCCAACAAAGTTTGCGATCGTGTCATCACTTTTGGTTTAAACAAATATTTGATTAGACCGGGAATAATTAATCTGGTTGGTATACTTATATCTGCAATGTTGTGTATAATTCCAATTATTATTAAATGGAACTTAAATCTATGGTGAGCATGCGCATATTTGTTTCATGCTACTTACTGGATTAAAGCAATAGTTTTATGTTTAATATTAAGTTATAGCTACAGTACACTTATATATTATGATAACAGAAATACTATAACTTTAATGTATTCAATAAATGGTTGATCCGAGCGCCGCTCCGATGGCTAAGCAGACACGTTCCACAAATCTTGTATTTACAACAGGTAGTCACACTGACACATTTCAAAGGAAACACAGCCATGCAAGTTCGGCAACACTTTAAGTAAAACCATATCTATTTGAGAAGAAAAAGCATAATATACCAGGTCAGCGTATATTTAACATTTAATAATTCGTTCAGTTTTCAACCAGAGAGTTAAAGTTATAACTTTGTTACCAGCAATATGTAACATTATCGAAATGTTGATATCGATCAGCGAAATTAAAAATAATTGAAATTCATTAACAATGATGACGCCAGAGATCATTCGAGCTTATGTGTACATGGACTGATCAAATGAGTATTATCATTTCTATGAACATTAACGAGACAAGTGTCCACAAACAAATGACCCCGTTTCAGAGCACCTGCCCTGTGATAGATATCCTCTCATTTTAACACCAAACCCACCGTTTGATGGAAAAGCATAAATGAAACAATATGTTCTTTGCACTCGTATAAATTACATTATTCCAATCACGGCGATCAGTAATTAGCGAAGTGGTGTAATATTGCTTGACACAGCTAACAATTAAACGTTATTGGTCTTTGAAGCCTTGACGATTGCGTTCTAACATAACAGGCCAATACCAATCACACCGCCATATCAAACACGTTGTATGTTAGAAATTCTCAACGTTATTGCGAGTGACAAATTAGTGTCGTTAAAAACATGCATTATTCAATCCCAGATCGGATTGTGCGTTGTTAATTCAACAGCGAAATTGCATGTTTTATCATAAGCAAACGTATATTATTGCGGCATCACATTTTAGCAAACACGAAGAGAGAAAATGTTATTATGAAATTCGAATTTCTGAGTTGTAATAACTTAATCTTATTTGTGGGTGTTTGTGATTTATAAGATGTTAATTCCATTTAGTTCCTCGTTACACGGTGTCAATTCCGCGGTGAATCAAGTTTGGTTTGTACCAATTAGATTTACGACATCAACATTATACGTTAAAGTTACTTGTAAAGTAAACCGTTGAATATTTTGTTGTCGTTGAAAATAAACACGAAAGCTTGTACTGTATCTCTAATATAAATCAACTAATACAATACTGGGAATAGTTTAACATTGTGCTTTGTATTGACCGTTTCAAGGCGTTGATCCAAGTTTTTATCGTTTTATGTGTATAGTTTATGTATTTTTTCGAAAAGAAGGGAATAAAAACAAGATTTGTTTTCCTGTTCGTTTCTAAAGTTTCATTATTTGCTATATTTCGTGTCTTAAAGAAAAATCAGCGGATGATTAAAACAATTTCTCTCTTTCCTATTAGTTTATGGAGTTTCATCATTAATATTTTTATGTTGAACCATAATTATGATTGCAATATCAATAAGCAGTTTGTTGAGTGCCACATTTGTTGTCTGTTTGCGTATAAAAGTACACATGTTAACACATTCAATTAGTTGCAGTAAAATGTATTGTGGGAATGTGTGAATGTATAAATACACATGACGACCAAACTAATCAAAAAGCGTTTGTGAAATTACGTATACAGTTATATAAACGATGACAAAAATTCTGTATTCTTGGTTTATTTATTAACAATTTTACAGTGGAAACAGAGAGTACACATTAGTTATAAAATGTGTAAACAAATTCATAAAATATATAACAGTATTACTACAGTTAAGATTTACCTTTGCCCTTTAAAATTAAATATAACAAGTGGGCCAAAGGCCCTAAGTGGGACGTCACCTGAAACCCAAAGAGAGGTTAAAATTCATTAGCAATATGGACGTTATAAAACAACAAATGTTCTCACTGTAAGAATCTTGAGCAACATATATAATATATTTATTGTTTATTCAAATTAATTTGTTTCTTGAAATACGATAGACTTCATACACCAAACATTCTTTTCGGAAATGACTGAAAACATCTTAATCAATTCGGAGTCATTGAGTGGTATCCACGAACATGTACATAGATTTATTAATTAACCACCTATGAATAACTCACGATTCAAAGCCGATCGTAAGTAATATAATTAACCTTGTCCTTTCCTCACGTTCTGTAATAATTGTAGAAAAGTGCATGTCACAAACTTAAACAAACGCAAACGTTGAATTTTTCCCGTCGCTCTCTCTCTGAATTGCGACAAGCCTGAACCGATGCCTACTGTCTAAAGACAAAATAAGAACAATACATATATTCCATTGTTACAAACTAGGATTATCCACATAATATGTATAACGAACACAAACACAATTGGGCTTGTTTGATAGTATTATATGCACGTTTTGCAAAATGTTTGCAGAATCAATAATCCATTCATTATGGGATAGTAACAATTTGAAAGTAAAAATGTGTATAAAAATATATTTTAAAAGCGCAAATATACAATAAGATTTAAACTTCAAGTTGTTAATTTTTGGCAATACAAATTTAAATGACAATTCATTAGGTTTCTCATTGAAATTAAAAAGTTGTTTTGCATGCAAAACGAAATAAGTTATCCCAAATGTTCAGGGTCTTAAGGCTTGCCAATGATTAGTTGTAAATATTTCTGCAAGCACAACAAGTGAATCAAATTATGAAATGTATCTGAAAGCTAGTATACTTCTATGTAATAGATGAATAAAAGGCAATTGTTGTGAATCTAGCAACTCCCGTAATGTATACAAATTGCAAAAAAGTGTTTATTTGGTTTTATAGTATGTGTTGTTTGAAAATGGTATTCAAAGCTAAACTTCATTGTGCTGAACAACTGAACGTTTTGTGTAAAATTACGTTTTTATTTATACCCATTTTTAATGAAACTAGCAAATTTTACATAACTGGAAATGATGTTGTTTAAACATTGTAATCATGTTTAATGTGCATTTTGTTGTTAATGTGAATCCTTTGTGTTATGAATTAAATATTATTAAAGTAATATGTATAAATCAGGATGCTAATACGGTAAAAGGCCTTTTTAAGTAAATAATAAAGTCATGGCTTTTTATTATATTAATAACATAGTTTATAGACATAGCATATGGTGCAACATGTCTTTGCATATATATATCTTGGTAAATATTGTTTGAATATATAAATACATAACTTGGTCAGAGACAACACACACTGGCCGATAACTCATGTGTGAAGTTTAGATTTAATATCTTAAATATAAACTGTATATAGAGATATTGTAAGTTTACCTTAACCATAATTTAACCATAATACTTGAACTTTTCGGCGAAAAGTCGAGCTTTAAATACAGTTCGTCGACATCAACTGAAATAATTGTAAAGCTACATGTGAAAACATCAGCATTAAGACTGATTATTTACTGTCTGGGAACAAAAGAGCAGTTTCTCATTACTCAGTATAATAAGCGTGTAAATATTTAATGTTCGGTCTTTGTGAAGGTTTGATATCATCATCGAACAAATGGCAGAGAGCGCGCCTCTTGTCCCAAAGGCAGAGACATATGTCACGTACGACAAGGCATAATTGTGAGCTATTAAATCTTTTAAATCTATATTTTATTCTGGTTCTAGCTTTCGCGTAATTATTTACAGATAATAATACAATGAATACATTTGATTTCAGGTATTATATACACATTTCTAGCTGCAATAGTTATACATGTGACGCATTGGTTCTATAATTTGATTAATCAGAAAAGGTGATTTTTATTTTTAATCGCATTACAAATAATTCTCAGTTTATTATTCAATAGAGACAAAACTTTGAAAAAGTCTATTAAGGCAAAATATATCAGAACCGAGTGAAACGTGTTCTGTGTTAAAAATAATTGTCAACATTAACTCTAAAATAATATGATAATTTTATTCCAAGAAATATATGACACACCTAGTTTATAGCTGTTTATTAATGATCAACAGAAGCAAGGCAATCAAAAGCCTAAGACCACATTTCGCGTTATCAAATTAACAATCTTTGGTATAAAAAATCACCTTTGTTCTGTTGACGTCCCGCTATAATGGCAATTCATTATGTCATTATTGAAATGTACGTACTAAATGGTGGCAAACAGCGGAAACAAAATCGACGACGTTCTGAAACATTACAATGCGTTTGAATTGATGAACTTAATAAAGATGACGTCACGTCCGGTTGACATCAACAACTTGTTTCATTCTTTTAAAATAAAATAAATAATTACTATTTTCAAAGGTAAAATACGCATTGTTTTGGATTCAGACGGGATTAAAATACAGCAAATTCACCAAATTAATCGTGTTTTAAATTTTAATTGGAAATCTATCTGGATTATATGCGTAAATATGATTTATATTGGACTCTTTGCTGGAATATAATGAAGCGCAATGTCAAAATCACAAAATAACAAAAGAAAACAAAGAAACAGCAGCGAAAATAATTATACCGTCAGCAAATTACATTAACAGAGGGACCCGACTGATACCGGTGATTGTGCAGGTGGCAGTTTAGTTTCCCTCCCAAGACGTTTCCACCTTGCCTTTCACAGTGTAGTGTAACCGAGAAACAACAACAAGGAAATTTGTAAACAAACCAGAAAATCCAGATATTTAGCAATTTACCAATTACATCAGTGTACAATAAACATTCCAGGTGAAAATGAACATTTTGAAGATCATTTTGACAGTAGTGCTAGTAGTAACTAATCTGAGAAACTTTCAAACAAATATCAATCATGAAGTGCAATGATACTCGGATGACTCCATATTCGTCAAACAACAGATCTCTCTTCGTTTTTACTCGGAGAAAATACATTTTATGAACATTTCATCGTTCCATTCCATTATTGTGGTAAATCTGAACATGCAACTTCGTCGTCTAGAAGCTCATTATCGAACTGGGTTCAAATTTGCTTGCTTTCGTGTGGAGTTATCCACCTCTGTCCTGGTCCAGTTAATGCAAGTACTCCAAACAATACGTCGGATGTGTTTTCAGCGTTTAGAAAAAGAGGCTTACATATTTTTCACCTGAACATTCGCAGTTTAATACCAAAAATGGAAGAAATTCGTTAACTTGTTCGTCAATCCAGCACCTCAGTTTTGTGTTTGTCTGAAACTTGGTTGGACGATAGTGTGCCAGATAATGACATTTCTATAGAAAATTATGTTATTACTCGCAAGGACCTCAACCGTCATGGGGGAGGTTTGTGTATCTACGTACGTATTGACCTTACCTTCATCCACCGGCAAGACATGGATCATCCAGAACTTGAATCAGTTTTCATTGATTTGCTATTAACAAAGACCAAACCTATTCTTATAGAAGCAATTTATAGACCATCATCGCAGAATAAGTTTTATAGTGCACTGAAATCTGTGTTTTTGTCTTCCAATGGCATGAACTTAAAATAATGCATTTTATTAGGGGACTTAAATACAAATATGTGTGATACAAGGCATATTTTGGGTAAAGCCTTGTTTAGTATGTGTGACCTTTTCAGTTTGAAGCTATTAATTCAGCATATAACAAGAGTATGTTCATCTTCTGTTATTAATCTCATCTTGGTATCTGATGAGGACAAAGTTTCTTATAGTGGTGTAATTGACTGTGCACTTAGTGACCATCAAATGATATTTTGTACCAGGAAAGTCACTCACTCTTTTTTTGGCAAACACAACACAGTGAAAACAAGATCCTTAAAACACTATAACAAAAACCGTTTTCAGCAGCATCTACTTGGATGTGACTGGTCAGAAGTGATGTTAAGTGATTTTGTTTCTGATGCTTGGGGATCATTCAAAAATATATTTATTGACTCAATTGACACAATTGCTCCAGTGAAAGAAATTAGACAAAAACAAAGAACTGAAATTAATTCTGATGTTCTACATTGTATCCAGAAACGTAATAAACATTTTCAATGTACAAGCAGGACAAAACTGAAGACAATTTGAAACACTTTATAACATGTAGAAATCATGCGTTATATTTTTAGCTTAGAAAAATTGTTTTACTGAATCTTTAGATAACAACAAGTAACATTCTAAATCCTTGTGGAAATGTTTAAAAAGTTAGGTCTTCCATCTAAAAAGGGGCAGGCAGAATATAATATTGGTTTAAAGATAGATGATGAACTTTGTTTTGATAAATGTAAAGCTGCTGAAGAGTTCAATTCTTTTTACACGACAGTTGCTTCCAAGCTAGTTGAAAAACTTCCAACATGTCAGAATATTTTTGGTAGTAGTTTTGTTTTCAACTTTTATTCTTCTAAAGGTATGAAAGCTGATAATTCTAGTTTTTTTTTAAATATTTGAATTCTCTTAATTCAAATAAAGCTACTGGGTTAGACGGTATCCCCTCTCGTTTTGTGAAAGATGCAGCCCCAATGATTTCAGCCCCTCTTAAAGGTCAATTTTAACACTTTTGGAAACTTTATAATATCAAAGATAATTGTTTGAGATGCGGAATAAAACTATTTGCAACAATTAAGCGTTACGCCTTATGCCATAAATCACCGGGTAAATCTTCAAATAACGCACTGTTTTCTAAAAGCTGGACTGACTTACCTCTCTTGCTGTGACGTCACTCATGTACATCCGCTATGTTTAACACCGTTATTTCTGCCGAGACGATCAACTGCATTGCTATTACATCAATACTTTTATGTAAAACTATGGATTTTTCTGACGAATCTGATAATTATGAAGATGAACTGCATGAAAATAGACCGTATATGTACAGTACACGCCATTTTATCAATTAAAAAAAAATCATATTTAGACCAGACTCCTTTTCCCAAAATGGCTGCAAAAAGCCCTGAAATGTTCGTAATTAGATTTTTCATCATCTTTCCAAATTAATGTATTCTTCATTTGAAAATAAATACAAGTAAAAAAACTTATTATTATAACACATACTTTAACTTATAACAATAATTCTAATTATTTGCATCCATCGATGTAATTACCTTGATGCTCTAGCTGTTCATCGCGCATGTTGTTGTTCTAGTTCGTAATCTTTTCCACTTATGCATAGTGCAAATGTAAAGTTCAATAAAATTGTCAGAAGACAAAAAACACACTACCGTATTTTTCGGGGTATAAGACGGGACTTTTTTCCGAAGCGTCTTATTTATGGACAAAAATGAAAAACAGAATATCCGATTTTTTGCAAAAATGCGCGACTGATAATCATTAGCGGCAATTTGATTGCCTCTGAATTACCCCCATGTCACTATAAATCGATAATTTAATTAGTTTATTGCAGTTTTATGGCTTTGTTATACCTGCCACACTAATCCTTATGTGTACTCCCCCACGATACAATCGTGGACGAGTGGTCAGTTAGGCCTACTTAAGAGACTGGTGATTGCAACCGGGTGTAATCCTCCTGACAATCTTGCTTTTCATGCCTTATATTATCAAAATATTTTTTGACACAGAAAGCGTTTAAAAAAATTAATTTTGAATTTATTAAATATATTACAAATATAAAAATTAATGTCTTGTTGAATTCCACAATAAGAATAACAATTTGTAATCCACAGTCCTTATGTATATTTCGTTTTCTTTCCTTTGTTCCGACAATAAGCGCACAAAAATTATGCGGTAATGTACAACATCACGCTAAACGCATGGAAAGAGTGCGTGTACTGATTTTTGGATACAAACTTGGTAGCGCAGAGAACGTTGAGATCTGTTGATTTCGGTTAAAAGTTTAATTGGTCTTTTAAATACAATTATATCACGAATGATTTGAAATGGACATTTCCTCTAAATTAATTTCAAATCATACACGACGTATCGTTTTCGTTACGGTCTAAATTATGTGGTACAATAATACGATTAATAAGACAATTTGCAATCGCAAACGGTTTGTTATTAAAGTGATTGTTTGTAGAACAATTCGGGATTGTTAGCAGATATAAAAGGAATATGTCTCCTTTTCCAAATTTCAACATGTATTTCACACCCAGACTCCATGCAGTTTTCAGATCATAATCTCTGTGATTTATTACTCGAACTTGTTAGTTTCTGAACACGTGTGCTACTGAAAATAGCCATCGGGATTGTGTTTTATGTCCCAAACAAGCACACAGTGGCTACGACCCGTGGTTTGATCACCAAAAGTAAGATAAGCACGTGCACTATTAAATATTATGTTGGTCAGTACAAACCCTCTACCGAAAACCGCCGACTGCGTCTTTGTTTTATTACCCAATCAAGCCCTGAACATCCAATATCCTGTGTATTACGACACACAAACTTTAGATAAGCACGTGTCGTCTGTCAAAACAATAATTGTATAGGTCAGTAAACATATCAAAGTAGCTCACACAGTTAAGTCCCGTATATGATCTCGGAAACTAGACTTGCTTAAAGCATTTAAAATAACGATATTTATTTTCAAACGAATTTTAAAAACAAATGAGAACCATCCGACATACACCATACACAGACGACACAAAATAAAAATAATTTTGACAATTTAAATACAAACAAATGTTTAAATACAGAATATGACTTGTACATTTTATGATATCTTTAATATAATTAAGTTGTTTATTGGTCGTTGCAAAAGAATATGAATTGTACACGATCCTTTTTGTGTGCAATAAGTATACAGTACAATAATTGTTTCAATAATAAGCGAACTAAAAGAGTGTAACGATAACGATACAGCGTGTTTGATTTTTATTTTATTCAAAGGAATTGTCAATGGGAAATAATTTGCGAGATACCCCGGTACTTTGGTTGAAATTCGCTAAGAATTTTTTTATTGAAATTAAAAGATCCAAATGTTGTCAGCGCTTCGATTTTTTTCTTTGTTCCAAATAAAAACACCCAAACCACTTTTCGCAGGCTTTTTATCAGGAAATAGGAAAATTCACAAAATACCCATGTACATGTGCAATATTTATTTGTCGCAACAGAACAAGCACTGTACACCATGGTCGCATAACGCGTCAGGTGATTTACAGAATGTTGAATGCCCTCGTCCTGATTAGGCGCTTATTTCATTAAATCTTTACAATTAAACATATGCCGAAATTCGTTTGATACTTTAGAAAAAATTGAGAAAGTTTGTGTTTATGAATTTGAGGAATGTTTTTGTCAAGATTTACCAGCATTTGATGTTAACAATGGAAATCGGCCATATACGGGATTATCATTGTTTTGACAGATGACATACGATGGTAATTGTATGAAGTATGCAGTGAAGCTGACGAAATGTTAACACAACCGCGCAGAAGTAAATATATCAGCGTTTTATCAGTATCTGCTTAACCAGTGAAAAAAAAATCACGAAAATATCAATAAAAAACAGAAAAATAACACCCGAATTCTAAACTATCGCTTATCTTCTACAGCGGACGCGAAAATACTTGTTCAGCTGTGACGTCACACAGCAGGGGAGAACAGGGGAGATGAGCGAATCAACGCTTTGCGAGTTACGATCATAAAAGTCAACACAATCATCTTTTTTATGTTAAACACAACACTAAAACATTATTTACCCGATAATTTAATCATAGTTCAATCTAAATAGCATTAAATATATTGACTTTGGATTTTCTTTGAAATTGACCTTTAACCACATAATTAATTTGTCCATCATCCAAGGTTCTGTACCGGATGACCTGAAGTCAGCTCGAGTGGTCCTCTTATTTAAGAAAAATTACAAGACGGAAGCTGGCAATTATCGCCCAGTATCAGTTCTTAGTGTTATATCCAAGGCATTGGAAAATGTTATCTTTGATCAGGTTGAAGAATATCTGTTTTCTAATAATCTCCTGAATGATTTCCAGTCTGGCTTCAGAAAAGGTTTCTCTACTGACACATGTCTCATTCATCTTTCGGATTACATTAGGTTCCAAATGGATACAGGTAATCTTGTTGGTATGGTTTTGTTGGATTTGCGAAAAGGCTTTGATACTGATGATCATGGCATTCTATTGATGAAGTTGAAGGCGTTGGGTCTCTCAAAGGTTACTGTTCAGTGGTTTACTTCATATTTGTCGGATCGGCATCAATTGGTTGATTTCGGTGGTAGTAAATCTTCTCGAGCAACGATAACATGTGGTGTTACCCAGGGCTCTATTCTAGAACCTTTGTTGTTTGTAATCTACGTCAATGACATGTCTGGTGCAGTAAAGAATAAGTTATTACTGTATGAAGAAGATTCTGGTATTTTGGTCTCTGGTAAGGATAGGTCTGAACTTGAATCAGTTTTGAGCTCCGAAATGAATGTTATAAGTGAATGGTTAATTTGTAATAAACTCTCTTTGCATTTGGGTAAGACTGAGTCTGTTTTGTTTAGTTCCAAAGCAAGGTTAAAGTCTGGACCAAATCTTAATGTTGTATGCAATGGTAATCCTATTGAAGCTAAGGATTCTGTTAAGTTTCGTGGGGCCACTCTTGATCAAAGTCTATCTTTTGTTTCAATGGCTAGGTCAACTTTCAAGAAAGCTAATGCTAGGTTGAAGTTTTTGTACAGGAAGAGTAAGTTCCTTAAACCGCACTCTAAAATGTTACTGGTCACATCCCTCATCCAGTGTCATTTTGATTACGGTTGTTCAATTTGGTATAACAGCTTGTCTCAGGAACTAAGGAATAAATTACAGTCACCCAGAAGAGAATGATCAAGTTCGCGTTGGATCTTGAAGCAAGGGCTGATATAGATCAACGTCATTTTGTCAAGCTAAACTGGTTACCAGTCTCTAAAAGGTTTGATCAAATCATGTTGTGCCATGTGTTCAAAATCTCCAGTGGAAGATCACCAGGTTACCTAAATGAGCATTCCATTCCACTTAGTTCAGTTCATAACTAACCCACTAGGTTAAGAGTGTCAGTTGGTGCTTCCAATGATTCATTCACAGACACCGGAAAATTTTTTGCCCAATGTTAAAAGTTTTGGTAAACGGTCATTTGCTTATCAAGGTTGTTCTCTCTGAAATGAAATGCCACAACATATAAGACATGCTAAGAATCACCTCAATTTCAAGTCCACCGTCCAAACCCATCTGCTTGTTACTATTTTTTTTTTCTAGTTTTATTTGTATTTTAATAGTGTAAAGTAAATCAATGTAAATTCTGTGATAGTTACTTCATGTCTGTGATAATGATCTCTGAGATAAACTTAGTATTCAATTTTGCTCATAAAGGTTTAATTTCTTTTTTGTGCTATTCTTGTATTTTAATGTTTGTGACATGGTTTAAATCTTAAGTACACACACACACACACACACACACACACACACACACACACACACACACACACACACACACACACACACACACACACACACACACACACATATATATATAACAATTATTTACCAATGATAGTATTATAATGTTACTGTCTCAAAGTTTTATAATAAGCTATATAATTTATTGAATTTTATAAACCTGTATCTCTGTATGCTTGATTTATCAACTGTGATGCTATTTTTTAATTATATGTTTGCTATTTCTTATTCCATAAGCAGAAACAACTTATTTTATGTGTCATATATGCTTTATGTACCATGTTCTACAAATTGTTAAAATATGAAAAAAATGAATGAAAAAATTAAATAAAAAATCGAAAGTCTCGCGTACACAGTTGCCCATATAGTGTATAATTACATACAACCTAGCAACATATCACCGTATCGAAGAGAACTCGGAAATATCTGTCATCCTAATGTAATGGAGCGTTGTAATCCAGGACAGGATGTGCACAACAAAGTTGACCTTATGGCGAATAGGGCTCTCTTCAAAACAGTCGCGATTAATGGATTGGCTGTCAAAGAAGACAAAGTCTTTTTAATAAATTTTGATACATAAATGTTTTTATCAAATGTGAAAGCAAGGTGATACGTTTGCAGCCAAACATTTCAACTTGCTATTGGCAAGCTTTTTGTCTGAAAAGGTGCTTTTGCGCCAAAATACCGGCCAGATTTTCGGATTATATGTTGTAATAATTTAGACAATTATATGAGTTTTTTGTAATACTTTTGTATGAAAAATATTTGAAAATGTCAAATATAATTTCTTCTGTTTTATTGAATGTCTGACTTTTCAACTGACTTTCTTTTCACATAAAAATCACATAAAAATCATTTAAATATAAGATATGAAATATTCGAAAACGTATAATATATTCGGAATAATTGTAACGGCTGTCGAAATAACATTTTAAAAACTTCAACATCTCATTTTGCATTTTCGCAGAATTAGAAATGAATTTTCCACGTGATACATAATACATACACATTATTTAGGCGCGTCTAAATGACTTTAAGGTTGAATTTGGAATTAATAAGATTCAAACAGCGTATTCGTTGCACTTACATCATCTGGTTATCTGGTTTTAATTTTCATAACACAAGTCTTAGATAACAATCTCACATATCGAACAACCGACACAACAAAGTATGATACTAGTATTTCAAATCTGTTTCAATTTTGTTCAGAAATTAACATTTTCTATTCTCAGCACAAACATTTAACAGAACAAATCTAACATCATCAACAACATTATGTATGTGTATTTACATGCCAAATAATAAAAAAATACAATTAAATAAATGTAATGCGAAAAACAAAACCATACTCGTTCACGGAAAAGTGTTGTTTAATGGTTCATTTCTAATTGAAAAGGGAGGAAGGGGATGGCTATAATATGCATCAATTAGCTAATGGCAACTAAAAATGTCGTTCTTCGCTTGTATGTGCTGATGCGCAAGCTTTAAAGCAAAGGAAATAAAAAGGCAACAAATGCAGACAGGAAGCATGCACAATCCTTAAAACAAATTAAACATCGAGGGCACTATTTTATGCATCTGATGGACGAAAATGAATGCCTTTGGGACTCTCATAATTAAAACTATTTAAATTATTAATGGAATTTGATTGGGGTGACAATAAAACATATTGCCAGCAATCAGCCGAGATGAAATGTTAACGTTTTAATTACAACATTTCAAAAGACATCATCTCTATTCCATTTACAAACGGATACGGCCTTTTTAACCGATTGACTTGTCTTGCTATTTTGGTATTGTACGTGTCAATACCGATATTGCATTCTGTAATATAAGGATCGCCTTATTTAGAACAAGAATTCCTATAACTAAATGCATGCATAAATAAGGCAAGAAGCAATGGTTTAACTACATTTTTCAACAATTAGTTGGCCATTATTTAAGACATACTTTATAACTTATAACTTTAGTTTGTTGTCAAGCAACCCTTGATTAGGAGTATATGTGTGTAAAAAAATATATCTTGAGAATGACGCATATAAAGGCTAGTCCAGCGTTCATTCATTTGATTTGGCAATTCAATATAATATATATATGTATGTGTGTGTGTGTGTATATATATCATTACATTTATTGTCACATTTGTAATTTCCTTTCACTTCATAATGGTTCAATGTTATTGTTTTATTTACAAAAATTAAAACCGTATACGTTTTTGTATTTGCTTAAGCACAATACGCAGCTAACAAATCAAGATGGATAATCCACAGAATAATATTGATATAACACAGTCTTGTTTAATTTGTATCGTTAATTGATATGCACATATTTTCAGCACAACTAGGTTAGCCAATCAAACGCTAATAAATTCCCATTAACGGATTTGAGGCGGCATTTACCAGATACGAAGATCTTTACTGGCAGATGACAGTATGATAGATACAAACCGGTATAGCTCCATCTTTTCGTGCTAGACGTAATGTGTAGCATGTTTTTATTGGTAACGCAAAACGCATATGATGTGGCTGACGCTATATGGTCTCTTTTTCGCAGAATATCATTATGACAAAAGTGCCAAATTGATTGCTATTATGTTTTTTCATAATAGTTTTAATTATGCTCACCAAAACAATTTTAAACACGTATATGTGAATTTATTTCAGACGTTTCAAGTTAAAGTTATGTAAAAAAAAAGATATTTTATTTAAATTATTATATAATGTAGTTACCTTCATGTAGTGTTTTAAATGCCCATAGTAAAGCTCATTGGGTCATTGTCTACCTGAAATGGCCCACAGGTCACTCGTGGGTGACTAGAAGCCGATTCATGTCACCCTGGGGTGACTTCAAGCCGATTCTTTTCACCCGGGGTGACTAGCGTTAATGAGCGATACTCATTGGGTCATTGTCGACCTGTAATGGCCCACAAGTCACCCGGAGGTGACTAGAAGCCGATTCATGTCACCATAAGGTGACTTCAAGCCGATTCTAGTCACCCGGGGTGACTAGCGTTAATGAGCGATACTCATTGGGTCATTGTCGACCTGAAATGGCCCACAAGTCACCCGGGGGTGACTAGAAGCCAATTCTTGACAAGAATCGGCTTTAAGTCACCCCCTGGTGACAAGAATCGGCTCCATGTCATCCCCGGGTGACTTCAATCGACTTCATGTCACCCGGGGTGACTAACGTCGGCTTGAAGTCACCCTAGGGTGACAAGAATCGGCTTCTAGTCATCCCCGGGTGACTTTTGGGCCATTTCAGGTCGACAATGACAAAATGAGCCATAGTAAATAACAAAATATCACCATTTCGTAATGCTTAACAACGTTTTCTCATTTCCGCCGGCTGTGGATTCCAATATTTTCAACAGTTGTTCATGTTCTTTGCAATGCAAATACACATTGGTCATACATTACATAACATATGTTTTTCGCTGACATTGGCTTGGTACATGATTGGGGCATTCGTTTGACATGTTATAACTATTAAAGACTTGTTAAATAATTGTCGACTATTACCATATTAAGGGAAACGGAGTACAATGTCATGTTTTGCATATTTTATGCTGACAATGTTCAGATGTCATAAAGTTTAGCCTTAACGCTTAATATCTAAACTGGTATATTTGTATGATTTTCTAAAGTGATTTATACTACCGATTAGCATCGCACTTGGTTTTGTACAAAAAGTTACTCACATGAATGTTAAATATTTGACACTTCACGGGCTGCATGCAAGAGTGTTAGCCATTTACGGCACCGTGGACAATGAAATGATAGCCACGTGAAGTGGTCTTTAATAATGACATTTTCATACTGAGCAATCTTTTTCTAATTGATATGAGAACGATTGGACCACCCACAAAGACGTCTATCCAATCTGTCTGCATTGTGGTCAAACCGTATATGTGTTGATAAGTGGCACTCAACAAGAGTGACATCCCATGATACATCTCTAAAGTACAACACACTATCATTCAGTATTCGCTGTAGGATTTCAATAGAAGGGTATCTTACAAATGGCGTTGAGATCAAATCAATACTTGTAAATAGGATATCTGTTTATCAAACAAAATTGCAAGTCGTATATTTCATTTTTTATTAATAGTATATGGTATCAGCGTGTCTTTCGAAGACATATTAAACATAGTGCATTAATACAAAATGTATGTAAAAAAGTTCATGGCTTTAAGTAAGAAATTTTACAGAAAATAAATACAAGTTATATATCGATTTACATCATAACCGTGTATTTGGTCGTTCTACCTGCGATAAGATGTTTCAGCGCGTGTATGAAATGATACCGTGCATTATACACGCGTACACGAACCTCGGTGTTTTATAAAGGTCGAGTTAAAATTTATTTAAATTTCAATGATATCTTGACCTTATCATGCCAATCCCATGTGCAATCCCTGGATATGAGGTATTAACTGTCAGAAGTTTCATAGTTATTACTTTTTTTCACATTATTTGGTTCACATAGTTCTACAATATTTATTAATTTTGATTGAAAACTACTTTATTTATTGGTTATAGAGTGCAAACAATTCTACTATATTTATTCGGTTTTAGTGGAAACCATTTATCTATATTTATGAACAGTGACTTTGATCCATTCTGCATTCCAAAGGCACTTTTGATAGAAGGTTTCTATGTTTGTAGTTTAATGACAATAGCTCAATTCCGCGTAATTAAGCAGAATCCATTTTGTAAGTTTTCGTAAGAGTGAACTTGACCTTACCTAATTCACCCGAGCGAGGTCTGAATATTAAGTATCTCTACATTTAGCCTCATTACAATATATCATTTGTTAAGAGTTAGTAAGCAGAAAGTATGTTTTGTATTTACTGAGCGTGACCTTTATCATCCTCACACCATATGTTATTCCTATCTAGGTCTGAGTATAAGGCATTAATGTATGAAGTTTCATTACAATAACTCAATTTCTTAAAACAATTAAGAAGAGTCCATTTTACAATTTAAAGTTATAGTAATCTTGACCTTGATCCCACCAATCACATACGCAATCGCAAGAGACGTCTTGACAAAATGTCTCCTTATATAAATTTTGATTTATAAATCCCAGTTAAAACATTTTTAATCTGTCTACAAAGCTTTCATGAGAAATTTCAAAGCGAAATAAGAGTACAAGATGTAAGAATTTAATTTAATTACACTGAACATATTGAGTTAGTGTTTTATTTTTGTCGAACAACCGTTTTTTTTTACATTTAAAGCAACTGTGGACCATTTCGAAGTTGAATATCTGTTTTGTTTTTTTTTAATAATACAATAAATGTGTAGTAAAAAATCATTTTCTAAAAAACCGGACACATATGTCATTTCATTTACAACGCAAGTACGGAAGTCGTGATTAGTTGCGAAATATCGTAATTGGTCGCGAACGGGTTGATATTTAAGAATTCAACGTGAAAATAATTTAAAAAAAATGCAATGATATAATAATAATTACATGCTTGCTGTTTAACTATGAAAATATTGTTCCTTGAGATATAATAACAAATACCAATACTAAAATGCATATCTAGTTATACGCTATGAAAGTGTATTCAATTCAAATCAACACACAATATCATCAATACGCTTACACCGAAAATCACACATATATTTTTATATTTCGGACTTGAAATTAACAAAAACAATATTTAAGAGCTCTTTCTAATAGTACCAATATAGTTTCGTTATATAAATAAACATGACAAAAAAAGTTGAAAAATTGATTATTCGTTTTTTTGCATCGATAGACAGTTTTAGAAAATGAGTATTAAAAAAGCGTGTTACGTTGCCCAAAACATGCACATTACTTGTGCATAATTATAAAACAGGTTTTGTTGCTAAAGTATACGTTTGTTTTTCTTTGATCGTTTTGATTTATATCTCATCCAGACACAATGTATGCTCTTTGTATCCTTGCCCGACCTTATAATTAATAGATATCACATGAAAGAGGCTAATAAATGACAAGTGTGTGATAGAGATTTAACGTAATGAACTAGCATGTACCAGACCTAATGGCCACGTTTAATGACCACATCACAATGTGCATTGCACGTAAATTGCACAACATCTTCTTTGAGAAAGACGAAGAACACATGTACAAGCGTGTTGGACATGATTCAACCATGTAGACGCCGTCAACGAACGTGGAGAACGCTAGAGAGCTCACGATCTTGATCGCAGGAGACGTAAACGAGCTAGACGTGGTGGATAAGTAACTGATAAAGCAGGTTTGTGAACACTTATGAATTCATAGTCGTATATTATTGTATAGGGTTTAAAAAATAATAATAATTTCAGAGTCAATGTTTCCTCATCATAATTCTAAAATCGCTAAATCGGAAGTGTTGTCATTATGTATGTCAACTGAAATAATGTTATTCAAATATTTAGATAATAATTTTGTAGTCAGATTTCATCGTTAATTATTGTATTAATGATAATGAACGATCGTTCTATGTCAAACTGCTTAGTTTGTTTTAAAAAAATCAGTAAAACTATTCTTTTCGTTGTAAAATTTTGCCAAATTTCGTGTTATTTTGTTTCATTGGATGAATGCGAATACTAATATATTTTAAGAACATTAAGTATACTAGTGCAACATATCAATACGTGCAGTGTATTTATGACAAAGAAGTATATATTAGTTCATGATGTAATTCAATGAATTGTATGACACTGATTGTTAACGCTACACAAGAGTTTTTAATATATGCATTATAGTATGGACATAATAATTATAAGCATTAATGCAATAAGGCATGAAAGTGCAACTATCGATCTACAAATACATGCATACTTGAACTATGTTACTAACTGATATAATTTTACACAGTTTCGTACCCAGGAAGGATATAATAAAGTAAGCAACAGAAAAAAACACGCTCTTTTCCTGTCATATTTCGCTTAAAAAGGCTTTCATAAAAACAAACAAAAAACTTCTTAACGGACTGCATTATTGCATGATACGCAACAAAACTAAATTATAGTGTAGTCATTTCACTCATTTTTCAGAATGTCCGGCCACAGCCTACTTGTCATCATGCTCCTGATCGTGGGTCCCAAGCCTCTGGTCAGCGGACAGGATCCGATGTTTTTCCCCCTAAATGAACCCACAGACTATTTCGGAGGAGTCGGTGGATCGAACGGGCTTCCAGTGTTCGGAGGCGCTGGGGGCGGCGAGATCTTTGCCAACGGGATAAATCAACAAGGACTAGGGGCTACGCCACTCCATGTCTTCTTAAATAATGGGATATATTATGGATTTTAAGTTTTAAATATGCTTTTTAAAGTGATAATATCTGTGTTTGCATGAAAAAAAACTTGACAAGCATCACAACCAATACGAACTAGGATTGTATACATGTAATTTACGCGTTTTTGTTAAAACTAAATATTTAAAGAGGTATTACTTGTCATAATTGCAGAACTGATTATTCCAATAAAAGGCTTAAAGGACACCATCATTGTTAATTATTTAACTAGATTCAGATTTAAGCGGCGGTTCAGCAGGCATATAACTATAAAGATTACTGCGTGTTTAAAAACATCATTACTACATCGAGCTTACCAATGTTATATGGATTGCATGGAAACCGTGCTTCGTGCATATAAAAAAGATTGAAAGCTTATCACAATTTAGATGAGGTGCAATCTATAAATATCAATCAAAATATAACTAATGCAGCAATGCAATAACTATATCAATCATAGTTAACGTGCGTGTCGATCGCGCAAAGCATCACCATGAATAAGAGCCTTACCCGTGCTGACACGTACTTTGTGGTAAGAAATAGATGATGAACAAAAATATCAGACCAGAATATAAAACGCCTTATTTTCAATGTAATTTATTTCTCAATAAAACCATTAATTTTATTCAAAGATGAAGACGCAATTATATTTGCTTTGTTTTGTGTTTGTTTTAATGTGGTCGTCTAAATCATGAATTCCGTAATTAGTATTGACCCAACGTTCAATTTCAAACATCGCTTTGATGCTGACTTTGAGAGCATTTTACACTCGAAACTTTAATAGCATTTTATTTAATCATATTAGCAAATCTTTTTTTGATAATTGTTGTCCAAAAGTAATTTTACGAAAATTTACAATGTTTCAAAATTTATCGATATTAAACATAAGAAAGATGGAAAAGAATCAATAAATCAATTTATTTTAGCTGTGATATACATATTTAAAACCACAGCTAAACGTAAGTATACACTTTTTCACTTTTGCTTAACCGGTAAAAATTACAATGCATAGTAAGTTAATTGAAGAAACAAGCTTGGAATTACAATAAATCCAAACGACATTTTAGAAGGCGTGATTCCATGTTCTCGAGATGTTTGAACTGGATGCTTGACGTACTGAGCACCACTTAACATTCCATTCATAGTTTTGGGAACAATGCCGATAGTTTGGATAGAAATCCTCCAATGCCGTCTCTTTCTCATATCAATAAGCTATAGATTAAACCTCATGAAAAGGTCATTATCAAAGACCATGTCACGTGTGGGCCTTTTCAGCGTCAACGGTATCGTAAATATAAACTAAAATACAATACATTTAAGTGCGCGTTTTGGTATACCAAAATTGCGTTTGAATGAATGAGTTTGTTACAAAGCCTGCTTTACAAACAGACGATCTTGCTATTAAGTTCAGTGTGTATATTTCGAATAAAATTAGCTGAACGTATTCTTGTATGAGTTTCCGTACTGGAAAAATATGCAATGTAAACTAGTATGTAAAATTATGTTATTAAGCCACTTTTTTCATGCGGGGGAATATTGGTAAATGTTTAGAAACACAGTGTACATAGTGATCATATTCAAATATTAAATAACTCCCCTTTTTACGATTACAAATATGTCTCTAACCCTAAATCACGACGCGTCTCCATTGTGTAAATATTATGTGGTAACATGCTGGACAAACAACCAATGTATCATTGCTTCCGTAGAAATACAATTACTAGTTCAGTGATCATATAGTGTCGATAACATGAAAAATCGTGTCTTACGTTACTCCAACAGGAGCATGCCTTAACGAAAAGAAAGCGGAAAAAGCCCTATCGGCTTGTCTCTGTCACACTGATTACCCAAGAATCCCCCATTCTTCTGACTCTTAGGATCCTCGTATCTTGTAAATCCCTCCTTTAACATTTTAATGGAAATTTATTAATGTGTGATTGGCTGGCAGCATTACACTTTAACGGCTTGCTCATAGAGCAGATCAAATTGGCGGACACATTAAATCACCCAAGTATTAATTGCGGGCAAAGCTTCTAAGCTGCTTAAGCAGTGCACTTTGTAAACACTTTCATATGCCACAACTTACATGTACATTACAGAATACTCGTTAATCTAATTCATATGCCTAGCATGCATACATCTTTTTCAAAGTCAACGTGCTCTGGACGTTTTGACACGTGATGTTGTGAGTTTAAACGAGTGAGACGCGGAACTGATATTTATCAAAATCCGATATATATTTTAAGTAGTCTTTATTCTCGTCAGAATTTAGAAAAGTTGTTCGAGATTCATTTGAAAATATGACGTTGCAGTATTTTACATGACATTTGAGACAAGTCTTTTGATGTCTTACAATTTGCAAGAACTTTCTATAAAAGCAAAATACTTCATTTAAAGAACTTATTATTGAGAACGACGTGTAATTGTAGATTATATTTACATATTACTGGCCACCCACTAATATTTCCTCTAAAGGATAACACATTGAAAGATATAGCCCTGCTTGATAGAGGTCAAGTGAATATGTTATAGTGTAATACTATTTCCACGTAACACATTTCTAAACAATTAAATCAATGAATTATGTTTATATGTAAGAGGCCACCATGAGTTTTTTTCATATTGCACATGCGGCTGCACTCAATGTGCGCCATTTATCAACACGACAAGAGTCAACAGGCTCGCCTCTTTCTCATTTTAATTAGTGAAACATATTGATTCTAATGAAAAAGCTGTTCTGAAAACCACTTCATTTTGATGTGATGGACGTTGTGATATTCCAATAATGTACAATAACCTAGAATAACATCCAAGAGAGTATAAGATGTACGTATGCAAACATATTTTTTCGTTAAAATATAGATGTACAGTGTGCATATCACATTAACATTATACNCTTAAGTAAATAGAAAATAATCAAACAACATAAAAGTTCTTACATTCATTTTCACAAGTATGCGCATATATTTCATATACTAAAGTATGTAAACGTGATCAAAAATGAAAGGGAAGCAACGTAAATACCGAATGAAATTAAACAGAAAACTGTCAACAACTATTGGAATTAACAAAACATCGCAAGAGAAACGGGATATTGTCATCTGTTCTGCTCAAATTATTACACAATGGAACTTAAGTACAATAAAATAACAAACAAACACAATAACACATAGAAAGGTTTCGGCAATTAAAATTATAATAAATCATAACTTGCCAACGTCAATTAAAATCAGTCAGAATAATCACAATACAAAATACTAAACATAATCAGCACTTGGATTGATCAATAAATGCGTTGAAATAAAAGAACAGTTACTCATTACTCAGTATAATGACCTTTTAACTATTTACTGTTCTCTCTTTGTGAAGGTTTGACATGATCACCGAACAAATGGCAGAGAGAACTCGTGTTATCCTAAAGGCATCAAGTGGCGGGATGTATTTGTTTTTCCACCCTAGCAAACATTTTGGTACCAATATTGCTGATAAATCCATGTTTAGTGTGTTAATATATAAACATTACTATTACGCAAAGTTCGTTTATCAATTAAATAAAAATACGATCGGGTTAAAATATGTATTCGCTATGTTTTCTTTTTTATAAGCTATATGTTAATATTGAAGGCGTACTTTAACAGTAAAAATTCAATATAATATTTTTTGGTCGGATAGAACAGGGTTAGAAAAAAAGATGCATTAGACGTTAATCAAGCCAGCAAAACATTAATAATTCGATAACATGGATTTATACTTATTTTAAGGGTTAAATTACAATAAGTTATCATGTCCAAAATTCTAATCTTACACGAATTCCGTATGTATTTTAAAGCTTATGAGTCAGAAATATACTTATCTACATGAAGCCCATCTTTCTAAGAAGTACATTCAAACGTGGCTCAAACACATTTGCTATGGTTTGCGATATCTAGTCGTTAATTTTATGGACAAACATTTGAATCGTGTACACGTATTTAAATTGTCACATTGAACATTGTCGTTAGCTCAGATTTACGCATTGCGGTATCACATGTTCACATGGCGCTTAATCGTTAGCTTATATGTATTCATTGCCCTTTTAACCATATGTTTAAGAGAAACATTGCCATTGGTATATGGAGGAAATTGTGGTGCACTCGGTGTCATATTTCATTGAAATGACCTCTAGAACTGCTTCTTTGTAATCCCATCGTTTTTTTCTTATATTTAATACGTTGACAACTTTGGGGAAATCGTTGCATGCCATTATCTGGTTTTCTAAGATGATCTTAACGCTTCTGAAACACTGTCTAAGGTTAAAATATGGAAAACGTTAATAGAAGTATGGGCGTTATTCGTGCGACTTGAAGCGAATCTCAGTGCTATATGCAGTCAATTATTGTTAAAAACGCTCCAGTCCCTAGACGATTGGTGGGAACATAAATTCTCGTTGTTTCTGACACATTAATATCACAGGTCGTAATATTACGTCTCCAATGTCATTCGGGTTCGCCGAAGTTGAACATGTTATTTAAAGTCCGTTTAAATGGAACTGTTTGCGGATATTGTACAATCTAGTGCTTGGTAATTGATTGAAGTCCACAATTACTCACCAGTGGGTCATAATGAGACATAGAGCTAACTTTCCACTCTAAGACAATAGTGAGAGACGTTATTTAACGATGAATATCGATGTTGAATTGTGAATGAGGTACTCAAAGTACACGATTAAACACGTGTCTATTACGTGTCACGTAATTTGAATGAATTGTTTGGTGATTTATTAATTATCTCTTCATGTGGCCGTGATTTAATGATTGCCTTGGGCAGTTATAATGCGCTGATTTTAAATTTAAAAACATGCATATGAACCATTCAATATTTTGCTAACTCTTTGCTAACTCTTTAGATAACTGAAAAGTGTTTATCAGTGTATTTTTCATAGAGCACCATGTACACAAAATGTCCAAATTATAGTAAATTGAGCCATTCAAATAGGAAAGGGATCAATTCAGTATTGTTATGATTATAATGTAAACATTAACTAAAGTGTATGTAACAACCGCCCACGTGGCCTACTGTAAATGGCGATCTTATATGGAGAGGAAGGTAAAAGATTCAAGTCTCGCACGGGGCTCGTTCTGATATGGCCGCTTCCCAACCCAGCAGTTAGTTTAATCCGGAGTTAAGATGATCAGCAGTAAAATGTATTTTATGTCAAGACTGGTGGCCAAATTATAAGCGAGTGTCAAAACATCAATACACATTACTGTCAAAACAAACAAAGATCCCAGTAAAAATTATCGTGTACTCTATATATGTACTATGCAGACACAACAAAGAATCAGACATCAAACTATAGAGATATTTCATCAAATGAAAGAAATCTGAAATATAATAGACTCAACAATTATTCAGATAATAAAAAATACAGTTCGTCGACATGAGCCGGTATAAATGCACTGTCACATATTACGTTATCAGGATTGGGACTTCTTGTAGACTGTCTGGGAACAAAAGAGCAATGTTTCATTTCAGTATAATACGCGTGTACATATTTAACCCTTTGCATGCTGGGATATTTTTCTTTTGCTGAAGTGTCGTCTGCTGAATTTCTAAAGTTAGCATTTTCTTCGATTTTTTTCAAAGAATACTATCAGAATAGCAAACAGTTTGGATCCTGATGAGACGCCACGTTCTGTGGCGTCTCATCTGGATCCAAACTGTTTGCAAAGGCCTTCAAAATTCGGTTCCAGCGCTTAAAGGGTTAATGTTCGGTCTTTGTAATGGTTTGATATGATCACCGAACGAATGGAAGAGAGAGCGCCTCTTGTCCCAAATGCATTCTTCCGACTCATCCTTATTAATCGTTTAATGTGGTTCTAGCTTTCATATAATTATAAACCAGATATTAAGAAAATAAATATATTTGATTTAAGATAAATATATATGGCAAAAATTGCATCTGCAACTGCTGTAAATGTGACATATAAGCACTATAACTCGATTTAATCAGAAACTTTATTTTTTGAAGATAGCTTTCAGAATAATGTTTAACTTAAACTCTAAAATTATATTTATTTTAATGCCAATACGTGGAAGAGGAAACAAGTTTATTATCTGTACATTTATGATCAACAGAAACAAAATGCAATCAACAGTTTAATATCGTATATCGCGTTATCAAACAAAAACATCTTTGGTATAATAAATTTCACCTTTGTTCGGTTGCAGTCCCCCTATAAGTAAGTAAGTAAGTAAGTAAGTTGTTTATTATCGTGACATGTGCAATATAACAAATTATCATATTAAGATATATACAAATATGCTTTGCACCCGACCCGATGGGCCTATAAGTCACCAAAACAGAAGTTACTAGAAAACAGAATAGTAAGTAAGAATATTTCAACATATGTACAATAGCACCACATACACTGGTGCATATGAATAATATATAACGAATATAAATATAAATATAAACGAAAAATTGTGTACAGGAATTAATGTCGATGGTATACTCATTAAGGACTATGCATAGATAACAGTTCGTCGTTTTAAATATGCTTTTACAATAAATTTAGCCAGTTTTCGCGGACATAAAGACATAAGTATATTAAGTTTACTAATAGAATTGTGGTTCGTCAGCTCAGGTGATATATCTGCCAAGTGTATGTGCCGTAAATCATTGTAAGTATCACATTCAAACAAAAAGTGTACTTCATCTTCTATACTATCAGCGTGGCACAATCTACAAGTCCCCCTATAATAGCAATCCATTAACTCATTAGCGAAATGTACGGTTTAAATGGCGAAAGGAACAAAATCGACGACATTCTCAAACATTTAAACGCGTTTGTCATGATGAACTTAATCGGTAGTCAATCAGACACGTGTACTAAGATGCATAGAGAATGTATTAATACAAATAATGTAGCAGTAAATCACCGTATTGAAGAAAACTCGGAAATATTTGTCATCATAATGTTTTACAAAAAAGAAGAGTTGTAATCAAGGACAGGATGTGCAACACAAATGTGAACTTGCGACCAACAGGGCACGCGATAAAACCATCAAGAGTCATGGGTTGGCCGTCAGAGAAGGCAGTTGTTTTTATATTTGACATATCAATTATTTATCAAATGTGCGTTTCTGTTACAACAAAATGTTTCAAATTTATATTGAGGGGATCAAATTGATAGTATCGACATTTATATGAGTTTCTTGGAAACTTTAACAGTATAATGACTATGTCCAATATAATTTTTGCAGTTTTATTGACTGCCTGAATTTGAACTGTTTTTGCTTTTTAAAATTAAAATGCAATTTAAACCTTATAAATTATGTCAAGTTCCGGAAACACGGAATAAATTTGACGGTTGTCTAAGTAACAATTCAAAAACAATAATAGATCCACTAGAGCTTTCGACAGAAAAATCACGAAATGAACGCACATAATGGCTATAATGAATTACATGGTAAATCTAAATCTCGCTTTAGTGGGTGACCTTGCACCTATTGTGCCAGTTAGAGACCAATGCCAAAGTAAACGGATACAGTTGTCTTTAATGTAATTGCGGAGTTTGATGATACCTTCCCATGGTAGCTCATGAAAACTATGAAAACGTCGTTATCCATTTCCTGTTCTCGTGGCATTTCTATGTATAAAGCCCACAGTAATAATCAAGACCATCAAACGCCATTAACTTTCCCCCTCCATTTGGCCTAGCAATTAGTCCTAAATAGAAGTCACCGGCTTCGCGTCGCTTAGTCCATATAACGAGATAACGTTAATATTTCCGATGTCGAATGAAAATGTTTATCCCGTCAATAGCGCAAGGAATTTGTGCTTGCTCAGATCAACTAGGGACACACGCTTCTTCGACTTTCAATTAACTTAACATCACGCTAAATGTGCGTTAATGTTTTGCGACCTCCGCTCATTCCGCTGCGATGCCGCCCGTCTATCATCACTTCATTGTTTTTAATAGTTTGCTCAACCATTTGCCTTATATAATAACGGATGTTTAATTTCGTGCCAATAAAATGAGTGTTCCAACTAAAGGACATTCGAGTAGGTATAGGATGTATTTTTCTTAGAGAGTTCAACATTAAGTTGGTTAAAACATAACTACAACTGGGAACACTTTTGTAGACAATTTGCTTTGTGATAAATAATGCGTGTACATTACTCAGGCGCGTCTTAATGACTTTAAGCCGCGTTTGGAATTAATAAGATTCAGGAAAATGCGTTATTGTGCTCACTTATATCATCTGAAACTCTTATTTTAACTTTCACAACCCATCAAAAGCTTTGTTTAAAACTCAAATATTGAGCATTTCTAACAACTGATACAACATAGTTATTTTCTTGTGTGATATTGCAATCCGGTTTAGATATAATTCAAACATTAACTTTTTATATTCGAACCATAGGCTTTTCATTGTAAAAAGTAAAAAACCGTTGTAAAACATGTTCTCTGTGTATTTACATGCAAAATAATAATATAATATCATCAAATAAATGTGTTTCGCACTCCAAACGCATACACTTTTACGGGATTGTGTTGTTTATTGGTTCATTTGTAATTGCCTTGGGAGAAGGCATGATGAAAACAATATGTATCAAACAAATTGCTAATGGTAACTACAAAAGACATACTTGTCCGCAATTAACCAAACCAAGTGATTATTTTAATCATTTGATTAATGGCTTCCCAAGAGACAGTATCGCTATCGAATTGTAAGTCAACCCAACGATTGTCCTGTCAACACAGAAACCTGCTTACGGACATTTTAATTCATCTGCGAGTTTGCCGACCGTGTCTTCACGTGTCATCAAGGATTCCACGTGTGCTTTGTGTTCTTTCGTCAACATTGTTGCGGTCTTGCCGATTCTTGTCCAAGTGTCTTAATTAAAATACATCCATAAAAACTTAAAATCTACATAATTGTTTCTTGAAATAATATTAAAATGTTAACAATTGAATTAGAATGTGTGGAATATATTCCAGAGATTGACATGGTAAAATATGTTCAACGACTTTTTTACAATACCATTCGGTGTGCTTATTCCGATTAGTATTTGTATGCACAACTAATGTGTTTTGCATTGTTTGGTGCATTATTATTATTATTATTATTATTAGTAGTAGTAGTAGTAGTAGTAGTAGTAGTAGTAGTAGTAGTAGTAGTAGTAGTAGTTTGGTAGTAGTATTAGTATTATTATTAGTAGTATTATTATTATTAACGATTTAGACGAGGTAAACCTATAATAACGCTACTGAAAACATTTGATAATCTATGTTTACTTTAAACGGCACAACTGTGTCCAGTTAATCGTAGTATGTTTAAGCTATGGCAATGTGTGTCAATATTAACAACAAAAATATAGCATCGAAGGCACACACTTTTTTCGCTTTTGATTTTTACGTACATGCAGTGCGAGAATGGATGCCTTTGGGACTCTCATAATGAAAACCACTTCAATTACTTAAATGAACTAGATTGGGAAGAGAATAAACCCTATTACCAGCAATCAGCCGAGATAGCATTTCAACGTTTTAATAACAACATCTCAAAAGACACGCTCCCTATTCCATTACAAAATGATACGGCCTTTTCAACCGATTGACTTGTCCTGACATTACAAACATTGGATGTTCTATTGAATGCATTAACGACCATTTGGGGCTCGATTATATTTCCAGATCAAGACGTTTGTGCTCTCTGGAGAGAACATCACATATGCCACGATTATATTTATTATGAATCAGGTGCGGGCGAAGTCATGTGTTAAATTACTGTAATCCTGTGCTATTTAAATTCTGGAAAATCTGTAGCAACTTGTATTGCAATATTTCAGTTGAACAAAATAGAGTTGAATATCGGTGTATCTAATGTATAGTTGGAAACCGATTCTATTCTTTTAGAAAAGGTCCTTTCGTTCAAAACGTTTCTTGTCACATAGATATGGAAACAAACATATTTTTTTTCTTTTGCTATTTTGCTTCCTGAGAGATACAGTAGACTCCCCAAGTTAAAATACATTTTAAAATAGATTGTTATTATGCCGTTTATTCGTTCATACAAATATTTGCACATGTAGTTATACATCGTTCTCTTCCGGAAAAACGTCACTTTGACATTATTGATGTTGCACCGACACCGAGAGCAAACATACACAGGTGTTGCAATGATTAGAAAAACTGATTTACTGTTTCTGGACAAATATTAGTTTGCCAACAACAGGTTTTGTTATGTTGGTGTTGTAACGACACAACGCCAAAAAGTTATAGTACAAGCAAACGTTATAAATAAAAGTTTCCCATAGTTGATATTGTCCTTGTTTTTCAGAAAACATATGTTGTACCTCAGGTGTTTTACATGTGTAATTGTCTGGTTGTTCCATTGATACAAAATTATCATGTATGATTTCACTAATAAAACTTATCCAATACGCATTCTTTTAAATAGAAAAACGCAAATGTTCAACACATATAGGTCATCTCGTCTCATCTTCGCCTGTGGTCCCGTATGGGAGATAGTACGACGACCAGCTCCCTCCAAGCGTCTAGGTTCTGGCCAAGTATCTCAAGCTGTCCCCACGTCTTGTCTATCTTCGTGGTATCTTCATCCAGGTCTCGGCAACTTATTTCGAGCGTAGAAGAGGACAGACGTTAATCAAATATAATACAATTATGTGAGTGATTGGCAGATACTGTGGGATTCATTTTAACAATACGATACAGCGTTGGAATTTGCGATGCAGTTCGTCTAGATGACATTTGTATAAATCCAAATAGTACGTTTTATGTTGTACAAATGTTAAGGATCATCTAAGTATTTTTGACTACGAATTTCAGTGATGGCATTGAATGATTGAATAATATGCATAGCATTGCTCAAGTTGCTAGCGCCCGAACCTTTAAATATCACAATGATATTGCATGTAGGCATGTTCACCGATAAATAGTCCACTTTGTCTTGTCATTGCAGAAAATCAAAGTCCCTTCAAGAAATGTGTCTTTTCAGAAAAAAATGTTTCCAGTGGTTCCAAAAACTTTTCTCAGTCCAAAGAATAAAAGAACTTGCTTTCGTATTTCTTCTAAATGTTTCAAACTGACAATAATTACTTTCATTACACAATGCCAGTTGTGATCATGAATGATGACAGACGGTGTTTCATTACAAAATTGTGTCCAACAGGTGCGAAATGTAAACTAACCAGTGGTACATGAAAGCCAGAAATGTTGAAGACAGTCAACATCTCCAACAGGTTATCCTCCATTACTACGTCATTTGTTTTGATTAAACTACGCCATGTTTCGATTTTGGTTGATTTTGTTCTTTCAAAAAGTGAGCTGTCGTAAACACTAGTAATGAATTGATTGGAAACTAACTATGCCTAATTACTTTCAATAACATGTCTTCACTAGGAGCATGATTACGTTTCCTTTAATTTGTTTAATTTGCGCCTTTAGATAGTGTCGTTTCTTTCAATCGGTGACAATTGGACAATTGAAGGTGTCGTTGTTTTTCATCAGTTCCTTCTAATTGCTGTAGGAATCAGGAATACTAAATGTAATATCCCGGATCAAACGATCGCTCGGCGGAGAGAAGCGTCGAGTATCGCTTGGCCATCTCCGCGAGCCGGCAGTCTATGACGGCTGATATTTCCGAGCAATAATACACCACTTCCCTAATTGCTGATGCCATGAATCGTATCGCCGTAATCAGAGCTCTCTACTTGTATTTTGTTAATGGACGATGTGTAATCAGGTAGTTTGAATCGTAGAAACGATAGCGGAAATTGATCAGAGCAGGTGCTGCGACCTGGCGGGTTCATGCGATAACAATGTCAGTGTTGACTTTAATTCGTAATTTACACGTGCGCGGCGCTGCTATTGTTTTGACCTCAAGTGTTCTCCGTTAAAAAACAAAACGCGTTAATTGATGCGTTTTGTTTTGTCTTCGACAGGCCTCTTAGAGACAGTTCAAATTAAAATCGAATGTAAGATCGAATGCAACTGGCATCGTATACAGCCTAGGTGATATTCAGATTGTGTCCTCACGTATTTGATACAAGAGCATATGCCCGGTTATAGGTTTAGCATCAATATATTCGTGTACGATCGAATACCATCGGCATCATATGGAGTCTTAGTGATATTCAGTTTTTGTCCGAACGTATTTGATATATGAGCATATGACCGGTAATAAGTAAGCATCAATATATGCTTGTAAGATCAAATACCATCGGCATCGTTTACAGCCTAAGTGATATTCAGTTTGTGTCCGAAAGTATTTGATTCATGAGCATATGCCCGGTAAAAGATTAGCATTAATATATTCGTGTACGATCGAATAATATCGGCAGCGTATACAGCCTTAGTGATATTTAGTTTGTGTCCGAACGTTTTTAATACATGAGCATATGCCCGGTAATAAGTTAGCATTAATATATTCGATTGTTTTGACTGCTTGCTTGTGATACTAAATACTTTCTAGTGTAGGAACTACTTTTTTGCTACTGTGTAACTATGTTTACGACCAAAGTAGTAGACCAAATGACGTATCATCCTCTTTACAAATATTAAATTAGCATCATTCTATTATTGCGAATACTTGTCATAATTAGATACCCATTTGTGGTGCCAATAGTATTTTTAATAGGTGTTGTCTATAAATGTTTTATTGATAGTTTAGCTCTAAACCCATTTGTTTTCATGGTTTATCAATCTAAGCAGCGAAAACTGTCAAAGCGATTGTTGACAAAAACTAGCCTACAATCGTAGGGATGTACGCATGATTACTTTTAAATGTCGATTGTTTTTACCAATATTAATGTATCAGGTATCTGTAATTACGCAGTTATGTGCATATTCTAAGTAGTTTAGACACATTGTTTAATTGACTTTTTTCAGGAATGCAACATTTGGTCCCTATATGTAAAACTTAACATCATTTGTTATACTATACTGAGCAATTTAATTGAGAACCACCTGATTATGTTTGCTTTATCTACCGACTATGGCAGACAAAAACTTGAATAATTTCTTACCTTCCTTTTTGGTCAAAAAAATCATCCACAGCTAAAACATTAATAGATTTAATTTTGCTTCTTAATTCATTCAGAGCTCAAACAGATTGTATATGGCAAAAGACCTGTCAAACAGCACTTGTCTTACAATAAGTAACGCCCACCAACTTAGCTAACAAACACTTATTGTAATACACTCGAAATGGAGTATTGGTTGTATTCACTGCGCAAGCTAAGAACTATCGCAAAGTATCGGCTTGATTGAACTGAAAGTTGGCTTACGCGATCCATTTTCAAAACCACAATTCAATATTGTATTTTTAATATTAATTAATTATATTGACTTTGTCTATTGAGTGTCAGGACGTTCAAACGAAAATTAAAATTTGTGAAGAGTGTATATTTTGGTTAAGACGTACGGGTTATTATATCTAGACAAACGTAGCATGCTGCGGTCTTCAACATTTCTGGCTTTCATGTACCACTGGTTAGTTTACATTGCGCACCTGTTGGCCACAGTTTTGTAATGAAACACCGTCTGTCAGCGTTCATGATCAAAACCGGCATTGTGTAATGAAAGTAATTATCGTCAGTGTGTAACATTTAGAAGCGATACGAAAGCACGTTTTATTATTCTTTGGACTGTGGTGAGTTGTTGGCAACACTGGAAACAAATTGTAACTGAAAGGGCACGTTTGTTGAAGTGACTTTGCTTTTCTGCAATGACGGTTTGTAAACAAGACAAAGTGGACTATTTCTCGGTGTTCATTGTCTCCTATTGTATATGTGTGTTAATATATACTTTTTATTTTAAGAAAAATAATCATTTTAAATTGAATTTTCTTAAGGATCTTTTTTATATTTCTAACAAATAAGAAAGCTTTTTAAGATGTATATCGTAGTTGAACACTTTTATCATTTTTAGAACCGTCGTCTCTCGTAACTCTTTTAGAGTGATTTTGTACATATATATAATGATTTCGTACTGCTTTACTTTGTTATTATGTACAAAAGTGAGACGTAAACAAACTGGTCTGTCTGTCTGCTTGTACATGCCTTCATGCAATATCATGCTGATATATAAAGGTTTGGGCGCAAGCAACTTGAGCAATGCTATGCATATTATTTCATCATGCAATGTCAACACTGACTTTCTTCGTCAAAAATACTTACATGGTCCTAATCCTTTTTACATCCTTTAACCTACTATTGGGGTTTTTAACAAATATTTTCTAAACAAACAACATCACCAATCGTTAGAGTCCAACGCTATATCGTGGTGTCAAAACGAGTGTCACAGTACCTGCAGTATATGACAACCACCAACAGAATGTTTTTATCAACGTTTGTCAACGTTAACACCTCACGTAAAGATTCTCTTCGAATCAACGATCATTTGAGAGGATAACTGTACAAATGATAAAAATCGAATGTATAACATTAAATATGACAAAGCGAACAACGCATGCATTATACCTGTTTTGAAAACGCGTCGGTTGATTAGTTGTTTTTTCATGCAGAATTTGATACGAACACCAATGAGATATCTGATAAATTTTGCATTAATACGAGATATTGAAAGCCTAATATCACAAGGTCAATGACGAAGGATGGCGTATTTGAGTGAACGTGGATTCCAACGAAGCCATAGCGAGTTTTGACACCATACTGTAAATGAACCTTGTTCTGTGCAAAGTGGGTTTAATGCATGTGCGTAAAGTGTCGTCCCAGATTAGACTGTGAAGTCTGCACATGCTAATCTGGGAAGACATTGTTCGCTTTAATTGTATTTTTCGTTTAATGTAAGACTGTTCTTGACGAAAATCCAGTTTAGGTGGAAAGTGTCATCCCTGACACATGAGGTACAAATTATTTTTTTCTTAAAAACCATGACAATTCCATTTATGGAAAACCTTTATTTATAGCGTATGATTTTACTATAACATTTGACGTTGGTGTCGTTACAACACCAATATATCAAAACCAGTTGTTGACAAAATAATAGTTGTCCAGAAACAGTTGCTTTGTTTTTCTAATCATAACGACGCCTGTGTCTGTTTGCTATCGGTCTAGGTGCAAAAGCAACAATGTCGAGGCTAAGTTTTACCGATTTGTTTTTAAATCATTACATGTGCAGCTCTTTCTCTTTTTGAACGCATACACGGAAAATAACAATCTATTTTGAAATGTTTTTCAAACTTGGGGAGTGAATATGTATCTCCCAGGAAGCAAAATAGCAAACAAAATACATGTAAGTGTGTTTCCATATTTATATGACCAGAAACCTATGACAGGACCTTTTCTAAAAGTATGAAAACGGCTTCCAACTTTACAATAGATACACCGATATTTAATACTATATTGGTTAACGCAATATTACTATACCAGTTACTACTGATTTTCCAGAATGAGAATCTAGCACAGGTGGAAACACGGCAATTTAACACATGACTTCGCCCGCACCTGATTCACAATACGTTCAATCGTGGGCCGGCATATGTTATGTTCTCTCCAGAGAGCACGAAGCTCGTGATCTGGAAATATAATCGAGCCCCAAATGGTCGTTAATGCATTCAATAGAACATCCAATGTTTGTTATGCCAGGACAAGTCAATCGGTTGAAAACGCCGTATAATTGTGTAATGGAAAAGAGAGCGTGTCTTTTGAGATGTTGAAACGTTGAAATATTATCTCGGCTGATTGCTGGCAATATGGTTTAGTCCTCTTCTCAATTTAGTTCATTTAAGTAATTGAACTGGCTTTAATTATGAGAGTCCTAAAGGCATCCGTTCCAGTAATTCATGTACGTGAAAATCGAAACCCTTTAAAACTGCCAAAAATTGCCGTAGCTAAAAAGACTACGATTAACCGAACAAAGAAGTGCAATTTTAAGGTAACATAGGTTGTCAAATATAGCGTTATTATATTTTAAACTGTCTACATCGTTAAGCAATTAATATGCGGATTAATCTCATAAATATTTTACTTTTGTTTTAGCCATCGAAGTCAATCGTAAACGAATATGGATCATCAACTATCGCTCTGGAAATAATATACTTACAGCAGTATATAGTCGATTTGAGCGTTCAGCTCATTTTGTCTTTGCGATTGGGATAAATATACATGCAGACACATGCTTACTTCTAGAAGTCGTATGATTTAAGAATATATACACGAAACGAAATTATTCATATTTAATTAATTTTATTTGTTGAAATATGTTCGATTATTAATACATTTTTTGCAATACATTTTTATGGTAGTTCTATATTTTGGTTAATTCACAGCCTTTTTGAGGAAATGCATTAATTTATAATGTCTTGTGTTAAAGGTAAATATGGTTGGATGATTTATTGTTGAAGGTTTCGAGTTGTTTTTCGTGAGATTCTGTGAGAAAAAAAGTAGTTGTTCAATTTCCAATATGCCTCAGATGGTTATATACAATTGAAAAGATACTAACATCAGATACTTTACAATAACGCTGGTATTTAACATGGGATCATACCATGAACGATTCTAACATATAGAAGTAATGGTTGAGATGCCGCACTCAAGAGGATTTAGTAGAAGAAAACAAACAATACATCAAACAATACAAAACACATTATGTATGTATACAAATACTAATTGAAATAAGCACACTAGAGTGGAATTGTAAAAATTCGTTTTAATTTTTGCATCACATTTTTACCATGTCAGTATCTGAAATACATATCACAACAGTGTAATTCAATTGTTAACATTTTATTTGTTTCAAGAAACGATTAAGCAGACTTTGAGTTTTTATGGATCTATTTTAATTAAGATGATTGGAAGAGAATTGGCAAGACCGAAACAATGTTGATGAAAGAACAACACTTGCTCACAAAGCGCATGTGGCATCCTTGGGGACACGTGAAGACACGGTCGGCAAACTTGAAGATGAAATGTCAGTAAGCAGGTTCTTTGTTGACAGGACAATCGGTGGGTTAAATAACAATTCGATGGCGGTGCTGTCTTTTTGGACGCCATTAATCAAATCATAAAACTAAACTCGTGGTTTGGTTGATTGCGGACAAGTATGTCTTTTGTAGTTGCCATTAGCAAATGAAACATATTGTTTTCATCATGCCTTCTGCAATTACAAATGAAATGAATGAGTTTCAGATGATATAAGTGAACACAATAACGCATTTTCCCAAATCTTATTAATTCCAAACGCGGCTTAAAGTCATTAAGACGCGCCTGAGTAATGTACACGCATTATTAGTCACAGAGCAAATTGTCTGCAAAAGTGTTCCCAGTTGTAGTTATGTTTTAACCAACTTAACGTTGTACTATCTAAGAAAAATACACCCTATAGCTACTCGAATGTCCTTTAGTTGGAACACTCATTTTATGGGCACGAAATTTAACACCCATTATTATATTAGAGAAATGGTTGAGGAAACTATTAAAAACAATGAAGTGATGATAGACGGGCGGCATCGCAGCGGAATGAGCGTAGGTCGCAAAACATTAACGCACATTTAGCATGATGTTAAGTTAATTGAAAGTCGTAGAAGCGTGTGTCCCTAGTCGATCTGAGCAAGCAGCAATTCCTTGCGCTATTGACGGGATAAACATTTTCATTTGACATAGAAATATTAACGTTATTTCGTTATATGGACTCAGCGATGCGAGGCCGGTGACTTCTATTTAGGACTAATTGCTAGGCCAAATGGAGGGGGAAATTAAATGGCGTTTGATGGTCTTGATAATTACTGTGGGCTTTATACATAGAAATGCCACGAGAACAGGTAAGGGATTACGACGTTTTCATAGTTCTCATGCGTTACCATGGGAAGGTATCATCATTATTATGTGCGCTCATTGTTTTATTTTTCTGTCGAACGCTCTAGTGGATCTACTATTGTTTTTGAGTTGTTACTAAGACAACCGTCAAATTTATTCCGTGTTTCCGGAAGTTGACATAATTTATTATGTTTTAATCGCATTTTTATTTTAAATAGCAAAAACAGTTCACATTTAGGCAGTCAATAAAACTACAGAAATTTTATTGGACATGGTCAAATATAATTTATATGAAAGTTTTCAAGAAACTCATATAAATGTCGATACTATAAATATGATCCACCCTAGTGACCGATATCTTCACGCCACAGTACCAATTTCGTCAAAAATCCCCTCAATATAAATTTATAACATTTTGTTGTAAGAGAATACTATTGCTTCACATTTGAAAAGTAATTGATATGTCAAATATGAAAACAACTGCCTTCTATGACAACCAATCCATGATTCTCGACGGTTTCATCGCGTGCCCTGTTGTTTGCAAGTTCATATTTGTTTTGCACATCCTCTACTTGATTACAACGCCCCCTTCTTACCAAATTATTATGCTGACACATATTTCCGATTTCTCTTAAATACGGCGATTTTCTTCTACATAGTTTGTATTAATACATTCTATAAGCAACTAAGTGCACGTGTCTGATTGACCAGCGATAAAGTTCATCATTGAAAACGCATTTTAATGTTTGAAAAGGTCGTCGATTTCGTTCCGCTATTTGCAGCCATTTAAAACGTACATTTCACTAAGGAGTTAACGGATTGCTATTATAGGGTTACTGCAACCGAACAAAGGTGAAATTTATTATACCAACGATTGTTTATTTGATAACGCGAAAAACGAACGCTGTTGATTGAATGTTGTTTATGGTAATCCTAAATTAACAGATACAGAACTAGTTGTCTCTTCCACTTATTGGAATTAAAAATAAATATAACGTTTAAGTGTAAGTTGACAATTTATGTTTAAAAAAATAATTAACTGATCTAATCAAATATCGTGCTAATACGTTACGCTTAGAGCAGATGGAAATATATACCTTATATCTGAAATTAAATATATTTGTTGTCTGATTATTTGTATATAAGTATATGAAAGCTAGAAGCACGATAAAGTTATACAAGATTATAAAGGATGAGTCACAAGAATGGATTCTCATTCATGACGTATGTCTTTGCCTTTGGGACAAGAGGTGCGCTCTCTGCCATTTGTTCAGTGATCATATCAAACCTCACAAAGACCGAACATTAAATATTTACACGCTTATTATACTGAGTAATGAAAAACTGCTCTTTTGTTACAAGACAGTAAATAATCAGTCCCAATACTGATTTTGGCAAATGCGCCATAGCAGTTATTCCGGTTCATATTGACGAACTGTATTTTTAATGATCAGAACAATTGTTGTCTCTTTTATTTTAAATAGCCTTCATTTGATGAAATATCTTTATATTTTACTGTTTGATGCTTTCTTTGTTTTGAAAGTAGATTTAGCCGCCAGTTTTGACTTTCAAGACATCGTACAGCTGATCATCTTAACCCCGGATAAAGCTAATTGCTGGGAAGGAAAGCGGCCACATCAGAACAAGCCCCATGCGAGATTTGAATCACCGACCTCTCTCCATAGTAGATCGCCATATACAGTTGACCACGTTGGCGATTTTACATACAATTAAGTTTATGTTTGCATGATTATCGTAATAATAATGATTGTCTCCCTTTAATGGAATTTCTCATTTAACTATAGGTAGCAAAATATTGTATGGATGATGCGTGTGATTTTTAAACATAGAATAAAGTCATCATAACCGCCAAGGGAATTTAAATCACGCCCACCTCTGGGTTACTAATAAATTATCGAACAATTCATTGAAATTGCGGCGTACTTAGACATGTGTTTAATCATGTACTTTGAGTACCTCATTCACAATTTATAATTGAAATACATTAATGAAATAAACTGCTGAAGTCACTCACTATTATCTTAGTGTCGAAAGTTAGCTCTATGTCTTATTATGCCCCCCTGGTGAGTTATTGTGGACCAACTCCATCAATTACCATGCACTAGACTGTACAATATCCGCAAACGTTTCGATTTTAACGGACCTCGAAAAACATTTTCAACTACTGCGAACCAGCATGAAATATTACGACATGTGATATTAAATGTGTCAGAAAGAACGATAATTAATGTTCCCTTCAATCGTCAAGGGACTAGAGAGTTCTTCAATAATCGACCTCAGATCTCACTGAGATTCGCTTTAAGTCGCAAGGATCACACCGTTTTGTCTATACAAGCTTCTATCATTTTTTTCCATACTACAATCTTAGGCAGTGTTTCAGAAGCTTCAAGATCATCTAAAAAAAACAGTTATTGGCATGCAAACAAATACCCAAGATGTCAACTTATTAACTATTATAGAAAAACAATGGGATTGAAAAGAAACAGTTCTAGCGGTTATTTCGATGAGATGTGACACTGATTACATCACAATTTCCTCCAGATACCAATTGGGAATTGTTCTCTAAAACATATGGTGAAAATGGCAATGGATACATCTTAGCTAACGATTACGCGCCATGTGAACACATTTGATACAGCAATGCATACATCTTAGCGTACGACTATGTGTCATCTGAACATTTAAATACGTGTACCCAATTCAAATGTCTGTTCATAAAATTGATGACTAGATATCGCAACCCGTAGCAAATTTGTTTGAGCCACGTTTGATTATAGTAAGATGGGCTTCATGTGAATAAGTACATTCTGACACAAAAGCTTTAAAATACAGTCTGAATTCGTAATATATTATCATTCTTACATGTTAACTTGTTGTAATATAACCGTTATAATGAGTAAATATTATGCATGTTATAAATTAACTCATGCTTTGCTGTCTTGATCTAATTCTAATGCATCTTTTCTTCTAACCCTGTTCTATTCGACAACACAATTATATATATATATATATATATATATACATGTATTTTTTTTAAAGAAAAGATAGCGAATGTACATTTTGTCCCAATCACAGTTTCTATTTAATGATAAAGATAACATAGCGAATGCAAATTCTTATCCGATCATAGTTTCTATTGATTGATTCACAAACTTGGCGTCATTGATATATTTATATATAAATAGACTAAACATAGACTTACCAGTATTATTGATACTACAATTTATGGTAAGGTGGCACACAAATACATCCCGCCACTTGATGCCTTTGGGATTACACGAGTTCTCTCTGCCATTTGTTCCTTGATCATGTCAAACCTTCACAAGAGAGAACATAAAATATTTACAAGGTTATTATACTGAGTAATGAGTAACTGTTCTTTTATTTCAACGCAGTAAATGATCAATCCGAGTGTCTAATATTTTGTATTGTGATTATTCTAACTGACTTCAATTGACGTTGGCAAGTTATGATTTATTACAATTGTAATTGCCGGAACCTGTCCGTTTGTTATTGTGTGTTTGTTTGTCATTGTATGTGTCGTATGTTCCATTTGATGAAAGCATCTGAATAATAGATTGATTTATAATTCAAACTAGACCTATGGCAACTCATACAGTTAAGCTCACGATTAACGCTTCAAGTACTTGCAATAAGTTTATATTTTCGCAGTAATCAATTGTCATAGACGCACACAGTATGAAAGAAAATAAAAACTTATTTTTTAATAATGCGTTCTCTTCATAAAACAAGATAAAAAGATTCAGGCAACCGTACTATTTTGTGAAGAAAATTTTAAACATTAGGACATACCAAAGGTAAATGTAGTAAATTAAAATCACGATCTACGCATTATAACATATCCACGGTGATTTGTTTGAAATATCGTCGATGCATAATTCAGACGCATCACCCCTTTAACCAACACTTTTGAAAACGAGATGTGGTACAATTTCTGTGATTTGCCTCGTAAAGATGTTTGATAAAGAGACAACGGTCAACAAACAAATTTCATTTGCAAACAATACAAAGTCCCACCAGCATAGGCATTTGAATATAATTTAAACATATTGTTTTCAAACCCTAATTGTTGCGATATATGTTTAATTATAGCTGTCAGAACAACAGCTCATAACACTTTTTCATTTTATATTACACTATGTCTTATTCTAACACGACACTTGGTCGATATTCCACCAGAAATTCATACATACATATCTGCAAAAATATTTAGACTTTATTAATCAATATTGGTGATAGCAAAATACCCAAACATCTTTCATGGCATTTGGGAAAAGCAAGATGCGCGCTCTTTGCCATTTGTTCGATGATATTATCAAACCTTCACAAACACCGAATAAAACATATTTACACTCGCAATTACACTCGCATTGTACTGAGGAATGACATTATGTTATTATTATTCCCATAATGCATACGACGTTTATGTTTAATACATGTTTATAGTATTATGGTGGTTCCTACTGACTCCGATTGACGTCGTCAGTTATGGCTTTATACATGATGCATAGTTTGCTTACCTTTCCTTTTTGAAAATGAATGTAAGAACTTTTATGTTTTTTTATTAGTTTTTATTCATTGTAGGCCAGTCCATGTTGGAATTATTGCAATTGGTCGTTTGATATAACACACCTTCTTGAATCGATGAATTCATGCCTTAATCTGAATAAAACACATTTGATAAATAGCATAGCCCTTGTAAGAAGAGTATTGAATAATTGTGAAATAAAGTCGTATGTTTTTATAACATGTAATCAAGCCTGATATCCTGTTAAAGTCACTTCCAATTAATCATGTGATCGTAATATGTTAACGAATAAAAAAAAACACAGCTATTTTGCATAGTTGTATAGTAAGACGAGGATTTTATGAAAGGGTATTATCATAAGCTAAATAACATCAATTATACATTTGACAACTACAAAGATTATATATCTTTCAGATGAAACTTTCATACATAAAACAGATGATCAGATGTTTCGTTCTAACATAGGTCTCAATTTTAGGGTATATTGGCTTCGATTATTTACCAACCGCAAAGGTTTGCATGTAGAAAAAATATCAGCAATTGTAACGCAGCCGTTTCCTTTTTTCAAACATTTTTCCTTTTAAAGCTTTCACATGCGGTACTTTTTACATATTGGGTTAATGTGTAAGACATGTTTCTATTTTCCACTTAAGTAAAATTATAATTCTAAGCTATACCCTCGTATCATTGTTGCAAATATACTTTCAAGTGAAGTTTCAATAGAGCAGTTCTCTTTACAGAAGCGTTCTTATCTATTCATGGGTTGTGTTTTAATTGAAATTATATGGTACGTGTTTGTCCGCAGCGAAGTCTATTATTGCCGAAAACTTGCTATAGACCGTGTCAATAAACCCAATCGAAACAAAATTTATAGTTATGAACAAATAAATTTGTTTTAAATATGTGTATTCAATGCCTGCATTGTTGAGAATTCACGTGGTCGATATTGATAATTTATTATTAAGGCGTCGGTTTTTTATCGTCAAAACACAAAAGTTGTTGTTATTTTGTTAACATTAGAAAGTTGCTGACGTTGTATTCTATTCAACTAACGACTTCTTTATATAATTATATGTTTTGTGGGACATTTATTAAGTGCTTTGAAATTCAATTTGATAGCTATGTAAATTGTTTAATAAATTTACACTAAATGCAAACGGATTAAATCATCATCTAATTTAGTAAAAGAATAGTTAATTTCAATACTCAAATACGACTTGTTTTCTGGGTGTAATTTTCTAATTAATTTCTGAATATGTTATGGGCTATTCGAAGAATTGCGTAATTGCATTGAACCTATGAGAAATTATCAAATTGACAAGTTCCAAGAAGCGGTTATGTCATCATATATGAAATTATACGTTAAGCTTAAGTAAATTGAACTTGTTTAAGTTATAAATATGTTGTAGATACTTAAAAGGCAAATAAAAAAAACGCAATAATAATAATGTACTATTAGAGTTGTGCATGCCCTGTACATAACTTATGTCGTATTTTATTGAATGAATAATATAATAGTATATATGTCGGTAAAGACAAAAGGAGGTCAAAACCTTCCGACCGTTGTAGAAAAAATATATATAGAGGTCAAACTTGATTTAATTACTTTATATCAAAAGATAATTGACCGATGGCGAGTTGACAATTAAGTTTTTGAACATATTTGCATGCACAGGAAGAATTAATTGTTTTGAAATGGTTGAGGTGAAAGTACGTGTTTTGTTGGCCTACCATTGGTAAATACATATCCATGATGTCTTGCACAAATGTTCTAAAACTCAAAACTATTGCATAATTTTTGACGGAAGCTTTTTAACTTAGATCTGAGAAAGTTAACCGTTTAGCTGATGTATAATCGCATGTTTTCACACATGAATGTATTGCATAGTCTTACATGTTTACACACATGAATGTATTGCATAGTCTTACATGTTATTTGTTATTAGACAAACTTTTTTTAAATGACATATTTGTTTATTCTTAAATATGTTATATGTTATATTGTATGATTCCCTTTCGTTTCCACATTTCTTTTGTATATATGTTCTTGGCCAAAGGCAAAATGCCGGCTTGCCAATTAACTATTGAATTGAATTTAATTGTTGATATTTTAAATAACTAAACGATTATTATTTATTAAATATCTTTTAATTTCAATAAATATAAATCTTTATACATAACTATATAAACATCTATTCATTTTGTATGATTGAAATGTGAAATGCAGCAGCGCACGTTTATTTTAAAATAAATGTGTGCACACTAGGCATCAAAAAGAGATTCACGATTAAATTTAAATGTACATGTACATTATGTCAGTTGTGGCATGTGAACTGATTTGCACATTCAACTGCTTTAACAGCTTAATAACTATGAATGAAATGCACTTCGTCAATCCACTGTTACTCTGGTGATTTTACGTTGAAGCCGATTTAATCTGATCGATGAGCAAGCCGTTTCAGTACAACTCGACCAGCCAATCACACATTCATAAATTTCCATTAACGGATTGGAGGCGGCATTTACTAAACACAATGATCCTTACTGTCAGAAGGATCGGAGATTCTTGCGAGAATCAGTGTGACTGATATAACCCGATAGGGCTCGATCTTTTACCGCTGAATTCTTAAAAGCATGCTCCTGTTGAAGTAAAGCAAAACTCGATTTGTCATATTATCGACACTATTATCACTGAAGTAGTAATTGAATTTCTACGGATACACTGATACATTGGTTGTTTTTCCAGCGTGTTACCAAAGAATATATTTACACAATTGGGACGTGTCGTGACTTTGTTTAAGAGACTAATTTTGTAATCGTAGCAGGGGGGTAATTTATATAAGAATATGATTACTATGTGTATTGTGTTTCTTAACATTTAGTTATATTCTACGCAGTGATGTAGTGCCTAAATAACATAATTTGACGTACGTGTAAAGAAATATGCACACATAACTTAATACCAAGTCTGTTTGGTATAACGAGTCGCGCATTTAAATTTATTTATTTTATTGTGTATTTACGATACCGTTGACGCTGAAATGGCACACAAGCGAAGTGGTCTTCAATAATGAGCTTTTCATGAGGTTTAATCTTGAGCTAATTGATATCAGAAAGAGACGACATTAGCGGATTTCTAATTTCGGATCCAATTTATTGCCAATGTTCCCAATACTGTAGATGTGATGTTAAGTGGTGCTCAGTACGTCAAGCATCCAGTTCAAACATCTCCAGAACATGGAATCACGCCTACTTAAATGTCGTTTAGGTTTATTGTCATCCCAATTTGTTTTTCTTTAATTTACTTACAATGCATTGTTATTATGACTAGTTTAGAAAAAGAGCAGAAGTGTTTACTTATGTTCAGCTGTGGTTTAAAATATGTATATCACAACTAAAATACATTTATTTATTGAAACTGTTCCACCTTTCTTATGTTCAATATCGATACATTTTGAGAAATTGTAAATTTTCGTAAAATTACTTTTTGACAACAATTATCAAAAACAGATTGCTAATATGATTGCAACAAATGCTATAAGTCTAATAAAGTCAGCATCAAAACGAGTTTGAAATTGAACGTTGGGTGAATACTTATTACGGAATCCATGATTTAGACGACCACATTAAAAACACACACACACACAACTTAACACATATTATTGCGTCTTCATCTTTGAATAACATTAATGGTTTAATTGAGCAATATAATTCAATGAAAATTAGGTACTTAATATTATTGTCTGATATTGTTGATCTTCATCTATTTCTAACCACAAAGCACGTGTCAGCACGGGTAAGGTTCTTGTTAATGGTGATGCTTTGCGCGATAGACAAGAACGTTAAGTATGATTTATATAGTTACGACATTGCTGAATTAGTTATACTGTGATTGATTGTTAAATATATTGCAGCTGATCTTAACCGTATTTAACTTTAATTCTGTTATAAGCACGAGGCACAGTTTGTTCAGTTTATCAAACTTAACGATGCAAACCATTTAACGTTGGTCAGATTAATGTAATAATGATGTTTGTAAAAGCGCAGTAATCGTCATAGTCATATGCCTGCTGAACCGCTGCTATAATCTAAATCTAGTAAAAAAATAAAACATGATTAAGAAGGTGGTCTTAAAGCGTTTTATTGGAATAATCGGTATTGACATGATAATAATTAACCCCTCTTTAAATATTTTGTTTCAAAACAAATGCGTAACTTACATGTATAAAATCCAAATTTGTATTGAAAAAACTTGTAAGTCCAGAAAGTTCACAATGATATCCCTGCTGGTGCCAGGTTGTAATGGTTATTTAAGTTGTTCTTGCAAACACAAATATACTATATCAAATCCTTGTTAGAAGTATATTTCATACTCAACATCATAATATATCCCACACAATTCCCATCTTTTAATTGCCAGTATTTTAGAAGACATTGAGTGGCATAGCCCCTAATCCGTCTTGATTGATCTCCTCGGCAAAGATCTCGCCAGCCCCCGCGCCTCCGAACACCGGCATCCCGGACGATCCACCGACCCCTCCGAAATAGTCCGTGGGTTCATATACATTTACATCAAACATCTGGTTCTGTCCGCTGACCAGCAGCCCGTGACCGACGAGCAGGAGCATGATGACAAGTAGGCTGTGGTCGGACATTCTGAAAATTGAGTGAAAGAACTAACATTATATTGTTTTGTTGCGTAACATACAAATATGTTGTCTGTTCAGAAAAAAAACATTTGTTTAATCCATTTAAAAGCGTAATATGTGAGGACAAGCGTTTTGTGTTCTTTCTTTTGCTTTCTAATTACTACCCTGCTGGGTATAAAACTGTGAAAAAAACGTAAGCCAAAATTCACGAATGCTTGAAAAGGTACCGTATCCATAGTGTTACGTGTTACGTTTAAACCAGTGTCATACATTGCATGGAATTATATCATTTACTAACTAATATGTACTCATATGTTATAAATACACTACACGTACATGTATTTTGCACCAGATGACTTTACATTCTTATACGTTATTTGTATTCCATTTATTTGATTAACAAAATAACACTAAATTAAACAAAATGTCATAACAACAAGAATGGTTAAACTGATTTTCGAAACAAACTAGGCAGTTTGACATAAAACGATTTTCAGTAATACAATAATTAAGGGTGAAAACCGATACCAGAATATGAATATTTGAAAAAACCCATTTCAGTTTACATAAATAATAACACAACTTCTAATTCAGCGATTTAATAGAATACTTCAATTTTAAACATGGCCTCTGCAACTTATCGAAAACTAATATAATACTAGACAATTATGATTACATACATTTTCACAAACCTGCTTTCTCCGTTATTTATCCAACACGTCCAGCTCGTTTAAGTCTCCTGCGATCAAGATCGTGGCTTCTATAGCGTTCTGTACGTTTGTTTATGGCGTCTACATGGTTGAATAATGTCCTACAAGGTTGTACATGTGTTCTTGGTCTTAAAAGAAGATGTTTTGCAATCACGTGCAACGCAAATTGTGATGTGGTCATAAATGTGGCCATTTACTATGGTACATGTTAATTAATTATGTCATCTTCATCATACACTTGTCATTTATAAGCTTCTTTTCATGAAATGCCTTAGCTATAAATTAGAATGTCGGACAAGGATACAAGGGTGCACACATGGAGTCGAGATGAGACTTAAATCAAAATCAAAGGAAAACAAATGTTTACTTTAGCCACAAAACATGTTGTTAAATTATACACGAGTAATGTGCAGGCTTTGGACAACGTAATAGGCTTATTTAAATACTCATTTTCTTAAGGTGTATATCGATGCAAAAAAAAAGTGTTTTTTATTTTATTTATTTTTTTCATACATATAACGAAACTATATTGGTAATATTATTAAGAGTTATTTTATAAAGTGTTTGTTAATGTCACGTCCGAAATATAAAAATATATGTGTGATATTCAGTGTACTAAACGTATTGGTGTTACTGTGTGTTGACTTTAAATAAATAAACTATTATAGCGTATAACCAGCTGTACATTTGTACATTATACAAGATAAGTATTGATGCAAAGCATCAAAGGGCGTCGGGAATTTCAGTGTAAAAGGCACTCATTGAATTAACATGGAACGATTTTTCTTTCTACTGTAAATATTAATATATTGGCCGATTATTTTAAACAAAATAGAAAAAGATACTGGTATAACCATTATCTATGATTTTGTGTTATAACCCCCAAATAACAATTATCTATGATGTTGTGTTATAACCCCTAAATAACCATTATCTATGATTGTGTGTTGTAACCCCCAAATATTTCATAGTTCATTTTATTTACATTGGTTTCGTTTTTTTTTTACTGGCATCCGTGTGCAGTTTTCATTAATGGAACAGAACTGTGTAGGTTTTAAAAATTTGCTTCATCTTGTAAGCGTAATTTCATATTTTTCTCAACTTCAAGGGAGGATGATGCTGAACTTATTCTAACGTTGCTCATTTACGATAGGGGTTGAGTGCTCATTGATATGAAAACACTGTACAAGCTTGAAAAAAAAATTGAATGAAAACTGTAAATTGCGTAAAGAAGCTGCACTTCACAATACTTTCACATTCAGTAAAAGATCATAATATATTTATTGCTCCGATATTCATTATTTTCAATAGGGTTCGAGTAATACTGATATAAAAACACTTAACACGTTTGGAAAGATTCAGATGAAAGTTGTGAAATCTTGTAAACAAGTGGACATTCTTTATTTTCTCAAATTTAATAGAAAAAAAATTCTGGACTAATTGTCCCAATGTTTCTAATTTCAAATGAGGTAAAAATGCTCATTGATATGAAGACACTGTAAGTTTGGAAAAAATCTGATGAAAAATGTTGACATAATCACCTAACCAAACAGTTTTTCACTGTTATTTTTTAATTCAAAGAGACATAATTCTGGACTTATGGTACGATATTGCTCATATAGGGTTTTGGTTGGGTCCTCATTGATAAAAAAACCTGTGCAAGTTTGGGAAGAATCGGATGAAAATTTTGGACTTTGAAGAAGGATTTCAAAATTTTTCAAATTCTAGGGAAGATAACTATGGACGTAATGGTCGGATAATGCTAAAGGGTCCATACAACTTTGAAAGTAATACGTGTCGCGCTTCGCGCTCTATATGTGGTTCTTAAAATAAAACTCCGAGGAGTGCTTGATTCTAGGGAAACGGGTTGCTGGGACACAGCTCCTCCTTGATAAGCGGCTGCTTCCTTTATCGCAACTCATTGTTACAATTAATAATACGTGTCGCGCTTCGCGCTCTATATGTGGTAGGGATAGTACTTAGGGCCTATGATAGACAACCATAAAAATACATGGATAATAGATGTGTTGTTTGCATTTATTTGTTAATAAAAAAACACGTGTATTTTTTATAAGATATTTAAGTGATGTAAGAAATTTTTAATTAACGTTGTCACCACGCGGCATCCATTAGTTTTAATAAAAATGTCAAATTGTAGTAACATGGATTTTAAAATGTCTAAATCAAACAAAAAAGTTAAAATTTTGGACTTATTGTCCCGATTTTTCTCATTATAAATGAGGTTAAAATGCTCATTGATATGAAGACACTGTAAGTTTGGAAAGAATCTGATGAAAAATGTTGACATAATCACATAACCAAGCAGTTTTTCACTTTTATTTTTAAATTCAAAGTGACATAATTCTGGACTTATGGTCCGATATTGCTCATATAGGGTTTGGGTTGGGTCCTCATTGATAAAAAAAAAACCTGTGCAAGTTTGGAAAGAATCGGATGAAAATTTTGAACAAGGATTTAAAAATTTCTCAAATTCTAAAGAAGATAAGTATGGACGTAATTGTCGGATAATGCTCAATTCCAATCGGGTTAGAGTCCTCATTCATATAAAGACACTGCACGTTTGGAAAGAATAAGATGAAAAATGTGACCTATTGTGTAAACAAGCAGAATTTTACAATTTTCTCAAATGTAAGGAGATATGATTCTGGGCTTAATGGTCTGATGTTGTTCTTGTTAAATATGGTGGACTTTATCTATCGCGTAAACGAGCAAAATTGCACAATTTTATCACATTCAAAAAGAGATATTTCTGGATTATATGGTCCGATTACTCATTGACATTGTGCAAGTTTGAAAAGAATCGGATGAAATCTGTGGACTGTATCGCAAAAACAAGACAAAGTCTAACGGACAGATAAACAAAAGGCAGAAACCACACCATCACATAAGCTCTTTTGGCCTACAGCCAGTGGACCTGTGATGAAGATTTGCAATGCCAGGCTCATTTGTTGTTTAGGAAGACCCCATATACTTGTTGCAAATCAGCCAGAAAGCTGCTTCATATAAATTCAGACGCATTTGTATGAGTAGTCCTACTTGCTGACGAAGGGCAATGCAGAAATACAACTCATTCAAAATTAAACAATGTTTTATTTATCAATCCTGTACTAGTAATGAACAGTTGTTTTCATTTTGTTGCATCAAATAATTTGTACTAGTAATGAACAGTTTTTTTCACTGTGTTGCATCAAATAATTTGTTCACCATATTATTGAATATGATTATAATTAACGCACTAAATGGAATGCAGAATTTGTTTGTTACATTTTAAAGATAAAGACTTACATGAGATGATGTCAACATATGTATGTTTGAAAATATCCAAAACTGATATCATACAATGTAACTAACTTATGTACCAGCCACTACAGGTGTTTTAGAATTGAGTATTTACACAAATACACGTTGTACTCCCCTTATCTGTTGCCCTGATCACTTTACCAAAGATGGAATTAGGTTTGTCAATGCACTACAAACAAACACTAGCTCATTTGATATCTTACTGAGGGCGATTGGTAACACACCCTGCAAAATCCTAAAGTTTTTTTTTGTTCCATTTTTCTTTCAACGTGTATTCTTGCAGAAGCAATTCTTCTTGTTAATTCTACTTCTTCTTTAAAAAATTGTTCCTTAGTTTTGAAAGGGGGACAATACAATTTAACACCAATTTATTCAAAGTCTGATTTTAAATGAATAAAGCCTTTATCTACTATCACAGCATCACCTTTATCCAGCATAGCAAGTAAAGAGCTGTCTCTTGTTATTTTAACATCTGATGCTGAACCACCCCAACGTTTGTATACAAAAACTACAGCACCAGTCACACTGATTCCAACTAAGACTTTAAATTTGTTGTGTGACTTATAATTTGAATATGTTACAGACTTATTCTCAAGAGACGATGGTGTTTGAATGAAAATTTCAGTACAATCTAGAATGATTCTAGTATCCTTGAAGTTTTTTAAACAAGGAGTTTGTTTCTGAAACATACTGAGTGATGGAAGAAAAACCAATGACTGTAAATATTGATACATAAAACCTATCCAAGAATTGAAATGTTTTGAAACTGCACTTCCAGAAATTTTAAACCTGTATTCAAGATCTTTTACAAGAAGTCCGAGTCTTAATCGCATCATAACAAGAAGAAACTCATCAACAGGTCTTAACTTTCTTTTACGCCCTGTCTCAACAGTGTTCTTTTTTTCAGTACATAACTTGTCTGCACCAAAGTCAATCAATGTCAAAAACAAAGAATTAAAAATAATGAAAGTTGGCAAGCCAGTATAAAACATGATTTTATCTTCTGAGGCCATAATGTCTTCGACGGTTATTTCTGGTCTGTCAGTATTTGTGGAGATTTCATGCATGTCAGGAGATGCCTGTAAACCCACACTTCCAGAGCTGCAATCCCGACACTGATGTCATCCGCATGTGATTTTGCATAGCTGAAATACATACAGTTTATGTATTATATATTTATATATATATTGTACCTTTTAAAATATTGTTGTGACATATTGGATATTGTGACTGCCAAGCGACTGGGAGGTAATTGGAGAGCGTTCTCATGATCTCTTCCGAAGACACCATGTACTGGTTTTTTTAAGAAAACAGACTCGAGAGAGTATCTCAATAAACCTAAGGCTTTTGATGCAATCTTTCTCAAATAAATAAGTTTATTATTATAAATACATAAATCTTAGTGTTTTGTTCTGGCATAAACAATTTACTTCCATATTAAACAAGGCTTGTCACCATAGGATGACATATGCCCCCTGTTCCCACATTTTTCGAAACCTAAACACAAACTTTAAACTTTAATTGTGACGGAATTTCAGATGGACGGACAGACGGACGCACTGATAACAAGAAGAAACTCATCAACAGGTCTTAACTGTCTTTTACGCCCTGTCTCAATCGCACGGATCACTATATGCCCACCTTCGAAGGCATAATAACCTTCGGGGGCATACAAAGAGATGGTACATCTTAAGAATCTTTGAACTAAAGAAATGGTAATGTTAAGTTTAAATAATATTTATCAATAATAAATACAAAAAAACCTAACACTTGAGAATAAATAGCCTTAAATTTTGAAGATAATAAATATTTATATCATTACCCATGAAATGATTCAATCTGATCCCAGGAATGACTCTCACTTTGTGGCCTTGAAGAAACATCGGGCTGATCATCACTGTCAAACACCTATAACAAAAGTAATACAAGTATAAGTATTTTCCCCTTCTATTTCTTTGTTAAAAAATGTTGAATAAACCGGACTCTCTCTAAACCGGAAACCGGACGGATATCTCCTTGAATTTCATCATTTTCAACGTAAAATACATTGAGTACACCGGACGGTCCAAATTCTCAAGATGCCCGAGGCGTGAAATTACAATTCCTAGTCAGCACGGCGCGCACGCTGTTACACATTTCGCTCACGCAATTATCGATAATCGGATTAAATACCATAAAGGTGTCAAGTCGTTACCGCGCTATTGAAGTCCGATTAAAAAAATGTAAAACAAACTGTGAATGTCAATTATGATCTCGGACTTTTTCAATAAATCGTGAACTTCGTGCATTTGTAGATTTTGACAAGATTTGCTGAGATATCGAATGTCTTGAAAATATGACGCCGTTTTTTGTTGTGTGTATGTTTTGTGAAATGTGTTATGTCTTGAATAATAAATCGTGTGTCCACAAAATTCGTTTGTAACAAATAAAACTTAATTAATTCAGAGCTTTTTATAGCGAACTCGAACACGACTCACTCGCCTATATGACAAATGTATATTACGCATGTACATGTACGTACATGTATAAAGCACCACGCTTATTTCGGGATTAATCAATACAAGTCGGTNCCTACCCGGTTGGCTTCCAATCTTTTCTGCTAATAGCCCTTATCCAAGCGGGTCTAGCGGCACGATTACTTGGCAATTTGTGTAGCGTTACAGACTTGCCATATCTGCCAAATTTCCCCCCAATGTTTTTACAGTCAGACATACAGCAATAGAATTTGCCCATTGTTTACTTTTTCAATTGTTACGTTTAACACAACCGGAAATGAGCATACCTACCCGAATGGGAGACAACTCTTATTCGACTTAGTTTCGAAAACCCCGAATCGGCTATAACGGTTATCAATAAAGCAATAAACCGTGTAATCGCTGTCGTCTTGTGAAATTAAAGAAAATACGCGTTAACCAAAACTCGATCAGCAAATCTCTGCGCTATTGTTGGAAAAAACACAAAATAAATATATTTTGATTATGTTTTGTTTTTATAAAAACCAGAAAGTTTCACCGGTTCGCGTATTTGCCCAGTCCCTGTGATCTTTTATTGGTGCCCAGTCCCTGTGATCAGTTATTAATTAAAACAATTAGCTTTGCATTATTGGCAATAAATGTTGTAATTAATGTAATAGGCACAAATGCAGTACTTTTTTACACTAATTTACACAAAAATCACCACTATGCAAGCTATTCTGACAACAAAAATATTTACATTGATCCGTAAAATAACTTCTCCTCCCATCAGTGAAAAAAAAACATATTACATACTAGTCGCCGCACTTCAGTGCGACGCCAATAACTTCAGTAATGGTCTTTTATAACGGCAATATCTTAAGGAACAATCTTTGTCTAGTTGATATAAGAACAAGGCCATCCTTGCTGACGGCTATCACATTGATCGCCATTGTTACCAAGACTGGAGATGTGATGATAAGTGGTGCTCAATGGATTTGACATCCAATTCAATCAAGAATTGAATCACACTTAGTGCAGTCTCTTTAACAGCATGCATGTAATTACTATTATATTATTGCAGTTTTTGTTTAGTTTATTTCCATGTTGAATTCTTAAAAATTAACAAGTTCGCGACCAATTACGTTGCATGTAGCATGCATGAAAGGAATGTCAATTTCACTCTTACTAAAAATTATAAAAGGGATTCTGATAAATTACTTAATACAGAATTGAGTAATTGTCATGAAATCACAAACATAGAGACCTTCTATCAAAACTTCATTGGGATTGCAGATTGGGTCAAAGTGACTGTTAATGAATAAAGATAAATGGTTTCCGCTCAAAACCGAATACGTATAGTACAATTTCTGTACTACATAACTAATACAAAAAGAAAAATAGTGTCCAATCAATAATAAATTAATATTGTAGAATTGTGAGTTCTCAATAATTTGAAAACACATTGAGCAATTAGCATGCAACTTCGAATTTATATACTTGATATCCAGGGATTGCACAAGTCAAGGGATGTGCATTATCAAGGTCAAGGATATGTATACAATTTTTAAATTATTTTAACTTTACCTTTATAAACAACCAAGGTTCGTGCACCTGTCTATAGAACAAAGTATCACTTCATACACGTGCTGACACGTGTTCTTGCAATTATAGGGCCAAATAGACGGTTTTTATTAAAGTCGATATCATACTGGAATATAAAGGGCCTTTTTGTATGAGCCAATGACATTTTTCGCAAAAGTTTGGCATTTAATGCAATAGGTTTATGCTGTATTCGAAAAATAATCTGACACCATATATTATGAATAAAAGTTGGAATTTACGACTTGTAATTGTGCATAATAACCCGATAACCTATTTACAACCATCGATTTCAAAGACAAAGGTAGGACAATTGTGGCTCAAACCTATTTAAGTACGATACCCTTTTATTGAAATCTTACAGCGAATATTAAATGATATCATAATGTGCGTGGGAGATTTGTTCATGGGAGGTCACTCTTGTTGAGTGCCACTTACCAACATATATACGGTTTTCACCACAATACAGATATATTGAATAGACGTACTTGTGGGGCCAATTGTTCTCATATCAATTAACAGAAGAATGTTCCTCATGAAAGGGTCATTTTTAAAGAACACTTCAAGTTGGTATCATTTCATTGTCCTCGCTGCCGCAAATGGCTAACACTCTATCGGGCAGTCTGTGAAGTGTCCATTATTAAACTTTCGTGGGAGTTTTTTTCTTTTCAAAACCAATTTCGATGTTGCAGAAAACTTGATTAAAAGTGTTACAATAGGTGCTAATTATTTGGGATATGTGGTAGTATTAATCACTTGAGAATAATTAATAATACAAATATACCATTACAGGTATTGAGCGTACAGGCTGAACTCCATGACAACTGAAAATTATCAGCATGAAGCAATCAAAACGGGACACTGTACTCATTTTTCTTTTTTATGCAAATAGTCAAGAGTTATTTAACAAATCAATAGTTATAATATGTCAAAACAAATGCCACAATCATGTAGCTAGCAAATTTGCATGTTAAGCAATGTCTTACCAATGTAAGAACATGAAAAACTGATAAAATTAATGGAATCCAAAGTCGCCGGAAATTAGCAAATGTCGTTAAAAATTACGAAATCGTGATTTTTTGTTGTTTACCATGGATATTTCATACCTACATGTAGGTGAATACCAAAAAAATAAGAAAAAATAACACTTCTTTTTACAAAACCTTTTCTAAAAACTTATGAAATAAATTTCGCATACACGTGAATAAAATTGTTTAGAGAACATAATAAAACATGTTTAAACTAACATAATAGCAATCAATTTGGCATTTTTGCCATAATGATATCCAGCGAAAAGAGACCCATAGCGTCAGTCTGATCACAAAATTTGTCGCGCGTTACCAATAGAAACATGCTACAACATAAACGCTAGCATACAGAGATGTAGCTTTGTCGGTTTGTATCTATCATACTGTCATCCGCCACCAGAGATCCTCGTATCTGGTAAATGCCTCCTCAAATCCGTTAATGGGAATTTATTAGCGTATGATTGGCTTACCGAGTTGTGCTGGAAATATATGCATATAAATCAACGATAACAATTTAACAAGATTGTGGTGTATCAATATGATTATGATGGTTTTCATCTTGCACCGCTAAATGCGTAATCTGTCAAAAAAACACAAGATCATATTCGGTTTTTAGTGTTTTTTGTGTAAAAAAGCGATGAAATGGGAGCATCAATTTGAAATGAAATGAATAAACATGGCATAATAAAGTAAATAATATATCGCTATGAAATCCACTCGACCAACACGTTATGTGCATTACAGAATGTCATTTCGGTATTGACATGTCAACTACTAAAATCGCATTGCAATTCGTAGCATTGAAACACCAATAACATGTAATTGTAAACTTTGTCAAGCAATATTATACCACTTCGTTTATTGCTGATCATATCACAGTAATCACAATTAAGTAATGTAATTTATATACAATTGTTAAGAGCAAACTGCTTTAGTTAAATGTTTTATTCAGGTTTAAGTGTTGATGGTTAATGATATGAAATCTTTCTCAGTATAATTTCGCAGAATTTATTTGATGGCGAATTAGTTCATTGTGTGTTGTTTTTTCATGTGTTATAAATTGAATAAATGAATATGTGATTTTGCACGGATAAACGTAGATAATGAACTTAATTTGTGTATGCCCCATCCCCCAGCTATCGCGGATGGGTGGCATATAGAGTTTAACCTGCATGTGGATACGGTCTTACATATGTTCGGATTCTTGTCCGGACAAAAGCTTTGTTCATTATTAGTGGGTTTGCAGAAAACTTGGCTAGAATGTTAACCATGTTGAGACTCTGCGTCGCCACTACTTTTTTTAATAGCACATTTTACTCTGTTTGTGTTCTGAATTGTAATACAAATTTTCTATCAGCACTATATTAATTTAATCTGTCTCTCGGCGATACTTTCCGTATTTATTTCGCCTTCTTTATATCAGCACTATATTAATCTAATCTGTGTCGCATGATACTTATCGTATTTATTTCGCATTGTTTCTAAATGATTAACATCCACACGGTGTAGAACTTCATATCGATCACATGCCATGTTGTAAAAATGATACTTTTGAAAATAGCTATATACACGTAATGCCGGTATGGAAACGTTTCTGATTCTTCCTTTTTATAATGATTGTTGAACGAATTTGTTTGATCTGTAAAATAAAATTAATATCATCTTATAGAGTGTCATTGAACCCTCGGTTGATATAACCATCCTCGGTTTGACAAAACGTTGTATCGCTCTATATGAGGTGTGATATTTATATATGAAAGCAGATGAAATCAAAAGCCTCTGTTAATAAACAGAATTTGAAATAAAATCACATCATAACCATAGACTCAAAATTAACCATTTTTGAATGATGTTAATTAAAACGTTCAGATGCAAGAAACAATGAAGCTTCCCACCTCAGATGTTATAGATATATTACATTACATGAATGATTGCAGATATCTTTTCTCATTTTAACACCATAACTAGGATACTATGCAGTAGGCAGTTGGCAGTGGGCAGTAGGCAGTTGGCAGTGTAGCAGTAGGCAGTAGGCAGTAGACAGTTGGCAGTAGACAGATGGCAGTAGGCAGTAGACAGTTGGCAGTAGACAGATGGCAGTAGGCAGTAGACAGTTGGCAGTAGACAGTTGGCAGTCAGCAATAGACAGTTGATATTAAGCAGTTGGCAGTAGAAGGTTGACAGTAGACAGTTGGCAGTAGACAGTTGACAGTAGACAGTTGGCAGTCAGCCGTAGACAGTTGGCAGTAGACAGATGTCAGTAGGCAGTAAACAGTTGACAGTAGACAGTTGGCAGTCAGCAGTAGACAGTTGACAGTAAGCAGTTGGCAGTAGACAGTTGACAGTAGACAGTTGGCAGTAAGCAGTTGGCGGTAGACAGTAGGCTGTCGTTTATGGAATTCCGTACCCATACCGCACTTCAATTATTCTCCTCCGGAAGAACCCGAATCAACACGTGCACAGAGTGGTAATTTATATGTTTTGCATACATCATAGTCATGCCTTATAACCTGCAACGAACGTTAAAGTACAAAAAGTTAGTATGTGAAATTGAGGACATACATTTCTATTTCCAGATTGTATAAAAAATTACATCCACAAACTGTTTAAACTCTGATACACAACTGGAACGACATATAACAGTTTTCGTCTTATATATATTACACTCTCAATGCATTTATTCATATGTATGTCTCTACCTAACGATATAACGAACAATACATCAATACATGTGAGAATACACTTGAAGCATAAGCATTTTGATTGGCTAAATACGACAATACATATATGATATTGATTGGACAGTTTCATTTACCTACATATGAAATTATAAGTATAGAAGATATTTTTCCGATAAAATAGCGCCCTATTGAAATAAATTATAAACACGCAAATAATTAATCATACGACGTACGTATAATATATATAAATACAACCAGATTGAGGGTGAGATTCCGTGCAGACACTGTGATTTGTCCTCGAACACTAAGTAGAGCTCATGTAATCACTGCAAACCTCGGTCATAACAAATATGGCTGAAAATCACTTAAATATAAAAGTAAAAAAAATATGACAGAAATAAGAAGCTACACGGGAACAATTAAATGCACCAAGCGTCTCATTTATACAGCTTGCTTAATGGATAATATTTATCATACCAATGCTTCAGTTTTAACAATCCGATGACAAGATAAATAAAGACATCTCTCGCATTAGCCACGCGTTTTCTATTAAAAAAACTACTTTCAAGGAGTCACTCTAGTGAGATAATGGTAGTTTAATCAAATGTTAGCCTACACACTTTTGTTAATGATACGAACGTGATACAGCCAATTTTTAATCATATTATATAAATTCATCATGAAGATGCACTTATATTGCTAAGTAGCTATGTACATTAGTGTCTGTGCCAATAAAAATGACTTTAACATCTGAGGATATTAGAAAATTTACTTCTAGAAATAATGTGCAATACATTGCATTTTAAATATAAACATACCATGGACTCGTACATGCGGTAGATAGTCGAAGACTGATCTCAAAGAAAACACAATCGTGCCGTTGCGCAACCACTTACATGTATTTTATTTAAACATGTCTATCGGAAGAGTCCAATAAAACATAATCAGGTCGGTATAAACATTGTATATGCAATACCGTGTTAAATGGAAACAAAAAAAAACAAGCGTTACTCACGATTATAAAATATATAAAAAAAACATTCAACTTGGAAACAAGACTATGTAAAACTATTCCCAGTATTGTATTGTGGATTTAAATTAGAGATAATGTAAGAGTTCTGTACGAGCGTGGGTGTTTATTATTAAACATCTTTAATTACAAGTAACTGAAACATATTCTGTTGATGTCGTCAATCTAATTGGTACAAACCAAACTTGACTAAACTAGGAATGGAAATCGTGTGATGTGATTACAGGCTTTCAACCGTTCCTATTTTTTCCTACTTTTCCCACTTTTTCCTACTGTTTTATTAAATTTGATAGTGTACTAAATGAACAATAATTTTAGCAGCTTAATTACACTAACTCTTTGAACTAAAATAAGTCAATCCACGCATGCAAATACCCTTAAGACGATTGTCTTAAATCCGGTAAATCAGGTGCAAAAGATTCCTGGTCACATACCCTTGTACGACCAGAAATTCCGAGTAACGTAATTAATTACCAAGCGCATATTAAAGAGACGACGATACAGGAAAAGTATGATTGTCATTAGCGCAACCAGTAAACTTTACTGCCGTGATAAAATCGCGCCACAGTTTCATTGAGACGGGATCCATTGTGGGACGCTAAATTGATTGCGAGCAATCGTTTCTTACTTTACCTTTCCTATGATAAAAGCTATCTAACGGAAATATGAGCGCCATTAAACGTCGCGAGTTGTCACATATTGTGCCCCCAATAGGCGATAATACAGCGATGAGACCGAGTCGATTGACAATATAATGAATATTAGACTGTAAAACCGGTTACAGTGTGTGTTTTATCGACATTAGCATTGATTCCTTATAACTTATCATAAGGCGATGTTCCGCGGACGATTGACGGAAAATACGGTGACAGATCATTACGGGCGCATAAAGTTTTCTGATCAGTTGATTTGAAAATGTGACGATATCGAGCCAGAAACGTGTACTTTTACGGTCCAAATAACCGATTACTTTATAGGATTTGTCACTAAGAATACTTAGGACGAAAGTCTAGCAAACACCGCTGACAATAAACGAAAGTGTTTTCAACACAATCATGTTCCTTAAAGAATAATGTCATAACATCCGAAAAGTTACAATTTATTTCATAAATAAATTTTCTATGAATAAAAAAAATGAAAACTGTCCCTTTTTAACACAAACTAAAAGATGTCGCAGGTGTTCCATTACAAATGTTAGCTAACGACGTCTCTTTTCGCATCATGCGATGCAATAATGGCTCTAAACTCTTAAGCGCCTAGATGACATAATAATTGCAGAGGAGCATCTTACAATAGAGTAAATTTTCCATACAATAAAAATAAATTCAAAATTGTCTTGCTTTTAGTGTGTTGTATCGTCACAGTCTCTATACGATGTCAGCGTTTAGATTAAAGTTTTCACTAATCTCCAAGTAAATGTCAATAGCAAACTGACATATTTTTAACATTCAATGAAATCAAAGTGAAACGAAACTCGAAACCTTGTATTTATCAACAATTATTAAAACAAATATATATACATTATACGGAACCAATACCATTAAGATAAGTTGTCTTTAAAAGATTTCATATACGAAACTGTCTGTCATCACATGTCGGTATTGCGGTAATAGCTAAACCATCGTGTAAAGATCACTAACTTCTTCCAGACACAAACTGCTCCGATAAACGCACCAAGCTCCTCAATGACAGGAATCACGCTTCCGTCCGTACCAGTAGGCGCTTTGGCAGCCACCATATTGTCGACACTCGACCGGAAGTTGATCGCATCACGCACCGCCTCGGTGAGCCACAATGCGACAGGAAATAATTCACTAAACGTGATCATGGTTACATGAGCGCGACCAATGAGAATCAATTCACGAAGAGCGGATAATTAAATATGAATGACATCGGAGACGAGACAATATTGAGAGGTAGTAAGACAAGAAAGAATTACAATAACAATGTGTTAGATCATCCATTTCGAAGTGAAGCTCGATTTGACACCAATTCCTGATAGTGATGCTAATTAGCTAGCGCGGGGTTTGTAATAAATAATTGCAGTGCAGTCTTAGATTTCCTGCCACGAGATCTCAGATAATCTAAATTACAATGACTGTATGCGTGCTGTTCAATTATGATTTCTTCGTTTAAAATTGTATATCTCAAATTAAACGCCACGCATGTAATAATAATTGTATGTGCTACAAACATAGTCCTATTGGTATTAAGAAATAGAGATTTATCTTACTAGTGCCGTATCTCCCCCCTCCTCATTCTCCTTCTCCTCACCCCCTTCTCCTTTTTCTTTTCCCCTTCTCCTCCTCCTCTTCCCCCTCCCCCTCCTATTCCTCCTCCTTCTTTTCCTTCTCCTCCGCTTTCCACTCATCCTCCTTTTCCCCACCTCCTACTCTTCCCCCTTATCCTCCTCTTCCCCCTCCTCCTCCTCCTTCCCCTCCTTTTCCTCCATCTCCTCCTCCTCCTCTTTATCATCCATCCTCCCCACTCTTCTTCCTCTCCCCTACTCTCCCCCTCTTTCTCCTAATCCTTCCCCACCTTCTCCTCCATCTCCTCCTCCTCCTCTTTATCGATAACGACTATCCCGATTATCTCTTAAATGTCGCTTATTATTAATACCAACACATTTGTATAATGATACATGTTTATTGATCTGCAAAATAATAATCAATTCCTAAATCTTCAATTATATTTCTATTTTCAGGTTCTCTTGTTTAAAATGCACAACTATCATCAAACAGGTTAAGGTAAAAAGACAACATTCCATTGTCAGAAACACATATATTTTCATTAAACATACATTCAAGTATAATATATAAAAAAGTATAAAATTAATTTATTTTCTTAAAATAAACATATTTTTTTTTCAAAATTGGAATGCACAATTTGTGGCAGCATTGATCATACCAGCACCAATAGGGCAGACAAATGCATGTGAGTAGTTTGCAGCCAAGCGGCAAAGATTTTGTAGATGAAGTTTGGAATGAGTTTGTGCATGAGTTCGAATCCTATGCAACCGTCTATCGAATATTAATCTAATGTTTTATGTTGAAAGTTCCAAGTATCCATGTATAATTGAAACATGAAAATATATATAGCCCATACTCTTAAAGTACGTACACATATTCACAAAGAAGGCTCTCAATAGACAAATTATTCTTTTTTATGGTTTAAATACATGCTTATTGGAAATAAGCCTAAGTGCCGTGGATGCGAACTGCGCCGAATGTAAACGGACTTTTATCCCAGTGATCGGGGTAAAATGTGAATGTCGGCTGAAGATGTACCACCATCAGTATCAGACTATAAACCCTCTACCTTTTCACTTTCTCAATATTCACGGTAAACGGTTGTATCGTCAATAAAGATGCACTTTGTTACGTCCAAACGTCCTAGGTTGCTCATCCTTCACGCAGCCACGACCATACATACACCTGTTGTCACCGGTCGTTTGTGTCCCTGTCATGCGATTATACGCTCAGCGGCACTTTATGCCACTTACCGGTAATACGACGACTCTGTTACGGTCGCCCTCATTGGTAATGATGTGTTCCGATATACTGGAATGGGAGACACTTAAAACTCGGTCTTTGATATTCGACCCTTTGAGAGAAATGACGGGTATAAGGTATTTTAGTATTTCCGTAGATATCTCAATACAAAATGTGGTGGATAACTATACATGTAGCGCGGAGATTTATATTCAAGACGAAAAGAGCCGTTAATTAAACCATCTGGCCCTTTTAACAGAATTCCAACGCAGCGATGTTAGCTAGAAATGAACTGCGTTATGAGAAAAAAAATTACACAACTAGACAGTTTCTATTGGTGTTCAGCCAGGTATTCCAGGGATATGTATTATTTATTATTTTGCCAATGATTGAACGACAAAACGCGCATGTGTTTTTAATGTATCTAGAATTTCAACCAATGCATTTGTTACTCAATGTTTCTTTAGATTGTCCTGGGTGATTCGTGGAGGAAATGCTATTTTACACGAGCCATCAGTTGCAAGGCGCACTATGAACAGCTTGCGTTAGTTGAAGCTTGTATTTGTCAGGAATAGGCCTGGATTAATATAATCACATATGTAAAGTTACAGTATGAATGAAGACTGAGATCTGATTCTTCAAAAACTAACGTTTTATTATTAACATTTATGTGAATTCGTGTCAATATGTATGAAACGCAATCCAATTATTCCACCAGAGGCTTCAAGCAAATCTACAATAAGCCGCATAGTCGAATGTCATGCAGTTTACATTTTTTAAGATATTTTTACAAAGTAAAATCAAAGTAAAACATGTAACACGCCCTCGATTTATTACGTAATTTTTCGTTAAACATGGACGCACACAACCGCGCCATTATACGGCTGCTCACTATTGTCCATACTTAGGATTTCGAGTGCCTTTCAGCATTTTGCGAGTAACAGCCTCTCAAGTGTTGCCATCGTCGTGGTGAACTCCAAGTGGGTTTCACATTTGCGACAATTCAAAAGAGGCCTTTTACGGATCCCCGGGCCACTCCACAAATGCACAACGTGGTTCAATTTAAACGGCTAGACAAAAGGGCGAAATGAGATTCTTTCTAATGCTCAATCAATTGTTTACCAAACACTCCAGTGAAACTGCCGTAAATGCGTTTTAATTGTCATAACATTATGCTTTAGAAGGAGAGCCCGTTTACCGAATATAACACATCCCGATTTCGCACCTACATTTTTCGCGACTTGTGAAGCGATAATTACTGCCTTTATTAACTCACTAAGTTCTCAACCACCTGTGCCAATTGTATTACCAACTCCCTACCGAGGTTTCTGTTTGCCCATTTATTGGTCCAATACGGGACACCAATTGTTGATGAACCCAATGGTTATGAAATATTTTTTAAAGATTTACAATTTTACGTTTCAAAATAATAACTTAAGTCTTATGTATTACACTATCACCAATATATCGATATTAAATATTTGTTATAATGGAATTACAGAAAATAAATCGGAAATCGGAAATAGTTGTATTTAGAGTTAACAAAATATTAAGACAAAATAATTTACAACATAATTATATAGATAAAGAGGGACCGTACAATTTTGTACGAAATTTATATGAAAACAAATTCATCCATTGACTCTACTGGATATCAGTATATTTCTAAAACAATAATGATACACATGTAAAGAATAACTTATTTTAAATAATGCGTATATGGAGAGATACATGTAATAAATAATATAAAAATACTTCACAGTTTATTTGTGTAACACATGTGGATATAAAATCAGTATTTGTATAAAGTAACGTCCTTTGTGTCGATATAAATGGTTTTATTTTATCAGGAATCAAGATTACTAAGTGGGCAACAAACTATACTAACAATTAACATACATTCATATAAAAAATATTACAACCCGTTTTTAAGAACCATGGTGACAGGGGAATTTTAAAATTGAATGACAAAATTTCACTACATGAAAAAAGGTTAATGCGGTGGTAAAGGCCCCTTATTAAAAAAAGCACCCCGAATGAACCAATAAATATGAGCCGCGCTCTGTGAAAAGGGTCTTCAATTCATGTGCGTTAAGAGTCGTCCCAGATTAGACTGTGCTGTCCGCAAAGGCTAATCAGAGACGACACTTTCCGCTTTTATTGTAGTTTTCGTTTAAAGGAAGACTGACTCTTCTTGACCAATATCCAGTTAAGGCGGAAAGTGTCACCCCTGATTAACCTGTGCGTTCTGCACAGGCTAATCTGGGACGCCACTTTACACAGATGCATCAAACCCCATTTTCACAGAGCGAGGCTCGTATGTGTTGCTAGTGTATTCAATCACTGTCCGACATAGTATGCATTCGCTCGTAAAACGCTCCAACAATAAACAAATAGTGTACACCACAAAACTGTAGTTTAGCTTTTGTTGTTTTCAAAGAAACTGTGTTAACACATGCTTGCGAAATGCAACAATATAAGCGAAATAACATATCAAAGTTAAATGAATATAGCCAGTAAAATCAATCAACTACCATCGCCAAATTGTCAGATGAAAAACAAAATGGCGGCCAATGAATCGGTTGTGTGCATAGTGTCGCTTGATGCGGGCTGCTGACAAAAAGGGGTCTTCATGAAAGATGAGTAATTTGTTCAGCGGCCCCGAAAGAATTCAGAAACAAAAGGACCAAACTCAATTCCACAGAGGGAGCTAATCTAATTGGTGGACAAAGGCAAATGGACTGCGTGACATTTACACCCAGGTTCGGGCGTCGAGTGGGGCTTGCTCTTTTGACAATTGAAACGAACATCCTCGTCGCTTACGGACATAATTCGACTGTGTAATTAGAGGTGAAATGTAAATTGGATGCAGTTCATGATTTTCAACAAATGTTCAAGAGCGGTGTCAAATTTGCCCAAAATGAGCCTCAGACATGTGGGAGAGGTATTGTAAAACAATTTGTTAAAGGTTCAAAAAGATTCGACCATGTTACTGGCAGTGCCGAGGTTTTGGTGAGCGCCTTACTTTGACATGTGTGATTTGGATAGATTCATTTGGGGAATTATCTCACATTGAAATTCTCAATAAGGGCAAAATGTCTGTTTCATTTCAATTAAAGCAGGCTATATCTCTTGTGCCTACGTGATATTTTGAGAGATTATGGTATCACGTCAAATTAAGACATCGGGTAACGTGGCAAATGACTTAACTAGAATGTTGACATCGTCAATGGTATCAATTTTTAATAAAGTAATTGAAAGTAATTCTAACGTTTATTAAATATAGCTATTTAATGATTTCGTTCACAAATACATAGCATGAATACATTAGTTTAAATGTGTCAACGCTTAAAACGTGTGTCCATGAAAAGGCAGATGACATATTAAGTTATAAAGTACAAGTTAACAAGAGAAATATTCCCAGAATTAAAAAGCCTTCCACCTAGCAACTTTTCATCAACCGTCACAGAAAAAATAACCTCTGTTGTCCAACAACGGCCTATTCTTTTAAAATTGAATATACCATTAAACAGCATCGTCCCAGATGCATGGGTCATGATCACGATCCGTTCTTCATTATTGGCATCAAGTGCGCGACCGGCGTTCAAACCTTTCGCTCTCTGTGTTCTTTTAGGCGCCTCTAGTGGCACCATATTTGTGGTCCGTTTATATGAGTCTTTGATCGTCGAACTCATTTTGTTATTTGAAATATTTATCAGATGTAACACCCTCGCAGTAGCCATGAATACATTTGCACGTGGGACCGGAGATAAAGTCGGCTCATCGGTTGAATCAATGGCATCGCAGCGGAGTTTTAATCATCCTGTCTAATTTAGTGGACATAATTTGATAAATAATCGATACCTGCTTGGTCTCTACCAAAGGTTGCTATAAATGGGGGATCGGTTATGAAAATTGCAGCTTCAATTCAAAATTCGTCCCAACTTTCGTGAGTCTCGTTAGTTTATTTACTTTATTATGTAGGAGTGCTGCGACACACTCCGCGTCCACGTATAATGCAGCCACAGGCGCGGAAGGAGCTCATACACTTCGAAACACCCGCACACACATGCACGCACGCACCACCTAGTAAACAGTTGAAAGATTAAAGCCAAAGCGATTTGAGTTTCGTGTAGTTACCTGGTCATGTTTCATATACGATATGAGTCCTTTCTTCAACAGAGAATGTTTAGAATATTGAGATGTAGATTAACATACAAAGATGAATGGTAGATACTTCTAACGTGAATAACTGAGTTGACCATTTGCACAATTAGGATACTTTTTCTCGTGTTAACAATTCGTTAAAATGACCGTTTCTAAAATTGTGAGCACTTTCAACGTACGACACAAGGACAGCGGACAGGATATACAGTCAAACCAGTATTATTGCGGGAAATTATATATTTCCGGGAAATTATAACGCGAATTTAACTTTTGAAATATTCTTCGTACTAGAAAATCGGCTAAAACCAGCCACACAATAAGTATCATATTTTTAAACTATCGACATCATTCAGTTATATAAATGCTCCTTTCAGCGAAATTTAATTTCAACCTATGCTGTATTTGTGGAAGAGTCCATGTAATTTTATATGAATTCCTTAGTATAATAAATAAGAAATATTGCGATATAATTGTTAAATATTTTCACTAACGTAATGTTTCATTCTTTAGGGCAAATAAAACAACAAGCGAATTTAAACAACAAACACAGTATACTACTGACCATTGCATCCGAATGTACTCAGTATCCTATATTCGGCAATAAAGACGTCAACAGTAGGGTATTGCTTACAAAAACCCGTGCCCCATATTGTAATGTGATGCTGAGAGACAAAATGCCTCTCGTTAGCGAGTAAAATACTCGGTTACGCGTAGTTGGCTCTGTCGAAAATAATTATCGTCAACCGTCAAATGGCCGAACTCGGTGATGATAATTTAACAATGATAAAATGCGCTCGATTGGCCCCCAAATGAGTTTTGAATCGCAGCTGGCAAGGTTCGAAAAGATATCGCGTAGTCGCCATATATCAAAGACGATTTAGGTCTCTGTAAAAACAGGTTCCGAAACGAAAATATTGTGTTCTCAGACTTCAGAAATATCTGATTTTAATTACGAATTATGTTCGCTGGAACGGTTTTATCGCTTTAACCTTAAACTAGAGTCGAGTGGTGTGACAAAATGCTTCATTGCATTATGTCAAAAAAGGGAAAACACCCAATGTCGGTTACGTTTTGTTTCGGATTTTCCGGCAACTGGTTATAAAAGGTCATTATTTGTTTTTTGAAATACAATATTTTTACAATTATTACTTTATAGGATTTGTAACAAAGAATACTTAGGAGGAAAGTCTTTTTCAAACAACGCTGGCAGTTAACGATTGAATTTTCGACACAATCATGTTCGTTAAAGAATAATGTCATAGCTTTCCGAATCGTTTCTTTATATTTCATAAATAAGTTGTCTATGAATAAAAAGTTGAAAAATGTCCCATTTTGACCCCAACTATAAGATGGCGCATGTGTTCCATTACAAATGTAAGCTAAGGACGTCTGTTTTCGCGCCCAGCACCGCAATCATTGCTGTAAACGCTCAAGCGCCTCAATGATAAAACAATTGCATCTTACATAAGAGTGAATGTTCCATACAATAAAAATAAATTCAAAATTTTCTTGCTTTTAGTTTCTTTTCTGGCCATCAGCCTCTCTACGATGTCAGCGTTTGGATTAAAGTCTACACTCATTTCCAAATTAATATCAATAGCAAGCTGACCCTTTTTAAACATCCAATGAAATCAAAGTGAAACGATAATCGGAAACTTATTTATAAAAAAAACAACATATATATTTTTTTTTAGAAATTATGTGAAACCAAAACTAATATCATAAACTTTCTATTAAAAAACAACAACAGAAAACTGTCTCTCATCAGATATCGGTTTCGCGGTAATAGTAAATCCTTCTTGTCAAGATCGCTCCCTTCTTCCGGACACAAACTGCTCCGATAAACTCACCTGGCGCCTGAATGACAGGAATCACGCTTCCGTCCGTACAAGTAGGCGCCCTAGCAGACACCATATCGTCGACACGCGACCGGAATTTGATCGCATCACGCACCGCCTCGATGAGCCACAGCGCACAATGTTTAAGGAAATAATTCACTTAACGTTTTCGTGGTTACTCGAGCGCGACCAATGAGAATCAATTAACGGAGAGTTGATTATTAAATATTCCTATCATCGGAGTCGAGACAATATTGAGAGGTCGTAAGACAAGACAAGAATTACAATAACAATGCGTTAAATCATTTATTTCGACGAGAAGCTCGATGTGTTGTCAAATCTTGATAGTGATGCTAATAAGCTAACGCGGGTATTGTAATAAATTATTTCAGTGCGGTCTGCCACGATGTCTGAGATTATCTTTACTGCAATGACTGTATGCGTGCTGTATACATGTAATTGCGTTTTTTACGTTAAAAATATGATACCGCAAGTTAACGCCACGCTTGTTATAATATGTACTACAAACATAGTCCTATTGGCATTAAGGAATGTACTTCTTTAATCAATGTGAACAACCATACTTTCTTCTTCATCTTTATATCCTCCTCCTCCTCCACCTCCTCCTCCTCATCCTCCTCCTCCTCCTTCTCCTACTCCTCCTCCGCATCATCATAATTATAAGTATTATTAATATATTGCAAAATAGTAATCGAATAATAAATCTGTTCACGTCCTCTTTATTAAATTGCACAACTATCGTCAACTGGTTAAGGTTAAATGAAAACATTCCCTTTTTAGAAACACATATTTTTTACTTCAACACACAAGTATAGAATATGAACAGTAAGTATTAAATTTCTATATCTACTTTATTAACATATTGTTTTCAAAATTGGAATTATCCATTTGTGTTGGCAGTGGTCATACCAGCACCAATAGTGGAGACCAATGGATGTGAGAAGCTTGTAGACAAATGTCGAGGATTTTGTTGTGGAATGAGTGTGTGCATGTGTTCGAATCCTATGAAATCGTCTATCGAATAATAATATAATGTTATGTTGAACAGTTCCATGTATACTTAAAACATGAAAAAAAAAATTATTTCATACACCTTAAACGTAAACATTTTCGCAAAGAAGGCTTTCAATAGACCAGTTATTCTATAAAAATGGTTTAAATACATGCTTATCAATGTTCACGGTAAATGGCCATACCGTCAATAAAGATGCACTTTGTTACGTCCCGACTTCCCAGGTTTCGCATCCTTCTCGCAGCCACGGTAATACATACACCTGTCGTCACCGGGCGTTAGTGTCCCTGTCATGCGATTATAGGCTCAGCAGAACTTTATGTCACTTATCTGTTACATGACGACTGTGTTACGGTCATCCTCATTGGTAATGATGTGTTCCGATATACCGGAATGGGAGACACTTAAAGCTCGTTGTTTGATATATGACCCTTTGAGAGAAATGACGGGTATAAGGTTTTTCGGTATTTCCGTATATCTCTCAAAACAACATGCGGTGGATAACTATATAGATAGCGCGGAGATTTAGAGTAAACAGGCAATGAGCCGATTATTGAACCATCTGGTCGTTTTAACAGAATTCTAACTCAGCGATGTAGCTAGAAATGAACTGTGTTTGGTGACATGTGTTAACAATTATACAGTTTGTTTTGTTGCTCAGCCAGGCATTCCAGAGATACGTATTACTTTTTAATTTTGCCAAGGCTTAAACGACAAAACGCGCATGTATTTTAAATGTATCAAGAATTTCAACTAATGCATTTGTTAATCAATGTCTCTTTAAATTTAAGTAAAATTATCGGGGAATATTCATGGATGAAATGCTAATTAACACCAGTCATCAGTTACAAGGCGCACTATGAAGAGCGTGTGTATCTGGTTTAAGCTTGTATTTGTCAAGAATAGGCTTGAAATAATGTAATCACATATGTAAAGTTACAGTATGAATGAAGACTGACATCTGATTCTTCACAAACTAACGTATTATTATGAGCATTTATGTTAAATCGTGTCATGTGTATGAAACGCAATCCAATTGTTCCATCATAGGCTTTACGCAAATCTACAATAGGCCGCAGAGTCGAACGTCATGGAGTTTACAGTTTGTAAGATATATTGTAAGATACTATCAAAGTGAAACATGTAACACGTCCTCGATTTATCACGTAAATTTTCTCAAAACATGGGCGCAAACAACCGCGCTATTATACGGCTGCTCACTAATGCCCATACTTGGGATTTCGAGTGTCTTTCAGCATTGTTCAAGTTACAGCCTCTCATGGGTTGCCATCGTCGTTGCGAACCCCAAGTGGGTTCGACAATTGCGAATATTGTTAACGGCCTTTTAAGAATCCCCGGGCCACTCCACAAATGCACAACGTGGTTCCATTAAAACGGCTAGACAAAAGGTCGAAATGAGATTTGTTTCTTATGCTCACTCAACACTTACAAACCACTCCAGTTAACCGCCATTATAACGTTTTATTTGTCATAACATTATTCTTTAGAAGGAGAGCCCGTTTACCGAATATTTCACATACCGATTTAGTAACTACAACTTAAGCGACTTGTGAAGCGATAATTACTGCCTTTAAAAAATCACTAACTTCTCAACCACCTGCGACTATTGTATCTCCAACTCCCTATTGGGGTTAATGTATGCCCATTCAATGGCCCAAACGTAACACCATTGTTGATGAGCCGAATGGTTATGAAATATATTGTTTTAATATTTACCATTTGAAGTTTCAAAATTAATACTCAATTCATATGTATTACACTATCACCAATATATCAATATATTTTTTTAATGAACTTACATAAAATAAATCGGACATCAGAGTCAAATATATGTATATAGTGTAAACGAAATATTAAGACAATATTGTATACAAAATACTAATATAGATACAGAGGGACCGCAGATTGTGTACGAAAATTATATGAAAACGAATTCATCCATTGATTCTACTGGAAATCCGTTTATTTCTAAAACAATAATGATATAAATGTTAAGAATAACTTATTTTCAATAATGCGTTGTTAAGAGAAACATGTAATAAATAATAACAAAATACTTCAATGTGCATTTGTTAACAAATGTGGATACACAATCAGTATATGCACTTTTATAAGTAACGTTCTTTTTGTCGACATGAATGGGTTTATGATATCAGGAAGCACGGTTAGTTAGTGGCTAACCAACTAGACTTTCAATAACCATACATTAATCTAAACATATGACAGTGTGCTTAAAGAACCATAATCACACGGGAATTTAAAATTGCATGACAAATTTTCACGAAATATAACAAAATGTTATTTGCGGTAGTAACGGCCCCTTGTTAAAGAAGCACCCTGAAGACACCAATATAAAAGTGTTGCTAGTGTATGCAATCACTTTTCTAAATAGTATGAACACGCTCGTGAGAGGAACCAACAATAAAAAACAATGTACCGAAAAAAAAAGTTGTTTTTGTTGACTTCAAAGCAAATGTCCAGCACATGCTTGCAAAATGCAACACTATAAGCAAAATAATATATCAAAGTAAAATGAATGTAGTCAGTAAAATGAATAATTTACCATCGCCTCAAAATTCCACATGAAAAACAAAATGGCCGAAGAGCTGATTGTTTGCAAAGTGCCGCTTGATGCGGGCTGCTAACAAAAATAGGTCTTCATGAAAAGATGAGTTATTTATTCAGCGGCCCCGACGGTATTAAGAAACAAAAGGGCAACACTCAATACCGCAGAGGGAGCTGATCTTATTGGTGGGCAAAGGTAAATTGACAGCGTGAAATTTCCACCAAGGTTGGGCCGTCGAGTGTGGCTCGCTCTTTTGACAATTGAAACGAACATCCTTGTCGCTTACGGACATAATGCGACTGTGTAATTAGCGGTGAAATGTAAATTTGAAGCAGTTCATGATTTTCATCAGCTTTTCAAGAGCGGTGTCAAATTGGTCCTAAATGCGCCTCAGACATGTGGGAGAGGTATTGTAAAACGAGTTGTGAAAGGTTCAAAAAGACCCGACTAATTAACCGGCGGTGCCGAGGTTTTGGTGAGCGCCATGACATGTGTGTTTCTAATACATTCATTTGACTATTATCTCACATTGAAAGTCTCAATTAGGGCAAAATGTCCGTGTGGAAATTGTTGTTTTGCAATTTTACAAAGAAAGAATGCTGTGTGCTTCTGTAATGGATGAGCCTATTCCTAATCGTTTCAAACGTTTTTTCTTAACATTTTTAGCAGGCGCTAATTTATTATTAAAAATGGCTTAGGTGCAATTACTATAAAAGAAAACGTATTTTATATGTTTTTTGGCGGCCATCTTGGATTTAGACCCCATGGGAACACACATTTTCGTGGCAACACACATTTTATTTTACCCAAAACAATGTAGAACATGATCCGCATATTTAAAACTTCCAATCATATACCTGCTAGACTAATAAGACTTAAATGTATAAAGTAAACGCGCATCTTTCAAACTGAATGCAAAGACCCGTAAAATAGTGCTTTTTGGATATAAGGTCTCATCGGTCATTGCATTCACTTGATTGAAACGTCACTTAAATTAACAAATATAAAAGCTACAAAATAATATAAAAACTAATAAAAATAATTTATAAATGCATAGATGTCCGCAGGCCATGACGTTGAAAATAAACACCGTCATATATAGAATTGACATTTACTCTGTGTATAGGAACTAATAAAGTCTCTTGTCTAACTGAAATCAAACTACAGTTTACAATTTGCAGCAATATATGTAAAGGTTACCGGCCCCTTGTGAGACAAAAATGAATTCCAAAACGGTACTTTAACCATTTAAAATTAAGTACAGTGGGTGATAAAACAGGATTCCAATTGGTGTCGTCGTGGATGCAATACGGTCGGTGATAAAACATGATTCCAATTGGTGTCGTCGCGGGTGCAATATTTCACAAGACATCTGTGTGTGGTGATATGTTTTAATTAAGGGTCACACACAGAGGGCTTGTAAAACGCGAGAGCTCACGCGATACTTGATGCAGCTTGGTTTCTTCTCTGTTTCATTTAGAAACAATAAACAAGATCGTTAATTGGTTTTATGTTGACACGAGAAGTTTGACACCGAAGGTTGATGATCGATTCATCTGCTAACTATAATGAGTTTATTTTAATCATGAGTGCGAATCATACAACCAAGCTTAAAAGCACTTGGGCTCAAGTTCTGATGCGGTTTGATTGTTTTCTCTTCATTATTGAAAATACGTGTAATAGATCAACCTCCGCGCTGAGATTTGATTGGAACCTGCATAGCTCGATCAAATCTATGCCGTTACAACCAATCACGTGATGATAGCCGAGCCACGTGGTACAATAATTTTCCCGTTGTTATTTTTACTTTTTTTTTAATTTAGGTATAAAATATTTCTTATGAACCTAAACTTATACACTATTTTCAAAATCTAAAAAAATATTATACTACTTTTCATAATATAATGCTTAAACAAAAATCTAAAATCCTTCCAGATCTTGAGATGGCAGAGATTGTATGTGAGAGCATGGAACGGCAACTCTGCGTGGAGATTGGGAATCTGTAATATATATGATATAGGTTGAGTTAGGAATTGTTCAAATCGATTCGCCCGTCAATAATCTCTTTGGTAGTAGGTACAAAGTAAACGATTTTTAATGCATTATCTCGATGTACAATGTATTTCACATACTTCTTAAGAATGAACGTCCTCTCATTGATAGTGGCTAAAATTCGTCGTGAATGTTATATTTTCAACTTGAACAGTTTAATCATGTTTTAATGATGTTTTAATGATCAATTGCATTATTTGGAATAACAGTCAACATCTCCAGCAGGTTATCCTCCATTACTACGTCATTTGTTTTGATTAACATACGCCATTTTTCGATTTTGGTTGATTTTGTTCTTTCAAAAAGTAACCTGTCGTAAAACACTTTTAACTACAAATGGCGCGGCAGAGGCCGACGCGTATCCCCAAGACGAATGTTTGACCTATGTGTGCACCAGGGTTGGTAATGGGACCATGCATAGTCGAGATTGACCGTATTGTCATAAGAGACGTTCAGTATCAATTAGAAGTGAATTGGTGTAGAAATGAAGAAGTTATAGTAAAAGGCAATTTTGGGTGGGTGTGACCTATGTGGGCAGGGCGCCCCAGGGTTGGTAATGGGGCCATGCATAGTTGAGATTGACCGTATTGTCATAAGAGAGGTCCAGTATTAATTTGAAGTGAATCGGTGTAGAAATGAAGAAGTTAATGTTAAATAATCTAAATAAAATGAGTGAAAATCTCTGACCCGGCCCCACCCCAACCCCCATAACTTTTGACCCAGGGGTAAGATCAAAATTCCAAATAGTGCAGGGTCGCACATATGCTCATAGCTACCATGTATGTAAGTTTCAAGGTTCTAGTGCTTATAGTGTAAGAGGAGATAGTGGCCATGACGGACGGATGGACGGACAGACGGACAGACGGACAGACGGACGGACGGCGGAGATAACCACAATATCCTCACGTTTTTTTCAAAAAGCGTGGGTATAATAAATTGATTGGAAACTTACTATTCTTTATTACTTTCAATATCATTACTTCACTGGGAGCATGATTACGTTTCTTTTAATTTGTTTAATTTTCGCCTTTATATAGTGTCATTTCTTTGAGTCATTGACAATTGGACAATTGAAGATGTCGTTGTTTTCTATCAGTTCCTAGTAATTGATAAAGGAATCAGGAATAGCAAATGTACTATCCCGGATCGAACGGTCGCGCGGCGGAAAGAAGCGTCGCTTATCGCGGGGCCATCTCCGAGAGCCGGCAGTCTATGACGGCTGATATTTCCGAGCAATAATACACCACTTCCCTAATTGCTGATGCCATGAATCGTATCGCCGTATTTGTATTTGTCTTTTGTTAATGAACGATGTGTAATCAGGTAGTTTGAATCGTAGAAACGATAGCGGAAAATGCTCAGAGCAGGTGCTGCGACCTGCTGGGCTCAAGCGATAACAATGTCAGTGTTGACTTTGAATTCGCAATTTACACGTGCGCGGCGCTGCAATTGTTTTGGCCTCCATTGATCTTTGGTTAAAACAAAACGCGTTAATTGATGCGTTTCGTTAAGAAAATGTGTCCTTAACAGGCCTTGTATAGCCAGTTCTAAATAAAACGTGTAAACTCGAATAACATCGTCAGCGTTAACAGCGTAAGTAATACTCAGTTTGTTTCCGAACGTATTTGATATACGAGCGCAAGTCCGGTATTTAGTTAGCATCAATATGTATGACTGTTTTGACTGTTTGCTTGAGATACTTAATACTTTCCAGGGTATGAACTACGTTATTTCCACTGTGTCACTATTTTCCCGACCTTATAAGAAGGACTAATAACGTATCATTCTCTTTATGAATATTAAATAAGCATCATCATTCTGTTATTTTAAATACTTTTTATCGGTCGACACCCAATAAGTGGTGCCAATTTTGTGTTTTATGAGGTATTGTATATAAAAATAAATTTGCAAGTTTACATCTAAATCCAGTTGTCCTATGGATTATCAATCTTAGCAGCGATTCACCGAAAACTGTCAAAGACATTGTTGACGAAAACTAACTTACCGGTAATGCGGACTGATGTATTTATGACTTTACTTTTAAATGTTAATTGTTTTGACAATATTTCTGTTTTAAAGTATCTGCAATAATGCATTTACATGCTCGTTGTAACTAGTTTGAAGGCGATGTGCTATTGACTTTAAAAGGAATTCAAAATTTGGTATCAATATGTAAAACTTTACATCATTTGTTATAATATACTGCAAAATTGTATTGAGAACCACATGAATGGTGGCTATATCTTCATACTGTGGCAGAAACAAAATTGAATGTTTTCTTACCTTCCTTTTTTGCTTCTAAATTCACTCTTATCTCAAATAGATTTAATGCTCGTATGGCACAAGACCTGTCAAAAAGCACTTGTCTTACAATAAGTAACGCCCATCAACTTAGCACACAAAAAATAATTTAAATACACTCGAAATGGAGAAATGATTGTCACTCTGAAGGCTTAGAACTATCGCACGTAGTTGTCGGCACCATTGGAAACAAAATGTAGCTGAAAAGAGACATTTGTTGAAGTGGCTTTGCTTTTCTGCAATGAAGGTTTGTAAGCAAGGCAAATTATCGGACTATGTATCGATGTACTGCCTTCATTCAATATCATCGTGATATATAACGGATTGGGCGCAAGCAACTTAAGCAATGCTATGCATATTATTTCATCATACAATGTCATCACTGATGTTCGTCGTCAAAAATGCGTATTTGGTCTTTATCCGTTTTACAACCTAAAACGTACTATTCGGGTTTAAACAAATGTCATCTAGACAAACATCATCGCCAATTCTTAGAGTCCAGCGCTATATCGTGTTGTCAAAACTATTCTGACAGTACCAGACAACTACCCACAAAATGTTTTATTAACGCCTGTCCTCTTCTAGTCTCGAAATTAGTCCTACTTTATCAAAAATTATTTTATACATTTTCCACCTAGACTGGATTTTCGTTTAGAAGAGACTTGATTGAAACAAAACAATCCATAAGAGCGTAAAGTGTGGTCCCTGTGGGGACTGCACATTCTAATATGGGACGATACAAGTATGCAAGACCTAACAGCATACCTACTGAGACATTACGGAATGCCAGAAAAGATCACCAACATCATTTAGAAGTCCAATGAACCTTACCTGCAGAATCGTTCATGGTGGTCTGCTCACTGACGCCTTCGAAGTAAGAACCGAAGTGAGACAAGGCTGCTTACTCTCTTCTTTTCTGTTCCTGCTGGCTGTAAAGTGGGTCAATGAGACCAGAAGCGAAACGAAATCCAGTGGACACTTTGGAAGCAGTTGGACGACCACAACTTTGCCGATGATTTGGCTTTTCTCTCTCACGCCCAACACCAGATGCAGAAGCATAGCTATACTGGGCCTCACCATCAACAGAGGGAAGGTCAAGTTGTTCAAGACCATCGCATCCAGCGACACACCCATCTCAGTCTGAGGCAAGGCGCTGGAAGAGGTGGGCAGCTTCACCTATCTCTGCAACATCCTGGACAACCATGGATGAACGGATGCAGACGTTAGAACCCGCTTAGAATTAAATTCATATTTTTTTTTAGAATTCATTATTTTTATAGTAAAGTATGTTCTTTTTTTAACTTTTACTTATAATTATATTTTCCGCAACACATTTTCCTTAATGTTGTTCTTTATTTTGGTTAATCCACAGCACTTTTGCGGAAATTCAGTAATTGATAATGTATTGTGTTAAAGGAAAATATGGCTGGATGATTCATTGTGAAAAGGTTTTATGTTGATTTTGTTGAGATTTCGTGAGAAATGATTTTTCTCTTTTCCAATATTATTAAATAAACAAACCTGCAACCTTAACTAAATCAGTTGCGAGCATTTTCCAAAGCATTTCTTGGTAACAGCGCACAAAAAGTGTATTCACGCGATTTATGGAATTCAACAAAATAATTTAATATACTAATGCCGCAAATGTTTATATACAATTAAACCGATAGTAACCTCAGATAATTTACAATATAGCTGGTATTTATTATGGGAACGATTCTTGCATATAGAAGTAATGGTTAAGAGGGTGCGCTTTAGAGGATTGGATAGGAGAATAAAAATAATGGATCAACCAATAAAAAAAACAAATTAGTTATGTTTACAAATAAGCACACCGAATGGTAATGTAAAAAATAGTTGTAATTTCTGAAGCAAAATTGGTATCATGTGTGTCAGTGGAGTACAGTGTACATCATTTTTATTAAATTGTTAACATTTAAATATTTTCTCAAGAAACAATAATGCAGACTCAATATGTTTATGGATGTATATTAATTAAGACGCTTGGAATATAATCGACAAGACCGCAACAATGTTGAGGAAAGAACAAAATTTGCTCATAAAGCTAACGCGGAATCCTCGGGGACACGTGAAGACACGGTCGGCAAACTTGAAGATGAATTAAAATGTCCGTAAGCAGGTTTCTGTGTTCACAGGACAATCGGTGGGTTAAATAACGATTCGATAGCGGTACTGTCTTTTGGGACGCAATTAATCAAATAATAGAAATAAACTCTTGGTTTGGTTAATTTCGGACAAGTAGGTCTTTTGTAGTTACCATAAGCAAATTGATACATGTTGTGTCATGTTTTCATCATGCCTTCTCCCTAGGCAATCTCCCAAAATGAACCAAATAAACAACACTTTCCCGTTAATGTGTATGTTTTGGTGATATTATTTTTGATGATATATTACTATTTGGCATGTAAATACTCATAGAACATGTTGCCGAGATCGTGTTAGACTTTTTACTATAAAGTGCTGATGGGTTGAATATAAAAAGTTTATGTTTTAATTATATTGACACCGCATTGAATATCAATCGAGAAAATAGCTGTTTTGTACCAATTACTAAAAATGTTCAATATTTTGAGTTTAAAACAAAGCTTTTGATGGGTTGGGAAAGTTAGAACAAGAGTTTCTGATGATGTAGGGGCACACATTCACGCATTTTCCTGAATCTTATTCATTCCAAACACAGCTTAAAGTCATTACAACGCGCCTGAGTAACGTACATGTATTATTTTTCAGAGCAAATTCTCTGCAAAAGTAATCACAGTTTTAGTTATGCTTTAACCAACTTTATGTTGAACTCTTCAAAAAATTACACCCAGTAGCTTATATAGCTACTCGAATGTCCTTTAGTTGGAACACTCGTTTTATGGGTACGAAATTAAACATCCATTATTATATTAGAGAAATGGTTGAGCAAACTATTAAAAACAATGAAGTGATGATAGACGGGTGGCATCGCAGCGGAATGAGCGTAGGTCGAAAAACATTATCGCACATTTAGCGTGATATAAAGTTAATTGAAAGTCGAAGAAGCGTGTGTCCCTAGTCGATCTGAGCAAGCAGAAATTCCTGGCGCTATTGACGGGATAAACATTTACATTTGACATCGGAAATATTAATGTAATATCGTTATATGGACTCAGCGACGCGAAGGCGGTGACTTCTATAAAGGACTAATTGCTCGGCCAAATGGAGGGGGAAAAGTAAATGGTGTTTGATGGTCTTGATAATTACTGTGCAGGAGAAATGCCGCGAGAACAGGTGATGGATCACGACGTCTTTATAGTTTTCATGCGCTACCCTGATATGGTATCATCAAACTCCGCAAGTACTTTACATATTACTGAATTCGTTCACTTTGGCATTGATCTATTAATGGCATAATTAGTACAAAATTACCCATTTAAGCGGAATTTAGGTTTACCATGTTATACATGATAGCCATTCTGTGCGTTTGATTTTTTTGTCGAAGGCTCTAGTAGAGCCTTTTTTTCACAACCGTCATATTTATTCCGTGCTTTCGGATCTTGGCATAATTTATTATATTTAAATCGCATTTATATTTTTAAAAGAAAAAACATTTCAAAGTCAGTAATTCAATAAAACTGAAAAAAAAAATAATTATAAATGGTCAAATATTATTCATGTAAAAGTATCCAATAAACTCATATAAATGTCGATACTAAAATAGTTTATATGATCCGACCTAGTTACCGATATCTCCGCGAAAAAGTATCTATTCTGTCAAAAAAAAAATGAACGTCAATAGAAAATTCAAACATTTTGTTGTAAGAAAATAAAAGTGCATTACATTCGACAAATAACTGATTTGTCAAATATTATAAATTATGTCTTCTATCACCGCTACTCCATGACTCTCGACTGTTTTATCGCGTGTTCTATCGGCCACAAGATTAATTTGTTTTGCACATTCTGTTCTTGATAAAAAAAGTCAAATCTTTGCAATACATGATGATGGCAAGTATTTCCGAGTTCTCTTTAATGCGGTTTATCTGTTGCTGGATAATTTGTAATAATAATTCTATAGGCATGAAAGTACACATTCTGATTGACTACCGATTAAGTTCATCATGGCGAACGCGTTTTGATGTTTTAGAAGATCGTCGAGCTCGTTCCGCTTTTTGCCATCATTTAGTAGGTACATTTCACTGATTAGTTCATGGATTGCTATTATAGGGGGACTGCAACCGAACAAAGGTGAAATTTATTATACAAACGATTGATTATTTGATAACGCGAAAAACGACACTAAGCATGTGATGGCATTTTGTTTCTATTAATCATGAATTAACAGATAATAAAGTAGTCGTCTCTTCCACTTATTGGCATTAAAATAAATATAATTTTAGAGTTTAAGTTTAACATTATTCTAAAGCAATGGTTCAAAAAAGAAATCTGATTTAATCAAGTCATAGTACATATGCGTCACAGATACAGCTATTGCAGATAAAATATTCACCTTTGTTATATCTGAAAAGGATGAGTCGAAAGTTATGACTCTCATACATGACGTATGTCTGCGCCTTTGGGTCAAGAGGCCTCTGCCATGTGTTCGGTGATCATGTCAAAACTTCACAAAGACCGAACATTAAATATTTACACGCTTATAATACTAAGTAATGATAAACTGCTCTTTTGTTCATATACTGTAAATGATAAGTCCCAATGCTTATATTGCCATATGTCGTATTACAATTATTTCAGAAGATGTCGACGAACTGTATTGTAAGCTCGACTATACACGGAATAGTTCGAGTTATATTGCTCGCCCAAAAGTCGGCATCGACGTAAGCGTCCGCTTTATGCTATGGTTAAGGATACCTTTAATATCTTCATATACTGTTTATACTATAGATATTAAATGTAATCTTCACACATGTGTTATTGGCAATTGTGTGCTGTCTCTGACCAAGTTATGTATATATGTATTCAAACAATTTTTATCACGACATATATATNATGCAAAGACTTATTCTTCCATATATTATGTCTATAAACTGTGTTATTAATATCATAACATGACATGACTTTATTACTTTCTCCAAAAGGTTTAATACTTTATTGGAATCCTGATTTTTGCATATAACTATAATTATATTTAATTCATACAAAAGACAGATTCAGATTTACAACAAAATGCACTTTAAGTATAATTACACTATTTTAACAACATCAACACCAATTATGTACAATTTGTTAGTTTCATTAATAAAGGATTTTAATAACAACACATAAAGTTCAGTTTTACAACACAATCAATTTTAACTATGAATACTATGAAGCTCTATACAAACATTGGTGTTTATTATTCATCTACTACATAGTATTCAACGGTTTTGTTTACCAGTTACTTTAACGTATACTGTCGATGTCGTCAATCTAATTGACACAACATGACACAACTAGAAATGGAAATCGTGTGATGTGGAACCAAAGGGAATTGAAACCCTTATAAATCATAGACACCCACAAAGAAGGTTAAGTAATAACAACTCAGAAATTCGTATTTCATAATAAAATGTTCTCTCTTCGTGTTTGCTTAAATGTGATGCTACAATAATATCTATTTGCTTATGATAAAAACACGCAATTTCGCTGTTGAATTAACAACAGATGATCCTATCTAAAAATGAATAATTCATGTTTTTAATGACACTAATTTGTCACTCGCAATAACGTTTAGAATTTCTAGCATATAACGTGTTTGATATAGCGGTTGTGATTGGTATTACCCTGCTATTTAAGAATGCAATCGTCAGGATTTAAAGACCAATAACGTTTAATTGTTAGCTGTGTCAAGCAATATTACACCACTTCGCTAATTACTGATCGCCGTGATTGGAATAATGTAATTTATACGAATGCAAAGAGCATATTTTTTCATTTATGCTTTTCAATCAAGCGGTGGGTTTGGTGTTAAAATGATCGGATATCTATCACAGGGCAGGTGCTCAGAAACGGGGTCATTTGTTTGTGGACACTTGTCTCGTTAATGTTCATAGAAATGATAACATTCATTTGATCAGTCCATGGACACCTAAGGTCGAATGATCTTTCGCGTCATCGTTGTTAATGAATTTGAATTATTTCTAATTTCGCTGATTGATATCAACATTTCGATAATGTTACATATTGATGGTAAAAAAAGTTATAACTGTAAAAGTTCAAGATTGTGCATATTAATTAAAACTGATTTTCAAGATATTGGATAACTGTAACTCTCTGGTTGCAAACTGAGCGGATTTCAATATGTTATATATATACTGACCTGATATATTATGTTTTAACTAAAAGTATTGACGCACTTGCATAGCTAGGTTTTCTTTGAAATATTTGTCAATTTGACTACTTCTTGTACATACATGATCTGTGGAACGTTTCTGCTGGCTATCGGAAAGGCGTTCAGATCAATCAGTCATTGCAGACAATAACGATATAGTATGTATGTCATCATAAGATATAAGTGTGCTGTAGCGATAACATAATATTAAACATAATACTATAAGTGTAATCCAGTTAGTTACATGAACAAAAAATATGCGTATGCTAACAATTGATTAAACTACCATTAAATATTACTTTGAATTATAAACCACATTGCAAATATAATTTTACCGACCAAATTAATTATTATTGGTCTTATCAATAAGATATTTAAACTAAAAGAGATGACACGATCGCAAACATTGTTGGGTTATGTATCGGTCATTGACTTCCTCCCGTATCTACGAGTTCTATGTGACGTTCCCACGCGACAACCAGAAAGTCGTTTAGATCAGCAATTTGTTGCTGACATTTAAAAATATATGTATCTTCCTTACTCGGGTATTAAGCAACGTAGTGATACAGTGATATAAAATCATAAAACGTGGGTGGGTCATTGGTTATATTACTCCAATTATGGCGTTCCAATGACTAAGCAGGGAGCCACAAACTGTATTTGGACCGAAGGCTGAGGTCCACATCTAGTTTATTTAGATGCTTTGATTTGCGATAAATTATATAAATTCACTGTTATATTTATAATGATCACGTATAACTTACTTATTAATTGGTTATTTGTTTCTGGCTTGTTTCGATCCATATACTTAAAAATTATTTACCGATACATTTACTCTTTACTATCGAATGTTACGGACCTTTCCTGTCGTATAGACATAGAAGAACATATTATATGTATTCGAGGTATAATATAATCATATTTTAATGATCTTAAAATACAAATGAACGCACGCACCATAATCATCACATATGGACATAATTGCAACTCTTACATTGCCAACTACTGGTGCGGTGCCTAAATCCGCCAAAGTGTGGGAGTATTTTAACGATAGTTAAGGCATGACTAGCCACAAGTCAGAAAGTTACACTAGCCACAAATTACAAGATATGCACACGTAACATATAGAGTCTCAGGTTGGGCACTTGTTGATTCGTGTTTTCCCAGAAAATAATAATTAAACTGCAGTTAGGTTGTCCACCAATATACGACATGAATTTCAGGACTCTTGTTATGTTGTTTTCTTGAGAAAAGATGATATCTGTATTCACACATGTGAGGAACAATCATTAACGTCTGAGGTGTGAAATTTTGTCATTTCTATAACGTTTTATTTCAACATCATTCACTCAGTTTCATTTCAAAGTCTAATGTTTTCATGCGACGTTATCGCAAAAACATTATTATCAACAGTAACTGCTGATTCCATCTGTATAATAATAAGCAAACTTAATTTTGCACAACTATATTTTAGTTATATATAATGCCAATTTTGCACATGTAAATGAACTGAGACGCAAAATTATTGGTTTCACTTCGGCGCACAGTATGCACTCGAATAATGAAATTGCAATTTAGTATAGCTACTTACAAATACGCCAGATTTAATGTTTTAAATCCTAAATGTTTACCGTTTAATTAATTTATATTATTTTCAGATGTTATGACGTTTATTCTTTAAACTCAATACATGACCTAGTTTATTTGTATTATAAGTCTCAACCTATCATAGTATCGAATAGAATCGTCCAAAATAAATAACACATATGCAAAAAAATGTTGAATAAATTGTCTTCTATATATCAAAATCGAGTTTGTAGATAAATATATCCCATGAAAACTGGATATTTGACATTTCACACACTGCACGCTATAGTGTTAGCTATTTACCGCACCGTGGCATATGAAATGACACCCAAGTGAAGTGGTCTTTGATAATGACCTTTTCATGCGGAACAATCTTTTGCTAATTGATATGAGAATGATTGAACCCACGAGGACGGCTATCCGATCTATCTTCATTGTTGTCAAAACCCTATATGTGCTGATAAGTGGCACTCATACAGTGTGACAACCCGTACATAAATCTCCTAATCACACGATGATAACATTTAATGTTCACAGAATGATTTCATTTAAAGATGCCTTATAAAACAAACTCAGACACAACCGCCAATAAATAGATTTCTTTAAATTGTAATTTGTAATATACCTATATAAAAACACGCAATCAAACGTAAGTATATAATTGTCCTCTTTGTGTAAGCAAGTCCTCATTGCAAGTCATTGTAATTAAGGTGAAAAACAAGCTATATTGGGATGACAATGAACCTAAACGACATTTAAGAAGGCGTGATTCCATGTTCTGGAGATGTTTGAACGGGCTGCCACAGCCCGTAAGCACCACTTATCAACACACTTACAGTCTTGGTTACAATGCCGATGGATTGGATAGCCATCATCCAATGCCGTCTCTTGCTAAAATATCAATTAGCAAAAGATTATTCCGCGTGAAAAGGTCATTATTAAAGACCACTTCACTTGTGTGTTGTTTGGGCGGCACGGTATCGTTAATGCACAATAGAATACAGTAACTTAAAGTACGCGAAAGCCGAATTGATATATCCAACCGTCGTGGGAATGAGGTTTGTACGTTTCATTGTTTACGGGTAGCCCGCATTGCTATGAAGTTTAGTGTGAATTTTTTCAAATAAAATAAGTTGAATGTGTTCCCAAATGATATTCCATGTCGTTCAGAAATGCAATATAAACTGGTATAAATATAAAACATGATGAACCTCAGCTGCAATATCAAGTGAATATTTTATAGCACGGGGTCCTTTACGTTCACACACAATTTTAATGAATAATAAACGTATTTGAGCACGAGGCCCTTAACGTTGATACATATTCTTAAAGAATAACGAACGAATTGTCTTTTATGTTACCCATTTGAGAAAGCTGATTCAATTGTTTGTATTTAATTGGTGTATAATAATGAAGGATGTCTTAGTGACCTTTAATTTAATGTCAATGAAAATATTTCTTTTAAACGTAGACATGAACTTGAATTAGATAACGTGGAATGCATATGGATTGAAGTCTTTCTCTCAAAAAATAAGTCTATTCTGTCTAGCAAGAGAAACACGAATAAACGATATTATTATTACAGGTGATTTTAATATAAATGCTCTCGTTGAACCATCGGCACAAAAAAATCAACAAATTATTTATCCAATATGATCTAACGCAACTTATCTATGAACCAACACATTACACTAAGCAATCTTCTTCCATAATTGACTTAATCTTTGTAAGTAATGAGAATACTGTATTACTCTCCGGAATAGGTGAACCATTTTTAGATCAAGCTATTCGGTATCACTGCCCAGTTTTCGTTACATTGAAATTAACAAAACCGAAATGTAAAACCTGTTTTCGACATATCTGGCGTTACGACATCGGGGATTATTCAAAATTACGACAATTAATGACAGACACTCGTTGGGATCTATTAAAATCCGAAAATATTGATATATATGCTGAAAATATTGCCAAAACAATGATACAAATTGCCAGCAATTGTATTCCTAATAAAAATGTATGTATACGCTCTCGCGATCTTCCATGGATAAACAATATAATATAGAAACAAATCCGGCAACGAAAACGTCCATACCAAAAGGCCAAACAATCTCATACTGCAATTCACTGGTCAAATTTCCGTCGTGCCAGAAATGAGGCTGTTTTACTTTTACGTTCTTCAAAAAACGAATATTTCAGCAATATTGCTTATAAAATTAAGTTTTCTGAACTTTGCGCAAAAGACTGGTGGAAGACGCTCCGAACATTTATCCCAGCTAGCACAAACAATTCAATCCCTCCTCTTTACGATGATCAAACAAGTATCTTTTTAGCGGAAGACACATGTAAAGCTGATATGTTGAACAAGTATTTTGCAAGCCAGTGCTCTATTGATGACAGAAATCACGATCTCTCATATATGCACAACGCAAACGATAACATTCTTCATTCTATTCATATCACACATGAGGAAGTCATCGACTCAATCAAATGTCTTAAGGTTTGAAAAGCTTCCGGCCCTGATGGAATAGACAATCGTATTCTAAAAGAAGCTATGTATCAGTTAAGTTATCCATTGTGCGATTTGTTTAACTTTTGTCTACATTCCTGCAAAATGCCTTCTTGTTGGAAGATTGCAAATGTGTGCCCGGTTTTCAAAAAGGGTGATCCAGCCTTAACGTCTTATTACCGACCTATATCACTTCTTAATACTATTGAGAAGGTCTTTGAGAGAATATAACACAAACACATTTTTAATTTTCTAAATGCAAATTCATTCTTTGCGCCCACTCATTATCGTTTCTTGCCTGGTGATTCGACTGTTAATCAACTAACATATATTTATAATACATTTTGCAGAGCCCTTGACAATGGCTTAGAGGTCAGAGTTGTATTTTTTTATATAAGCAAAGCTTTCGACAGAGTCTGGCATAAAGGTGTATTATTCAAACTGCAACAAGCTGGCGTCGGAGGAAATTTATTATCTTTCTTGTCTAACTATCTTTCTGGTCGCAAACCAAAAAGTAATTTTACCAGGAGCGCATTCCGATCTTTTTGATATTCTTGCCGGTGTCCCTCGAGGCTCTATTTTAGGCCCGCTCATGTTCCTCGTGTATATAAATGATATTATTACCGATATACAAGCACACATCCATTTGTTTGCAGATGATACCAGTCTTTTTATGGTTGTTAACTCACCAAATGAAACTGCAGCCGTTTTACAATCAGATATTGATAAAATCTCTAGGTGGGCGGATAAATGGTTAGTAAGTTTTAACCCCTCAAAATCCGAATCGATGTTAATATCTAGAAAAATAAACAAACCGCCCCACCCGTCATTGACTATGCAGAATGTTAATATACCGATTGTTGATGTCCATAAACACTTAGGAGTATTTATGTCTAATGACTGTACTTGGCATGCACATATATCGTATGTAAAGGAAAAAGCATGGAAACGAGTCCATATAATGCGTCGACTTAAAACAATTCTTGATAGAAAAACGCTCGAGAAAATATACTTTGCTTTTATAAGACCTATTCTTGAATATTCAGACACTGTTTTTGATAATTGTACACAATATGAAAAAGATGAACTTGAAAAAATCCATAATGAAGCCGCGCGAATAACATCTGGATGCACACGTTTAGTCTCTTTAGAAGACCTTTTAAATGAGCTAGGGTGGGAAACCATCAGCCAACGTAGACGCAAACACAAATTAATATTAATGTATAAAATGAATTCCACCAATGTCCCAAACTACATTCAATCCCTCTTGCCTCCAACAGTTGGTTCACGTAACAATTACTCTCTAAGAAATGCATCACATCTACAAACAATTCAAGCCCGAACATCACTCTATTCAAGTTCTTTCCTACCATCTACTGTTTCTGAATGGAATCATCTTCCCGACGACATCAAACATGCCGAAACGCTCAATTCCTTCAAAAGACTTATTAACATTGATCGACCGACTTCTAATCCTTTATTTTCATATGGCGATAGACGCTCTCAATTGTTACATACGCGCTTAAGAACAAAATGTAGCGCCTTAAATGATCATCTCTTTAGACGCAACATAATTACATCTCCTCTTTGTCTCTGTGGACTCCATGAAACTACGTCACACTACTTTCTTGAATGCATTCAGTATATACATATTCGTGGTGAACTTCTTAACACAATATCCATTTATTCTGTCCCATGCGTTGAAACTATTCTATATGGAGACGAAACTAGTGACTACATAACCAATACTAAAATAGCTGATGCAGTTCACAAATTTATTATAAAAAGCAAGCGATTTGATACCTAATATGCTACAGAACGACTCACAAACTTCTTCTCTTTTTCACTTTAGACCAAACTAACCTCCATAACGGTCTTCTTTCTTTTCTTTCCTAACTTTCATCTTTATCATCTTCAATTTAAAAAAAACTCAACTTATTATTTGTATTGTGTTAATGAAACTCCATAATTAGAGCTTCTATGTCTAACCATACTGTTAATTTTGTCTTATATAACCAATTATGTCCAATAACATGCAACTCTTTATATACCAAGGGAGAAGAACAATATAAGACTTTGTCTTCCGTTCCAATCCTTTCAAACTTGAATATATGTTTAATGTTGTATGATATTATTTGTATGAATGATGTTTATTTGTTTGAATAAATATGTTTAAACTAATTTAATGTTGACAACCATCATGTCTATCTGGACCGCAGCTATGTGCCACATATTAACATTATGTAAAACTTTTTAATAATGCATGCTTTTTTATAAGTTTAAATATTTAAAAAAAAATGCGTAGTAATATGCTATTTTATTTGAGAGTGAAGTAAATGAAAAAATAAATTGCAGCTTAATCATTTTTACTCTTTTGAAGTGAAATAAGTGTATCCACGAGTGCGAACACTCTTAAGACGATCGTCTTAAACAAGGTTCATCAGGTGATAAAGGTGTCTGGTCACATACCCTTGTACGACCAGAAATTCCGAGTAACGTAATTAATTACCTAGCGCACGTTACATCGCCGGACGCAAAACTGCTCCGGTAAACGCAACAAGCGCCTCAATGACAGGAATCACGCTTCCTTCCGTATCAGTAGGCGTCTTGGCAGCCACCATATCGTCGCCTCGCGACCAGAAGTTTATCATATAACGCACCGCCTTAGTGAGCAACAGCGCACAATGCTACAGGAGATAATTCACTAAACGTTGTCATGGTTACTCGAGCGCGACCAATGAGAATCAATTAACGAAGAGCGGATTATTAAATGTTCCTGACATCGGAGACGGAACAATATTGGGAGGTCGTAAGACAAGTCGAGATTTACAATAACAATGTGTTAGATCATCCATTTCGACGCGAAGCTCGATTTATTATCAAATTCCGATGTAAATTAGCTAGCGCGAAGGTTGTATCATCATCATCATCATCATCATCATCATCATCATCATCATCATCATCATCATCATCATCATCATCATCATTGGCATCATCATCATCATCATCATCATCATCTTCATCGGCATCATCATCATCATCATCAAGTACGTACACATATTCACAAAGAAAGCTTTAGATAGACCAATTATTTTACAAAAATTGTTTAATTACATGCTTATCATTATTCACAATAGACGATTATACCATCAATAAAGATGCACTTTGATACGCAGCCACGGTCATACATACACCTGTCGTCAACGGACGTTTGTGTCAGCGGCACTTTATGTCACTTATCTGTAACACGACAACTCTGCTACGGTGTCCCTCATTTGTAATGATGTGTTCCGATATACCGGAATGGGAGACACTTAAAGCTCGGTCTTTGCTATTTGACCCATTGAGAGAAATAACGGGTATAAGGTTTTTTGGTATTTCCGTGTATCGCTTAAAACAACATGCGGTGGATAAATATAAAGGTAGCACGGAGATTTAGATTAAAAAAGCAACGAGCCGTAAATTAAACCATATGGTCCTTTTAACAGAATTCCAACTTAGCGCCAGAAATGAACCGTGTTTTATTTTATTTTTAAATTTTTTACACAACTATACAGTTTCTAGTGTTGCTCAGTCAGAAAGGCCTGAGATACGTATTATGTGTTTCCTGCCAATGAAACGACACAACGCGCGTGTATTTTTATTGTATCAAGAATTTCAACCGATGCACTTGGTACTCAATGTTTCTTTTAATTATCATGGGCGATTCATGGACAAAATGCTAACACGAGCCATAAGTTGCATGGCGCATTATGAAGAGCGTGTGTATCTGTCCACTTTTTATCAAAAATCACGTTTTTGCACGTTTATATAGTTTTTCCAATGCTCTTTAATTTGCACTATTTCCCGGAATCATATCTTACATATAACATAGTTTATCAGACAGAACCAAGGTGCACTAAGTGCTTATCAACAAATCAGGTGTATGCCAGAATTCATTTTATCCATTTCATGACTGCACGAAAGCTTTAAGTGCGCTTTAGTCTTTTTGGCACAATTTGTTTTCATACATATTGAATGGAAATACATGTGCCAAATGGATTTAAGTGCACTTAGTTCATGTAAACATAAGCCAGTTGTGCCCCTTATTCAAGGTAAAAACAAAATATGAATCCCTTACATTGTTAAGGAATTACTGTATCTGGTTCATATCAACAGGAATACACAAACTCTTGTGTTAATTAGTAATAAGATAGGGATAAAAATGACTTTATCTGTATTTATGTTGATATAGACATTGTTCTCCCACTAAGATGGTAAAATAATATCATTGTTTCAATACCTTACTCAGTATATGTTCATGCTTATGGAAAGAAGATATGCTCAAAGAAAACTCCTTTGACAGTAAAAGGTAAGATTTGTAAGGATTAGATTTGTGTGTAAAAAAACTGTCTTTTATGATTAAAATTCTAAAATGCTTCAAATATGGACTTGAAAGCGCAGAAAGAAATTACTGCTTATCTTTTGTTGAGATTTTGCAGTAATTAACTGTATCCTTGCATAACAGGTTTATGTCTTTCTGACTTCAGTGCCACTGTATATGTTCACTATAGACAGGTTTTATTGAAGAGGTATAATTTTATGGTTATAGCATTCAAGCAGTTCATTACAATTTGAAAGTTTTGAAAATCATGTTAAAAGCTGTTCATCCAATCACTTTTTTATCAAATTAAAGCTTAACATCCCAAAGTGGTGCTTATAATTTTACCAAAACAATTTTAAAGTCTGATTTTTTTCCTAGCAAATCAGCATCCTCAAATGTGAAGCAATATATTCCTTAAACTGTCCTACAGCATTAATTACAGCATGGAAATATCAGAAGAAGACTGGGAAGAGATTTCAAACATGTTGGATGAACCATTCAGCTATGAAATGGAAGAAGAAAACATACCAGAGTGTGTGGTTACCAAGATCGACACAGATCTTGGTACAGGTAGAAATCAGGGGGCCAGCGAGTAATGGCGTTTTTTTTTAGCTCTCGTCAAAATAAGTGTTTATTTATTAAATAAAGCCATAAAAGCATGTTTGCGACAGTGCGTTTTAGTGCCTGTGCAACCCGGGATAAATGATGTAACTAACCACAAACGACAGCTTGGCATGGATTCTAACTAAGGCGTTAATGACACGGTAACATTTTCAATATAAATGTATTGGGTGCGGCCATATTGTTTTTACCTGATCTTTACCTGCGTTGTACACAGTTTGTAACCTCATGTGAAACGGTACAATGTGAAGGCCACCCACGCTCGGAAAACTAGCGTATACTGTGCAAAACTAGTGAGGTAATAAAGTGATTACACAATGTCTACTGAAGAAAAAAAAACGTAAAAAGAACATAAACTCTACTGGTTGTATCAGTGAAATTGATGTGCCAGAATCACCATCACAAAACAAACAACAAGAACAAACAACAAAAACTCAAAAAACGCGAAAGGCAAAAATGTCAAAAGTTGGAGAGACAAATTGAAAATCAGAGTGTAACGTGTCCTGTGAAATAAATGACATGAAATCTCAACTAAAAGATATTAATCATGAGTTGGCAAATGAAGCATCAACCGTCGATAGGTCTTTTGAAGAATTAATTTCCAAAATTAAACAACTTATAGAAAAGGACGACGCACGAATTAGAAATACCATGAGAGAACTATTATATGGCATGAAAGACGATATCGTGGTCCCACTTTCAAAGCAGATCGAAGTGCTTGAATTGAGAATATTCGAACGCAAAATAGAAAATGATAGACTAAAACAGGAAGTTAAAGACCTTAATAAGAATCTCGCAGATCAAGAAGAAGTCAATTCCAAACTGGCTGATACAATCGTCAAGAACGAATCTGAAAGAAGAAATATTGAGAATGAGGCAAACCAATACAGCCGAAGTAACAATGTCATAATCAACGGAATTTCGCATATTGAAGAAATCGAGGAGGGAAGAAAACAATTCAAGAAGTTTGAAACCGCTGAAGAAACAACCAAAATCATGGTTGAAACCCTAAACACCAAACTGGACTTTCAGATAGACACAAGCGATATCGACATCGCCCATCGTTTGAAGAAAGGACCTGACGGTAAGAAGGACATTATTGTGCGCTTCCAGTCGAGGTTACTGCGTAACTCAGTGCTTAAACAAGGTCGTGTTCTCCGTCAATCAGGCATATTTGTAAGAGAAGACCTCATTATTCTGAATTTGGAGGTCTTCATGAGTGTTAAGCGAAAAATGTCTGACGAAGTGTCCAGTGTATGGACTCGTAATGGGGGTATCTTCTTCAAAAACGCACAGGAACAGGTCACCCGAGTCGACTATGAGGACTATCAGACCTGATTAGACCTGCCCTGGCCGAAACGACCTACAAAATAACGACGACCAGTGCCGTCATTATCTTTCACTGAACAATATAGATGTGTGAATGATTTAAACTGTTCTATCATGCGTAACACATCTTATAAGTAGATGTAGTTATAACAGTTCTCGTATCATCATTATTGTCTGAAGTGGTTAAATAGGTTCACGAAATAAACGCTTGTTTTTGTTGTCGCAATTTTGTAGACAAGGTTAACAAAGAATAGCATGTGTATAATAAATATTGATTTCATGTAAATAAATATTATAATAATAAGCTTAGCGGTTGACAAAATCAACGTTTGTATTGTGAATAAGCATGACATGACAAAATAAGTAATACATCGTTTGACAATATTAATTGTTTACAACTTCTTATGTAAAGTGTTTACATTAGGGAAAACCTTACAGTGAACATTACTGTAAACAATAAATAAGAATATTTATAAATATTATATTGTGTTACATTAAATATACTTATTATTTTATAGTGATGGCAACACCAATAAAACATAAAGCTCGCGATGTTTACATAGTGTATTTTGTATAATATGTTAAATAGTGTAATCAAACTGTAAAATAATACAACTATATAGTGAACATCAACTTAAAGAATTAAATAAATAAATAAATCAATAAATAAATAATATTTATAAATAGCATATATATGTTACATTAAATAGACTTATTATTTTAAAGTGATAATTATATACAAAAATAATTAATTAAGATCGCAATGTTATATATTGTATTTGGTATAATATTTTAAATAGTGAAATTAGACTGTAAAATAATAAATAAGTATTCAAATAATAATAGTAAATATATCCATCACCATATATACATAAGTCTTCTTTTTAGAATAGTGTGGTGTATTTGCGAACACTCTTCTTTAAAACAGTTGTCAAATATATTGCCTTCCACCGTTGTTGTTTTTTTGTCTTGTTCCTTTTTGTTTAAGGCAAAAGGAAAGCATACATACATTTGTTGTCTCATTTTGGTTCTATATCCATGTATTTACGCTGCTTATATTTCTTTAATAGTACTCTTTCGTGTTCTTTTTTTTAGGGAAAAGGGAAGCATTCATAAATGTGTTGTCTCATTTTGCTTCCATATCCATGTATTTACGATGTTAATATTTCATTTATAGTACATGTTCTAGTTACTGTATACTATCCTTGCAAATATTTGTCAAAACATTGCCTCCCACTGTATTGTTTGTTAAACAGGCGAAAGTGAAGCATGCTATTATTTGTTGTTGCATTTTGCTTTTATATCCATGTGTTTACTATTTTTGGGGCAGTTTTGTTACATACAATGTTTCCAATCTTCTCTTAAATATATCTCTCGATGTCACTTGTTTTAAATTCCTAAACCGTATCTTTTTTTTCGTTTTCGCAAAAGAGAGCAACTAAGGATAATGATATAGTATGTTTAACAGTTTATAGTATCCCCATATGTTTCTTTTGTTGGAAGATTCATTCCCACGGGGATCCACACATATTGTGTTTTATACTAGCCTTTTTATTAAGTACCATTCATACTAAATAGTGTAGTTACGATTTTCATATTTTCTTTTTTTTAGTGTATGTTCTAGCTACACTATCATATCCTTGAATACAGTTGTCAAATACATTGCATTTTCAACAAACGTAAAGTGGTGTATTTGCGATGCACATTTCTTTTTTTTTTCATAGTTACTGTATTTGTCCTGGCAACACTATCATTTAAACAAGTTGTCAAATATATATTTCCTTCTAACGCTTTATTTTGTCTTGTTCCCTTTTGTTAAAGGCAAAAAGGAAGCATACATAAATTTGTTGTCTCATTTCTGCTTCTTTACCCATTTACTTACAATGATAATATTTGTTTAATAATACTTTTTGTGTTCTTTTTTAAGGCAAAGACAAGCATACATAAATGTGTTGTCTCATTTTGTTTATATATTCATGTATTTATGATGCTTCTATTTCATTTATAGTACATGTTCTAGTTACAATATCCTTGCAAACATTTGTCAATGCATTGCCTTCCACAGTATTGTTTGAAACATTAACGATAAAGATATGTCAATATTTACAGTGCAGTGCAAACTGAAATTCTAGTTAATTTAAAAGATAAGATAATCTTTACACTGCACTACATATTGCAATTATTGTTTATCAAATATCCCTTTGTAGGATACAATTGTAAAAGGTTATTAAAATCCACAAAACCTTACAAAGGTTAATCTTTATTCATTAAATCACTGTTAATATAATAAGATGTGAACTAAATTTATACAATGCATTGCATATTGTAATATAATAGATCATTTACTCCGTTTTCTTGTATAAACACTTGGTATGTTTCCAGCTGCATATATATGCCGATATGGTAATGCATTGTCACAAATTGTATGTAATGTGTTTATAGAGCAAATCCATGCTTAAGCTGTCTGACTAAGTTGTCAGGTATTGTTATTGTATATATAATGTTTTTTGGTGTTTCCTTTTAATCTATATATGGTTGCATAGAGAAAATATTACGTTCTCACAGATAATATTGTTTAGCAAAATACAATGTATTGTTTATGAAACATCCATTGCTGAGACTTGGATTGTGAATTTGTGCATACAGTGTACTCATCTGACCCATATCTTTATTACACTAAACCTATTGTTCAAGATGAATAGCTCTTCTCTATTTTTAAAAATGAAACTAACTGGACAAGCACACACAAATTATCATTACATCACCCTCCACCTTTTTGTAAATGATTAAAATATGTACTTTGAATGTAAAAGGACTAAACAATAAATACAAACGAATAAAAATCTTCAAATGGTTAGACGAAAACAAATACTGTCCTTAACCCATTACTAGATACAAAGAAGGGAAACCTTTATGCTCGTTCTAAAAAAAAAAACATTTTGAATAAAATAATTGAAAACTACAATATGATAGACATCTGGCGTACAGTACATCCAAACGAAAGCAAATTCACCTGGCACTCTAACACAAAACCAACAATAGTTTTTAGATAAGACTATGTTTAATATCTGAGTCACTTTGCAACATTATTGACACATGAAGCATAAAACCAGGATTTATGACTGACCACTCTCTAGTTGAACTTAAACTGCACAAAATACAACCTGAAAGAGGCCCAGGATATTTCAAAATTAATAACAGCAACTTATAAGATACGCAATATCAAACCCAAATATAACAGGAAATATTCAATACAGTTTTATATATTAGGCCGTCAAACCTTAAAACCCCTAATGTTTTTCATTGGCCGTTCCGACGCGGTTACCTCAGTTTTATTCATCGTTGTATGTTTTAATAAAGATGCAAACGTAAACACCTTATGGGAAGCATTTAAAGGAAATATACGTAACACAACAATAATATAGACATCATTTAAACAAAAAGAAATACACAAACTTGAAACTGAAACCATCAAAACCATTGAACACTGAAAAAACAACTGCATGAAACAAACACAAATAATACCACCGCCATTGAAAATGAAATAACATCAAACAAACAAGTATAAGAAGGAATCTATCATACACGTCTCAATGAAATAATACTACGAGCACGTGCACAGCATGTTGAACACAATGAAAAAAAAATACAAAAAACTTCGCAAACATTGAAAAACGTAGAAGTGAACAAAAAACTGTACACAAATTAGTAGTCAATGGTGAAGATATAACAAACAGAACTCAAATACTCGAAGAACAACGTTTATTGTTTGAAACCCTCTATAAACGAAAACATGTTAAAAACAACACCCTTTTTAAAAGAACACATCATGCTTTAAATCAAGAGAAAAACTATTGTGTGACGGACTACTTAATGAATATGAACGTGGATTCTCACTAAAAGAAATGCAAAATAACAAAAGTCCAGGGTCTGATAGCATCACTATCGAGTTTTATAAAATATTCTGGAATGATATTAAAACACATTTAATTAATTCACTAAACTATTCATTTAACAACGAAAACCTGACTACGCTTCAAAAATAAAGTATAATATCACTCATTCCAAAACCTAGAAAAAACTTAGAATCCTTATCAAACTGGGCCCGATTAGTTTACTAAACAATGATTATACATGCAACTAAAAGTATATATCAAACAGAATTAAAAAAATGTTACCATCAATCATTTCAAGATCACAATCTGGTTTCATTAAAGGACGTTACATTGGTGAAAACGTACATCTGATACAAGAATGCATAAATTATTTCAACCAACCAAACAGTTCTGGCCTTATTTTCTTTGCAGACTTCAAAAAGGCTTTTGATTCACTAGATCATTCGTTTATGTTTTCTTGCTTAGAAAATATTAATTTTGGTGAAGGTCTCATTAAATGGGTTAAATTGTTTTATACCGATATTAAAAGCATAATTATTAACAATGGTTTTTTTCAAACAGTTTTTACATCGAACGCGGGGTAAGACAAGGATGTCCACTTTTATTCTCGCTATTTATTATATGTATCGAGTATCTATCACACTTTATCCAATCAAATAAACATATAAAGGGAATTTCGCTACAACCAGACGAAGAAATTAAACAGTCCCTATTTGCTGACGATGCAACTTACTTTTTAAACGACAGTAGTTACTAATTCAATAATCTTATAGAATCGCTAACCCTTTTTGGAATGGCATTGGGTCTTAAACTAAAAACAAAAGTAAATGCACTGTGCTACGAGTAGGTAAATTCAAACAAAGTAAAATTCATCTTATAAAGGAATGAAATTTAATTGGACATCAGATGAAGCAACAACATTAGGAATAACTTTCACAAACAATGAAAATGAAACAGTTCTAAAAAAACATATTATTTTATATATTTTATAATTACACAAAAAATAAAAATTGTTTAAAATCATGGCAGTATCGTAAACTAATCGGAAAAAACACCGTATTGAACACGTTTGCACTCCCTAAATTAATTTATACACTCACAGTTCTCCCAAACCCACCAAATGATATAATTAAAGATATAAAATCAGAAATATTTAATTTCATATGAGACGGTAAACCTGATAAAATTAAGCGAACCCAATGAATTCAATCAGAAGAATATTGGGGTATCCGACAGACGGACATAGATTCATTCCTGAATGCAATCAAATGCAGTTGGGTTAAACGATATCTAGATAACACCAATACGACTAAATGGAAATTATTCTACCAGAAAATTCTAAAAACATATGGTGATTCCTTACTGTTTGAATGTCATATCAACAATAATATTTTAGATGAAATTTCAACCAAAAACATATTTCTATCTTATGTTCTATTGGCATGGTGTAAATTTACTCATAATTTAGAAACCAAAATAAACAGTAAAACCATTTTATGGAACAATAAAGACATAACAACCAACAATAAGACGTTTTTCTATAAACATTGGTTTCAACGAAACATAAAATATGTAGATCAATTGTACGACTACAGGATAAACGACTTCTACTCATTTGATAATTTATGCTACATATTCGGAATACCTTCAAGTAATTTCCTGATGTTCTACACATTGATCAAAAGTATACCCATACATAGTAAAGCTGCAACAAACACAAATAACCCACCAAATACTCAAACAACATTCATAGAAAACATTATTGCAAAACAAAACAAAACGAACAAAATATTTTACGCACTTCAAATTAAAAACCATGCCGAAACCTTTAAGGCTCAAACTAAATGGCAAAACCTTCTCAGAGAAAAAGAATTTAATTGGAAACAAATATTAATCATGCCATATAAATCAGCTACTGATAGCACACTGAGAAATTTTCAATATAAATACATCCAGAGAATCATAGGTACAAATAAATATATTTTTAAGTGCAACCTATCCAACACAAATATATGTGATATGTGTAGTGAACATATTGAAACAATAGAACACCTTTTCTGGGAGTGTAAACATATTCAAACTCTATGGAATCAATTGACAACCTTTCTAGAGAACCAAAAATTAAATGTTAATCTATCTCTCTTAGACATCAGTCTTGGAGTATATACCTTCAAAATACCAGAGGTTAATAACGCTGTGAACTACATTATAATATTAATGAAATATTTCAAATTCAGCATGAAATACAGAACACAAACACCTACAATGAACTGTTTTATCAATTATTTAACACTTAAGATTCAGATTGAAAAAGAAATAGCCCTCAACAATGGTACACTTCACATATTTGAACATAAATTGAAACACATTAAACTTTCATAAACAAGTCCAGTTTTTACTTTCTATCCCCTTATGCAACTCATATTTATTCCCCCTTTGTTTATCTAAAGGAAACCACAAGGTCAAAAAAGTATATATTAGCATATCTTGTATAACATGTTTGAATATTATTGCTGCTTCATGATTTCATTTTGTGTTGTGTTCATATACATGTATACATTGAATGTCTTACATTGAATAAAAAAAAAGATCGACACAGAAGACTAAAGTATTCATCAGCCATTGATCACAGAAGATATAGAAACCAAATATGAAGAACTAAAGTCAAGCAATATGCCATTGAGCCAATGTGGAAAAAGGGACAGTGATTCTGAGAGTGATTTAAACATTCCTCTTGCAAAGCTTATTCAAAAGCGATATTTAAGAACGAAAAGGGCCCTTTTATAAGTCGAGTAGTACTGAAAATGAATCAGAATTTGATGACGATGTGAAAGATCCATCATATAAGGTACTACAGAAAGAATTGAACAATTCTGATTCAGACACAGATTCATACGAAATCAAAATTCCACATCGAAAGAAAAAAGTCAAAACCAAAATATCCGGTTTCAAAAAAGCATGTTTGACGAAACGCATTAGAGATAAGAACTTGAAAAGAAAACAAACTGCTCTATCGAGAAAAAAGCGTGTGACCCTAGGCCGACCTTATGTCTATCATACAATACATAAAGCAAAACAGGAAAGTTACAAACCAAATAGAGCAAGAACTCTTCTCAATGAAACAAATCGGCAAAATCTAGATGCTCTTCTTTGCAAGCAACGGATTAAAAACGAAAGTTGTGTACGGTGATGGCAATTGCCTGCTCAGTGCCATTAATATATAAACAAATGAGTTGAAAATCTTAGACAAAAACTGTGTGATCACCTCAGTGAAAATCCGCAGACATATATGGACTTTTTAGCTTCTGAAGGACATTCTTGTGAAAAGAAAAAAAAAATAAGTGCAAATCAATTACTTAAGGGAAGAGGGCCACTGGTCAAACGATGTTGCTGACGCAATACCACTTGCTATAGCAACTTTGCTTGGGAGGACTCTGAAAATTTATTGCAGTAACCGAGCTTATCCATTCTATAAAATACAACCATATTTATCGACAAAAGGAAGAGAAGGGTGGAATCAATCTAGCTTTATTTCAAATACCTGGGTTTGAACATTATGATGCCTGTTCCAATTTAGAAGATAGTAAGCACTTTCAAGAAACACAACCAGTAGAAACATCTTTGCAAGTAGCTAGTAGAGTAACACTGCCATATATGTCATCTTCAACTTTCGAAACTTAGGAAACAGTTCAAATAACACCAAGAAAGCAGGCATGGTACATAAGTTCAATTAAAATTACCAGAAAGACGAAAAGATTTGCAGAACCTGCAAAGAGGAAGAAGAACATAAGAAAACACCGACGTGTGCATTGTCTTGATTATTTCAGTACAGCTGGAAAACAAGTGGCAGTAAAAAAAAATGTCACATGCAATTGCAGATTTAAATGTACGGATATCTTCTCACTTGATGAAAAAAACAGAATCTTCCAAAGATTACTGGAGCCTAGGTTCATATTAACGTCAGAAGGACTTCTTATGTTCAAACATAACAGAGGATGTGCCGAGTCATGTAAAGACACACTCATCAAAGCGCAGAGCAATTTCCAGAGTATATCGCTTAGATAAGAAACGTGTTTACTAAGCTTTCTTCCAGAAGATTTTATATATTGGTGGCAGAATGATAGATACAGTACTGAAATCACAATCTTCGGGAACATTTGCTTCCTTTGATAGGCGTTGAAAGCACACTCCACATAACAAAACCCCAGATGCAATGATAGAAGATGTTCGTAAGCATATAGAGTCATTTCCTATAGTAGAAGCACATTACACACGCCAAGACACTAAAAGGCGATTTTAAGGATCTGATTTAAATATTAATTTAATGTATTCATTATACAAAGAAAATTGTAAACAAACAGGCAGGAAATACATATCAAGTTCAATGCATCGTCCAATTTTCTATTCATTCCATATGCCCAAAAAGGACCAGTGTAAGACATGCGCTGTGTATAGAAATAAGGAGGTAGCAGGCGAGTTGACAACCGATTTGAAACTTGCTTTTGAAAACCATATCAAAAGAAAAAACAGAGCTAGAGAGGAAAAGAAGTTTGATAAGTCTCGTGCAAAACAAAAGAAGTCATACCATGTTGCAACATTTGATCTAGAGGCTGTTTTACCGATTTCATGTTCTCTTGTGAGTCAAGTTTATTATAAAAGAAAGCTCAGTTGTTACAATCTTTCCTATTACTCTTTACAAAACGCAAGTTTGACATGATTTTGGGGAATGAAACTGAAGGAAAACGGGGCTCTTGTGAAGTGGGAACTTGTCTTTTGACTTACATGAAATTTCTTCCTATCACAGTAAAGAATGTCTGTTTTTATTCTGACTGTTGTAGTGGTCAAAATCGCAAAAGAGTTGTTACTGTTGCATTGATGCATGCCTTAGAAAAATGTAAAAACATAGCCAACATTGAACAAAAGTATTTAGAAAGTGGACATACCCAGATGGAGTGTGATAGTGTACATGCTTCGATAGAACGAGCAAATAAACTTACATCGGTATATGTACCAAGCCAGTGGGAAACAATTGTGAGGGTTGCACGAAAGAGAACTCCGTTTGTTGTTGTGCCGATACAATACTATGACTTTTTTTTATATCACGCATATAGCTAAATGTGTAATGCCGCCAATGTTGTTAATGTAAGTGGACAAAAGGTTTTATGGACAAAATGAAAATGGATAACACTGCAAAAAAGTGATCCGGGGTGTGTGTTTTTAAAGTGCAGTTTTAATGACACCAGTTTTCAGTGTGTGAAACTCAAATCCTCGGGGAAAGGACCTTCTATAAAATGTGACTTAAAACACTTGTATGATGCCAAACTTCCAATTACAGCAGCAAAGAAGAAAGACCTGGTATCATTTTGCTCTGATAGAATAATTCCTCCAGAATATCACCAGTATTTCAAGGATATTCCATCTGATAAGATAACAAGGGATTGTCTTCCAGAACAAGATACAATTGAAGAAAGTGAAGATTCAGATGTGGAATAGAAAATCTGAATCTTCACTTTCTTCTATTGTGAAGGTTGAAGACCAATAAGTCCATACTGATTGAAATGTATGTATTGTTACATGTGCATGTCCTGTTCAAATCTAGAATGCAAAAGGAAATAAGTATGTTCTTCTAAACAAAAAATATTATAATGATTATTAATATAAACTTGTGCAAAGTGCACATGTTTCGTTAAGTCTTTCAAAATAGATGCATAGCACAGGGCTGTTTTGCCTTAAAGGCACTTGTCCTGTATGGCATAGGAAAAGCAGGGTTCTATTCTTATGCTAAATAGCACCAAGTGCGAGTAACACAGTGGTACTCTGAAAATATATATGTTTTACGTTTATGCCAGAATGAAGTAAGTGCTATTTTGAATACAAAAGCATTAAATATATTGTATGCACTCCTATAATATGTTTATAATTCCATAACAATAAATATAACCCATATTTTAACTTAATATTATGCTGATATTCATATTCAAATAAAAGTTTTAGTCTGTCAAACCTTCTTTTTCATTTTCTCCACTATTTAAAAAATGGAGTTATCACGTTCTGGCTCTTACCTTATTTTCTTGATATAATACCTAGTAATACTACCAACAGACCAACCATCTTAAACGTGGACACTGAGAACAACGGTTACCTGTCAACAAAGGTCCATTTGGCATTTCCCTTGATTGACCGCTGTTCTCAGGTTGGACTGTATATGAAAGTTAGTGTATGAATGAAAACTGCGGTCGTATTCTTCACAAACCAGCGCTTCATTCTTAACATTTATGCGAAATCTTATCAACGTTTTTGAAAGGCAATCAAATTATTCCATCAGAAGATTCACGCAAATATGCAACACACCGCAAATTCCGGTTTCCAAGATATGAGCCCCGCTCCGTGAAAAGGGATGCATGTGCTTTAAGTGTCGTCCCAGATTAGCCTGTGCAGTCCGCACTGGCTAATCAGGGACGACACTTACCGGTTTTATTGTATAAATCGTTTAAAGGAAGACTCTTCTTGACGAAAATCCAGTTAAGGCGGAAAGTGTCGTCCCTGATCAGCCTGTGCGGACTGTAAATGCTTATCTTGGACGACACTTTACGCACATGCATTAAACCTCCTTTTCACAGAGCAAAGCTCATATATTGTTAGATAAAATCAAAGTGAACATGTAACACGTCCTCGATTTATCACGTAAATTTTCGCAAAACATGGGCGCATACAACCGCGCCATTATACGGTTGCTCACTATGGCCCATACTCGGGATTTCGAGTGTACGAGTAACAGCCTTTCGAGTGTTTCCATCGTCGTGATGAACCCCAAGTGGGTTTGACATTTGCGACATTAAAAAGAGGCCTTTAACGAATCCCCGGGCCACTCAACAAATGCACAACGTGGTTCCATTTAAACGGCGAGACAAAAGGGCGAAATAAGATTCTTTTCTAATGCTCACTCAATATTTACCAAACACTCCAGTGAAACCGCCATAAATGCGTTTTAATTGTCATAATATTATGCTTCAGAAGGAGAGTCCATTTACCGAATATAACACATCCCGATTTCGTAACTACAACTTTAGCGACTTGTGAAGCGATAATTACTGCCTTTATTAACTCACTCAGTTTTCAACCACCTGTGACTATTGTATCTAACACTCCCTACTGGGGGTTTCTGTTTGCCCATTCAAAGGCCTAATACGGGACACCAATTGTTGATGAGCCCAATGGTTATGCAATATTTTTTAAAGATTAACAATTTGAAGTTTCAAAATTATATCTTACGTCCAATGTATTAAAATATCACCAATATATCAATATAAATATTTTTTAATGGAATTACAGACAATAAATCGTATATCGGAAACAAATATATAAAAATGCATATTTTGTGTAAACGAAATATTAATATATTAATAGAATATGGTATACCACATAATTATATAGATAAACAGTAACGAAAGTTATATGAAAACAAATTAATCCTTTTATTCAACTGGATATATGTTTATTTCTTAAATAATAATGCTATAAATATAAAAAATATATATATTCAGTAAAGCTTATTTGAAGAGAAACATGTAATGAATAATTCAAAAATACTTTCAGTGCATTTTTCTAACACATGTGGACTCGAAAGCAGTATCTACATTTTTATAAGTATCGTTATTTTTGTCAATATAAATGGGTTCATGATATCAGGAAGCAAGATAAGTAAGTGGGTAACGAACTAGACTTTAAATAAACATATATGCATATACAAATATGACGGTCTGTTTTAAGAACCATTGTCACACGGGAATTTAAAATTGAATGATACAATTCACGACATGAAATAATTGTTATTTGCGGTAGGAAAGCCCCCCTATAAAAGAAGCGCTCCGAATAAACCAATAAATAGGTGTTGCTAATTTATTCAATCTGTCCGAAAATGTAAACATACGCTCGTGAAAGGGTATCAAAAATAACAAATAAAAGTGTACACACTCAAACAGCTGATAGGCTTTTGTTGACTTAAAAGCAAATGTGCTAACACATGCTTGGAAAATGGAACATAATTATAAGCAAAAGGATATATCAACGTAAAATAAATGTAGCCAGTAAAATTAATCAATTGCCATCGCCTCAAAATCTCACACGAAAAAAAAAATGGCCGAAGGACACGTTGTTTGAAAAGTGTGGGGCTGACGGATGCGGGCTACTGAATAAAATGGGTCTTCAAGAAAAGATGAGTAATTTGTTCAGCGGCTCGAAGGTATTCAGAAACAAAAGGGCAACACTCAATGTGGGCAAAGGCAAATGGACAGCGTGAAATTCACACCCAGGTTCGCGCGTCGTGTGGGGCTTGCTCTTTTGACAATTGAAACGAACATCCTCGTCGCTTACGGACAAACTGCGACTGTGTAATTAGAAGTGAAATAAAAATTTGAAGCAGTTCATGATTTTCATCATCTTTTCAAGAGCGGTGTCAAATTGGTCCTAAATGAGCCTCGGACATGTGGACCATATATTGTAAAACAAGTTGTGAAAGGTTAAAAAATACTCGACTGTGTTACTGGCATTGCAGAGGTTTCGGTGAGCGCCTTAATTTGACAATGTGTGATTCGGATAAATTTATTTGGGCCATTATCTAACATTGAAATTCTCAATTAAGGAATATGTCTTTTTTTAATAGTTTTTACTCTTTGCTAGTCATTTGCATATTCATTTACAAAAGAACAAACATAAACATAACAAGTTAAAACATGCTAGTTTATAACAAAATACCACAACATGCGCATAAGGTATGTTTTCTTCATACTTGTCATTTATCTTACCCATTTTTATTGTATGATATATAGAGAATAATAGGTTGGTGACGTGGATGGAGAAAGGTTATCTGGCAAGGCGGAGGAATTTATCGGGTGAGCCGAAGGCGAACCCGATAAGATCCTCCGACAAGCCAAATAACCATTCTCCATCCACGTCACCAACCTAACCTATTATTCTATTTATCATGTCACATTAACAACATTTTGCATTATATTATATTATATTATATTATATTATATTATATTATATTATATTATATTATATTATATTATCTTTACATTTATTTGGTATTTTATGAATATAAAAATGTAGTCCGTCACCGTAGAGAGACTGACGGATATTCGAGGTCACGTGGTCAACTAGCCTAATAACTTTTGGGTTATTAGGTTACCTGGTTATCAGGCTGATTTAAAGGCATGTGACAGGATAAATCACAATGATGGATCATATTCAAGTTTAATATTGTAAAATTATATTCCTAAGTCTTGGAGTTGTGTAAACATGTAGATGATAATTATATCAAAACTGCTTTCAGGTCAAAATTGAAACATGTGATTTGCCAAAGAATAACATTTGTGTGTACCGATTTTTCATGTATTAAATCTTTTTTTAATCATAAAATGTATTATACATTTTACCGCAAACATGATTTGTTGTATATAAATAATATGTTATAAATTGCTTAAAATAAAATGCTGACCAAAATCGTGGAAATTATATGTTGTTTGTGTCATTTGTAAAACCACGGTATTTTCTAGGTTTATGGGCGGCCATCTTGGCGGCCATTTTTGCAGCCATCTTGGCGAATGTTTTGGCGGCCATCTTGGCGGCCATCTTGACGGCCATCTTGGACTTAGACCCCATGGGAATATTTTTTCGTGGGAACAAACATTTTATTTTACCCAAGACCTGATCAGCATATTAAAAAAAAATCCAATCATACACCGTGGACCCCCGTTCCTACTAAACAAATAAGACTCAAATGTATAAAGTAAAGACGCATCTTTCAAATTGGAAGCCAAGACCCGTGAAATATTGCTATTTGGATATACGAACCCAACGGTCATTGCATTTACTTTATTGAAACGCCACTTTAATTAATATATATAAGAACAAAAACATAATATGACAAACTAACAAACATAATTTATTAATCCATAGACGCCCACTGGCCGTGACGTCGAAAATAAACACCGTCAAATATAGAATATACATTTACCTCGATTTACCTCGAGTACTAATAAAGTCTCTTGACAGGGAACTGAAATCAAACTACAGTTCATAATATGATACAATATATTTAAAGGTTACCGGTCGCTTGTGAGACATAATTAATTCCAAAACGGTACTTTAACCATTTAGAATTAAGTACAGTGGGTGATAAAACATGATTCCAATTGCCGTCGTCGTGGATGCAATACGGTCGGTGATAAAACATGATTTCAATTGGTGTCGTCGCGGGTGCAATATTTCACAAGACCTCTGTGTGCGGTGACATGTTTTCATTAAGGGTCAAACACAGAGGGCTTGTAAAGCGGGAGAGCTCACGCGATGCTTGATGCAGCTTGCTTTCTTCTCTGTTTCATTAGGAATAAAAAACAATATCGTTAATTGGGGACGTTTGTGTTGACGCGAGAAGTTTGAAACCGATGTTTGATTTTCGAATAATCTGCTAGCTATTATACCTATAATTTTAATCATTACTGCGATACATAAAATAAAACTTAAAATCACTCGGGCTCAAATTCTAATTGTGATTCATAATTATCTACTATGTGGCATTCACAAACGGTTGAATTGTTGTCTCTTCATTACTGAAGATAAATGCAATATATCTGATACAGGTTGCGCTATGAATATTTTTAATTTATCCGCTCGTCCGACAATCTCGGGTACTAGGTGCGGACAAAATTAAAGATTTTTAGTTACTTATCTTCATGCCTATGGAAATGTATTTCGCATATTTCTCTGGAATCAACATCCCCAACATATATAGTGGCTCATATTCGCCGTGTATGTTATATTTTTAACTTGAACAGTTTAATCATGGTTTCATTATCAATTCCATGATTTGGAATATCAGTCAACATCTCAAAATGGTAATCCGCCATTACTATGTAATTTGTTGATTAACATACGCTATTATTTTTGTTTTTTTGGTTATTTATTTCTATATTAAAATGAAATATCTTAAACACTATTAATGAATTGATTGTAAACTACGTATTCCTTACTGCTATCAATATCATTACTCCACCAGAAGAAAAAAAACAACACTCTATCATTGTCAGGGAGCATGATTACTTTTTTAATTTGTTTAATTTGCTCCTTTATATAGTGTAATTTCTTTGAATCGATGACAATTGAATTTGTTTTAATGCAGTTCCTAGTAATTGCTATAGGAATCAGGAATACTAACTGCTCTATCCCTAACCAATCGAGTTCACGTATTGCTGGATCAAACGGTCGCGCGGCGGAGAGAAACGTCGCTTATCGCGGGACCATCTCCGCAAGCCGGCAGTCTATGACGGCTGATATTTCCGAGCAATAATACACCACTTCCTTAATTGCTGATGCCATGAATCGTATCGCCGTAATCAGAGCGCTGTATTTGTATTTTGTTAATGGACGATGTGTTATCAGGTAGTTTGAATCGTAGAAACGATAGCGGAAATTGCTCAGAGCAGGTGCAGCGACCAGGCGGGTTCAGACGATAACATTGTCAGTGTTGACTTTTAATTCGCAATTAAAACGTGCGCGCTTCAGCTATTGTTTCGACCTCCAGTGATCTTTGGTAAAAAACAAAACGCGTTAATTGATGCGTTTATGAAAGAAAAATTGTCAACAACAGGAATCATACACACATTTCAACATAAAACTTGTACGATCAAATACAATCGACAGCTTATGCAGCCTTAGTGATATTCAGTTTTTGTCCGAACGTATTTGATACATGAGCATATACCCGGTAATTAGTTAGCATCAAACTGTTTGATTGTTTTTACTATTTTCTTTAGATACTTAATACTTTCAATTGTAGGAGCTTTTTGATTTCTACTGTGGCACTTTTTTCATGACCTAAGTAGTACACCTAGTGACGTACCGTCCATGTTATAAATATTAAATTAGCATCATCATATTATTATTTTGAATACTTCCCATCGGTAGACATGAATGAGTTGTGCTAGTATTTTTTTTTAAAGTTATTGTCTGCAAATGTTTTTTGTCCGTTTAGCTCTTAACCCAGTTCTTATATTTTTTGTATCAATATCAGCAGCAATTATGCGAAAACTGTGAAAGATATTGTTTACGAAAACTAGCCTCGATTCGGACTTAAGTATTTATGAATTTATTTTCAAATGTAAATTGTTGTTGCCAATATTTCTGAATATGAGTATCTACGATAATGCAGTTATATGCCTAGTCTAACTCGTTTAAAATTGTTGTTAAATTGACTTGTACAAGGAATGCAACATTTGGTCTGTATATTTTAAGTTTAATATCATTTGTAATAACATACTGAGCAATGTTATTGAGAACCACTTAAATGTAGGATATATCTACCTACTGTGGCAGACAAAAACGTGAATGTTATCTTGCCTTCCTTTTTTGCTCCTAAATTCATTCACAGCTCAAGTAGATTAAATACTTTTATTGCAAAAGACCTGTCAAAAAGCACTTGTCTTACAATAAGTTACGCCCACCAAATATGCTAACCAAAACATAATTGAAATACATTCAAAATGGAGTATTGGTTGTATTCACTCCGTAAGCTAAGACCTATCGCAAAGTATCGGCTTGATTGAAATTGAAGTTGGCTCACGCAATCCATTTTCAAAACCACCCTTCAATATTGTTTTTTTTAATATAATTCAATTATATTGACTTCGTCTATAAATTGTCAGGACGTTCCCACGAAAATTAAAATTTGTGAAGAGTGTATATTTTGGTTTAGACGTAAGGGTTATAATATCTAGACAAATGTAGCCTGTTGCGGTCTTCAGCATTTCTGGCTTTCATGTACCACTGGTTAGTTTACATTGCGCACCTGTTGGACATAGTTTTGTAATGAAACACCGTCTGTCGTCGTTCATGATCACAACTGGCATTATGTAATGAAAGTAATTATCGTCAGTTTGTAACATTTAAAAGAGAAACGAAAGCACGTTCTTTTATTCGTTGGACTGGAATAAGTTGTTGGCAACACTGGAGACAAATTGTAACTGAAAAGACTCATTTGTTGAAGTGACTTAGCTTTTCTGCAATGACGGTTTGTACACAAGACAAAATGGACTATTTATCAGTGTACTTCCTACATGCAATATCATGCTGATACATAAAAGTTTGGGTGCAGGCAACTTGAGCAATGCTATGCATATTATTTTATCATACAATGTAAACACTGATCTTGGTCGTCAGAAATACTTAGATGGTCCTAAACATTTTAAAACCCAAAACGTACTATTTGGATTTATAAAAATGTCATCAAGACAAACCACGTCGCAAATTCTAAGAGTTCAACGGTATATCGTGTTGTCAAAACGAGTCCCACATTACCTTTAAACCGTCCTCATAATGTTTTATCCACATCTGTCTTCTACTCTCGAAATTAGTCCTACTTAACTAAAAGTTATTTTCTACATTTAGGTTTTAAGTTCCACACTGATGCTTTAAAACGTTGTTGTTGACATTATTTTTATCAAAGCAATCATGTTAATACCAACACCTATCAAATATGTAGTCACACATAATAACATGTTTCCTTATCAATCCTGTTAAATTCTGTAAAATAAATATACCCGTCTCATCCATCATTAATATAAGTTCGGCGTTGACCAAACCGTTAAGGTGAATGTTTAAATGTGTTATAATTAATAACAACGTTGTTTTGAGGACAATATGGCGATGATTGCCTTTATTCAATGACATACCATTTCAAAATGTACAACATGTTGCTGATAAATCTCAGAATATTTTAAAACGTTCAAATCTACCCTGAACAATTTACAATATTTGGTGGTCGTGTCCACAATCACAAACTATATATGTTTCAACCAATAATTGCTTTCCCGGTAACAGATCAAAATATTGTAACAGTTGCAGGCGTCTCTAACAATTTACAATATTTCGAGTTGGCGTTGAATATGGATTTCGAGCTTTAAAAAAAGGAAACATGAATGAATATGAGAGACAATAATCGTTTGTTGTTAAACTGTTATTTTGAATATATGTTATAGACACGTATGTAATGGCTTTATTGAAAGAATATTATGATTTTACTTATTATAATAATTGTTTTTAGTTGTAAACTAACTTAAATGTGTCATATATGCTTATGCTTGATAAATAACCACATTTTATGTCCAACTAATACATGACCGTTTGCTAAGCAAGTGTTACGCAGAAAACATACTTTTCAACAATGAAATTCAATACATGACTCAATATTGAAATACTCTGTTGGATAGTATTGTTCAACTTTTACTCTTGCAGATACATATATGCAGCGAAATGAATGTGGGCTATACACGAACAGTTTACATACAATTCTTATATTAATACTAATTGTATAGGATATTAATAAATGAAATGCAAAACTATATGTTGATAACATACCAGAAAAAAACACAATTAGTTTTTTAATAACTAATTTGATTATGCTCACTCATTAAATAAGTTTACTATGCTTAGAGAGCCTACTTATTTGGTGCTTTGATAAACGCTCCTTCACTAACCGAATCGATAAAGTTATCTAATGATAAGGTAACGATTTCGCAGAAAAATCTTGTAAGCATTCTACACTTACAAATTTGGTATAAAAAGGTACAATCTACTATTAAGTTTCTCATCGTATAAATCATGTTTTGAACATGGTGAAATTTGATAATCTTAATTTCCCAACAAAAGTAATAGATATTTAATAAATCAATCTGTTTGCTTTGTTTTGAGACATGTTAGCACAACCTTTTAGTATTTGCTTTCGGCAATGAAAAAATGCTTCTTTGCAAGATGTACATGGAAAATAGGTGATGCTTTTGAATCAGTGATTTATTTTTATTTGTTACAATAATAATTATGTTATTATTCGGTGTGTATGTTTTAGGTTTATATATTTGATTATGAGGTGCCATGGTATGAATAAATAAATAATGGGGTAAGCCAATTAATCGTATGTAAAGCAGGAATGACGTTTTTTTTCCTAAATTTGTTTTAGGTAGCTTCGCATGAACTAGGTCAATGTTGGTGTTAAAAGTAAGTAGGTATTGTTTTCATATGTGCATTCACAATTGTCTGTATTTTTGATGCACAGGTAGATATTTTCCCGAGTTGCCTCTGATTTTCTGAGCATGGTCTTTGTTCGATGGTCAAAGATTTAGGTCAAGTTCAGATTGAGTTTATTTCTTTTTTTTACATTAAATACACCGATACATAACACTGTATTGTTCAACCGGAACATTGCAATTCCATTTCCTTTTTGCTACTGATTTCCCAGAATTAAAATCTATCATACTATGTAGAAACACCGCAATTTAACGCATAATTTCGCCCGCACCTGATTCACAAAACGTCCAATCGTAGCATATGTGATGTTCTCTCCAGAGAGCACGAGCGTCGTGATCTGGAAATATAATCGAGCCCCAAATGATCGTTAATGCATTCAATAGAACATCCAATGTTTGTTATGTCAGGACAAGTCAATCGGTTGAAAAGGCCGTATCATTTTGTAATGGAAAAGAGAGCGTGTCTTTTGAGATGTTGTAATTAAAACGTTGAAATGTTATCTCGGTTGATTGCTGGCAATATGGTTTATTCTCTTCCCAATCTAGTTCATTTAAGTAATTGAATTGGTTTAAATCATGAGAGTCCCAAAGGCATACATTCCCGCACTTAATGTACGTCAAAATCAAAGGCTAAAAAAGGTGGGTTCTTTTGTGCTTATTTTTTTGTAAATACTGAAAATAAATGCTCTTGCTTAAAAAAAACTATGATTAACAGAACAAAGTAGTAACTATCTGTTTAAACCTTATAAACAGTTGTTAAACTGTTGATTGTAAAAACAAAACAGACAGTTTAAGGTGTAATAAATCGATTGCAATACGTTGCACACAAATATATAAGCAATCATAATAAGTAATGTTCGATTGTTTTCAGTAAGTCGTCCAATATTTTGATTTAAATTGTCGCTGAAAATCGGTCATAAAATACATCTGGACTATACAAATAAGTATGTTTGTCATACAGTAAAGTAAAGTAAACATAACGGTGTATCATACATTCAAATATGTTGAGTTAAAGCTGTGTGTAAATGAAAATCAAAGTTGTATTACTTATCGAGTTTGATTTAGTAAATGATAGCTGCTTGTTTGACTTTCTTTCTTAAATGTGTCATTAAAAAAATAACTGTCGATTAAAAAGACAAAACAGTTGACAATAAACATTTAATATTCAATACACGAACCTTCGTTTTGTGTATATCCATAAATCATGCGGTTTCTGGTAGTAAGTTAGTAGTAAGTTACATTCGTAATCATAACATCTGCTTGACGTTCCAATCGTTTGAATCGTTTATACACTGTGCGTTCGTTTGATGCAAATGTAAGCGTCATGTGGGTTGAATATTTTAATTTGAATAACTTTTTATTCTAGGTCGTATTAAAGCGATGTTTCGACGACAATATATNTATATATATATTGCTCAACAATGCACACACATTGTGTACATTTACACAAACACGTATTGGTTTTATTTAACTAAAGATTTAAAACGCAATAATGTATGTTTGAATAATCAGCTATACCCAATGTTATGCAATAGCAAACAACTGCAGCGCTTTCAGCGCTTTGATTACAGAGGGGAAAGGCATACCTCAATAGCATACTGTGCATGATGGGTTGGTCAAAATGAGAAGATAAATACAACAGCCTATCACACGTTTTTATCATATACATGAAACCGTTGGTATTGTTCAATTTACCCCCCTGCTAAGTTAAACAGACACCTGAAACAAGAATATCTTGATCCAAAGAAAGTGTAATAGTTTCCAAATAATTAATAATCAATTTAAATTGTCGTATTTAAAATACGTACTATATGATACAAATGAAGGACCTTATACTGCAAGTAAAACAATCCCAATTATCCAACACAGTTCTCAAAAAGACTTAATTTGGTGGGAATAGCCTACACTGAACAATTATGAAGATAAAGATGGCAACAAATGTAGCTCCCGCACAAATATATTAACATATGTACTCGCAATTATAAAACGCAAGGCCCGGAAAAATACCGTTTAACTTTGCACGATGACTTGTCAAAATTGTTTCTATTACATTTGTAACAAATTCCCTAATTTATTCAGTTGAGAGTGTGAGACGATATTAACAGTGGTTTATATTTTGTGTTAAACTCGCATAATGTCGAACTTATACTGTAAAGCGTTTGTGCTAGATCAAGAAATTTAACATTAAAATATTTTCTCAAGAAAACGTTTTTCAGAATTAAAGTTTTTGTGAATTTATTTTAATTAAGACGCTTGGAAGAGAAGGCCGAGACAATACTGACTAAAGAACAACACTTGCTCACAAAGAGTACGTGGCATCCGTGGGGAGACGTGAAGACATGGTCGGCAAACTTGAAGATGAATTAAAATTTACAGGACAATCGGGGGGTTAAATTACGACTCGATGGCGGTACTGTCTATTGGGACGCCATTAATGAAATCATAAAAGTAATCTCTTGGTTTGGTTAATTGGGGACAAGTATGTCTTTTGTTGTTACCATTAACAAATGGATTCAATAAATGTTTTCATCATGCCTTCTCCATTGGCAATTACAAATGAACCAATAAACAACACTTTACCGTTAATGTGTATGTTTTGGTGATATTATTTTTGATGATTTGTTATAATTGTGCATGTAAATACTCATAAAACATGTTGTCGTTTTAGACTTTTTACTATAAAATGCTGATGGGTTGAAAATAAAAAGTTAATGTTGTAATTAAATTGAAACCAAACCGAATATCAAACAAGATAATAACTGTGTTGTATGCATTGATATCAATTCTAAATATTTGTGTTTTAAACAAACCTGGGTTGTGAAAGAAAAAAAAAGAATTTCAAATTATGTAAATGCACATAAAAAGAATTTTCCTGAATCTTATTAATTCCATACACTGCTTCAAGTCATTAAGACGCGCCTGAGTATTGAACATGCATTATTTACCACCGAGCAAATTCTCTGCAAAAGTGTTGCAAGTTTTAGTTATGTTTAAACCAACTTAATGTTGAACTCTCTAAGAGAATACATCATGCAGCCAGTATAGCTACTTGAACGTCCTTTAGTTGGAACTCTCGCTTTATGGGCACGAAATTAAACATCCATTATTATATTAGAGAAATGGCTGAGCAAACTATAAAAAAAACAACGAAGTGATGATAGACGGGTGGCATCGCAGCGCAATGAGCGTAGGTCAGAAATCATTAACGCACATTTAGCGTGATGTTAAGTTAATTGAAAGTCGAAGAAGCGTGTGTCCCTAGTAGATCTGAGCAAGCAAACATTCCTGGCGCTATTGACGAGATAAACATTTGTATTTGACATCGGAAATAGTAACGTTATTTTGTTATATGGACTCTAGCCGGTGACTTCTATTAAGGACTAATTGCTAAGCCAAATGGATGGGGAAAAGCAAATGGCGTCTGATGGTCTTGATAATTAATGTGGGATTCATACATATAAATGCAACGAGAACAGTTAATGGCTCTAGACGTTTTCATAGTTTGCATTCTCTACCATGATATAGTATCATCGAACTCTGCAATTACTTTAAATATAACTGAATTATTTTACTTTGACATTGGTCTCCAACTGACATAATTAGTGCAAAGTTACCAACTTAAGCGGAATAAAGGTTTACCATGTAATTCATTATAGCCATTATGTGCGTTCATGTTTGATTTTTGTGTCGAAAGCTATAGTGGAGTTATTATTGTTTTTTAATTGTTATTTAGAAAACCGTTATATTTATTCCGTGTTTCCGGATCTTGACATAATTTATTATATTTAAATCGCATTTTTATTTAAAAAAATAAAACCAGGTCAAAGTCAGGCAGTCAATAAACTGAAGAAATTACATTAGAAATGTTTAAATACTATTCATATAAAAGTATCCAAGAAAATCATAAAAATGTCGATACTATAATATATGATCCGACCTAGTGACCGATATCAGCGAGCCAATGTACCTATTCTGAAATAAATCCCGTCAATAGAAATTAAAAACATTTTGTTGTAAGAGAGTTATATTGCTTCACATTTGACAAATAACTAATATGTCAAATACAAACCACTGCCTTCTATGACAGCCAATCCATGACTCTCGACTGTTTATCCCGTGCCTCGTTGGTCGCAAGTTCGCATTTGTTTTGCACATCCTGTCCTTGATTACAACGCTCCCTTCTTTGCCATTCATTATGGTGACAAATATGTCCGAGTTCTCATCAATGCGGCGATAGGTTGCTGGATAAGTTGTAACACTAAATTCTATATGCATCTAAGTACTCGTGTCTGATTGACTACCGATAAAGTTCATCATCGCACACGCGTTTTTTTGTTTGAGAAGGTCGTCGATTTCGTTCCGCTGTTAGCCGCCATTTAAAACGTACATTTCACTAATGAGTTAATGGATTGCTATAGTAGGGCGACTTCAACCTAACAAAGGTGAAATTTATTAAACCAACGATTGTTTATTTGATAACGCGAAAAACGATACTAAGCTCTTGATTGCATTTTGTTTCTGTTGATTTAAAAAAAAAAATGTTTCTGATTTTATCGAGTTATAGTGATCATAAGTCACAAATACAGTTGTTGCAGATAGACTTTTTACCTTTTATCTTAAATCAAATATATTTAAGTGTATGCTTATCTGTATATAATAATGTGAAACCACATTTATGATTACCAAGGATGAGCAAGAATGCCTTTGGGACAAGAGGCTCGCTCTCTGCCATTTGTTCGGTGATCATATCAAACCTTTCTAAAGAACGAACATTAAATATTTACACGCTTATTATACTGAGAAATGAAAACATTGCTCTTTTGTTCCCAGACAGTAAACAAGAAGTCCCAGTGCTGATATCGTCATATGTGGCATTGCATGTATACCGGCGCATGTCGACGAACTGCATTTTTAATGATCAGAATACGTGTTGGGTCTCTACTATTTTAGATTGCAGATATCTATATTTTGATGTGTGATGCTTGTTTGTGTTTATATAGTACATTTATTAAGGACAAGATAGTTTTGAATGGGATGTTGGTTTGTTTTGAAAGAACATCCTTGTTTATTGACGGTTCGACCCTCGCTATTAATTTGGACGACAGTTTTGTACTTATAAGACTTCTTAACTCCGGATTAAACAAACTGCTGGGATGGGAAGCGGCCATATCAGAACGAGCCCCGTGCAAGACTTGAATCTTCTACCTTCCACTCCATAGGAGATCACTATTGGCAGTAGACCACGTGGGCCATGTTTACATACACTTTTATTAATGTTGGCATTATTATCATAACATTACTGATTTTCTCCCTTTCCTCATATAACTATAATCTTGACATAACATGTACATGTTACTATATAAATAGTACACTGATAAACACTTTTTATTTATTTAAAGAGATAGAAAACTATTTTAAATATAAAATTTAATCAATGTAACTGTCCAAATTAATCATAGAATCACGCCAACTTGAAGAGATAATTAACAAATCATCGAACAATACATTCACATTGCGGCGTACTTAGACATGTTTAATTTGTACTTTGAGTACCTCATTCACAATTTAACATTTAAATACAATTATGAAATACATTGCTGAAGTCATTCACTAATATCTTAAAGTCAAAAGTAAGCTCTATTTCTTATTATGACCCACTGGTCAGTAATTATCTACCTCTATCAATTACCAAGCACTAGATTGTACAATATCCGCAAACATTTCCATTTTAACGGACTTCAAATAACATGTTCAACTTCGTCGAATCCGCATGAAATTGGAGCCGTAATATGACGACCTTTGATATTAAATGTGTCAGAAAAAAACGAGAATTTATGTTATCGCCAATCGTCAAGGGACTAGAGCGTTCTTAACAATAATTAACTTGAGTTCTTACTGAGATTCGCTTCAAGTCGCAACGATAATGTCCATGCTGTCTATACAAGCTACTTTTAACGTCTTACATACTGCAACCTTAGGCAGTGTTTCAGAAGCCTTAAGATCATCTTAGAAATCCAGATAATGGCACGCAAACGATTCCCCCCAAGTTGTCAATGTATTAAATACGATTAAAAACAAACTTATCTAGAGGTTATTTCGATGAAATATGACACTGATAACAGCTCAATTTTCTCCAGATTCTTATTGGTAATTTTTCTCATAAAGGTTACAATATACTAAATTATCGAGTCATGAAGGGCTGTACTCTCTAAAAAAAACATCATATTTTCCTCGAAGGCATGTTTTANGCTATTAATTTGGACGACAGTTTTGTACTTATAAGACTTCTTAACTCCGGATTAAACAAACTGCTGGGATGGGAATCGGCCATATCAGAACGAGCCCCGTGCAAGACTAGATTCTACTACCTCCCACTCCATAGATGATCACTATTGGCAGTAGACCACGTGGGCCATGTTTACATACACTTCAATTAATTAATTATCATAACAATACTGATTTTCTCCCTTTCCTATTGGAATTTCTCATATAACTATAATCTTGACGTTACATGTATATGTTACTATATAAATAGTACACTGATAAACACTTTTTATTTATTTAAAAAGTTAGAAAACTATTTTTATTATAACATTTAATCATTGTAACTGTCCAAATCAATCATAGAATCACGCCAACTTGAAGAGATAATTAACAAATCATCGAACAAAACATTCACATTGCGGCGTTATTAGACATGTGTGTAATTTGTACTTTGAGTACCTCATTCACAATTTAACATTTAAATACATTTATGAAAAACATTGCTGAAGTCACTCACTAATATCTTAAAGTCAAAAGTTAGCTCTATTTCTTATTATGATCCACTGGTCAGTAATTATCTACCTCTATCAATTACCAAGCACTAGACTGTACAATATCCGCAAACATTTCCATTTGAACGGACTTCAAATAACATGTTCAACTTCGTCGAACCCGCATGAAATTGGAGCCGTAATATTACGACCTGTGATATTAAATGTGTCAGAAAACACGAGAATTTATGTTCTCGCCAATCGTCAAGGGACTAGAGCGTTCTTAACAATAATTAACTTGAGTTCTCACTGAGATTCGCTTCAAGTCGCAACGATAATACCCATGCCGTCTATACAAGCTAATTTTAACGTCTTCCATACTGCAACCTTAGGCAGTGTTTCAGAAGCCTTAAGATCATCTTAGAAAACCAGATAATGGCACGCAAACGATTTCCCCCAAGTTGTCAATGTATTAAAAATGATTAAAAACAAACATATCTAGAGGTTATTTCGATAAAATATGACACTGATAGCAGCTCAATTTTTTCCACATTCTAATTGGTAATTTTTCTCATAAACATATGGTGAAACTGGCAAGGAATACATCTTAGCTTACGATTACGCGCCATGTGAATTAGTGTTACAGCAATGCATACATCTTAGACTACCAATATGTGCCATATGAACTTTAAAATACGCGTACACGATTCAAATGTTTGTCTATAAAATTAACGACCGAATATTGCAACCCTTGTCATATTTGTTTGAGCCAAGTTTGAATGTACTGAGTTTATATGTATGTTATCAAATAACTCATGCTTTGTTGTCTAGATGTAATTCTAATGCATCTCTTCGCATACACCTGTTTTATCCGACAACAAAATATTATATTAAATTTTACTGCTTAATTACGCGTTCAATACATGCATGAATCTTTAAAAAGGAAACATAGCAAATGCACATTTTGACCCGATCATAGTCTATATTAATTGATTCATTATTTTTGCGCAATGAATATGTTTATATATTTACAGACTAAACATAGTTCTACCAGTATTATTGATACCACAATCTATGGTAGGGTGGCAAAAAAAGTACATCCCGCCAGCTGATGCCTTTTGGGATTACACGAGATTTTTCTGCCATTTGTTCGGTGATCATATGAAGCCTTCACAAAAACCGAAAATTAACTATTTAAAAGGTTATTCTACTGAGTAATGAGTAACTGTTCTTTAATTTCAACGCAGTAAATGATCAATCCAAGTGCTGGTTATGTCTAATATTTTGTATTTTTTTTATAACTGACTTTAATTTACGTTGGTAAGGTTTGATTTATTATCATTTTAATTGTCAGAACCTGTCCATTTGTATTTGTATTTGTGTGTTATTGTATTTTACGTTAATTCCCTTTGATGTACGCATCTGAATAACAGAGTGCATTTTAATTCGAACTATACCTCAATTGATATTAGATTGTGACAGAAATGACAACTCATACATCTAAGCTAACGATTAACGCTTCAAGTACTAGTAAACATTTTATGTTTTTGCAGTAATCAATAGTCAAAGAAACTCAATATATGTAAAGGCAATAAAAATACATTTTTTTTATTGTCTTCTCACCATAAAACAAGATAAATAAAATCAAGTCACCTCACTATTTTGTGAACTAAAGTTAAATAATTAGAACTACCCAAAAGTCAAATTTTACAAAATACAACAGCTTCACCGACTAGATTACAATTTTTTGGAATGCATTCACATGCTTTGAATCAATACCATAGTTGTTTATGGTATGATCACATATTGATTCAAACACAAAAGTAAACCACAACTAGACCTACAACTACAATCGCAAATCCCTACACATCCGAAATAGTTTGTCCTAAATAATATGTTTGTGTATAATGAATACATCATATCGTTTTCTTTGTTATTTTGCATTTTCATTTACTTATTTACTCAGAAAAGATGATAATACACATGATACCCTCTTTTGATATGATCGCCTTTGTTTAAAAAAAAATCTAAATATACAAACACATCCTGGAATGTAGCTTTAAACAAGTAGTTAAACATAACAATCTCCTCATAATGACATATTTATTGTGATGGGGTTTACATATCGCCAATACATAAATCTGGCACATCGCCTTTTAAACCAACACTTTTGAAAACAAAATGTAGTACAATTTTATTGACCTCGTTGATTTGTATGATTTAGAGACAAAGGTGAATGATAATAGATACACATAAAAAGTATTTCTTTTAAACACTCGTATTTCATCTTAATTTAAAAACGTATTATTTACCAGGCAGTCATGCATTTACACAAACATATTAACACTAAACATATTTAAATAAATATTGGTGATACCAAAGTACCCGAACATCGTTTATGCCATTTTGGCAAACAAGAAAAACGCGGCAATTAACGCATTTGGGTGCTCTTTGCCATTATTTTATCAAACCTTCAAAAAGACCGAACATCAAATATTTACACTCGCATTAGACTGGGTAAAAACAATATCTTATTATTATTCCTATAATATATAAAGCTGGTCCCAAACGACGTTCATATATATTATACATGTATCTATTATTATGATGGTTCCCACTGACTCCAATTGACGTTGTCAGTTATGGTTTAATAAATGATGTCTATTTTAACTTAATCCATCTTGTAATAATATGTTTTTATATGCATTTCTTATCTCTTGCAAATAATATACTGTGTCTCTTGCGATCTTTTGTTAGTTCCAATATCTGTTGACAGTTTTCTTTCTTATTTTAAATTGGACATTGTCATTCATTATTTGAGTTTTTTCCCTTTTATTTTCGATAACATTTAGATACTTAAGTACATAAATTGTGTGTGCATACTTGTGAAAATGAACTAGAAGATGTGTAATGGGTTAACTATTGTCTATTTCTTTGAGGCCATTCCGCGCTGGAATTATTGTATATAAATCGGTATGAAATAATGACACATACTCAAGCTGAATATCATTATAAAGTCACTTCAAATTAAAAATGTGATCATAATTTGTTAACAAATGGATAAGCGAGATCTTTTTGCATAGTTGTATAGACAGAAGAGGATTGCATCACCGGGTAGTATTGTGAGCTAAATAACAACAATTCACCAATTGTTGGTTTGCCTACTACATAAACATTTAATATTATATGGCTTTCATATGAAACTTTCGTAAATAAAACAGACGATCAGATGTGTAGTCCTAACATATGCCTCAATTAAGTGTATATTGACTTCGATTATTTATCAACCTCAAAGGTGTATATGTGTCAAAATGATCAGCAATATAAACGCAAGCCATTTCCTTGTTTTCAAACGCATTTCCTTTTAAAGCTTTCATACTCGGTACTGTTTATTGGTAAAACATGTGCTAATTTTGTCACTTACGTAAAATTATAACTCTTAGCTGTCTTCTCTTATGATTGTTGCAAATATACTTTCAAATGTAGTTTCAATAGAGCAGTTCTTTTCACAGAAGCGTTTTAATCTATTCAATGGTTGCGTTTTAATTGAATTTATGTGGTACGTGTTTGTCCGCATCGAAATCTTTTATGGCCAAAAGCTTGCTATAGACCGTGTCAATGAAACAAATCGAAATAAAATTGATAGTTATGAATAAATGTGTTTATTTTAAAAATATGTGTTCTCAATGCCTGCGTTGTTGAGCATTCACGTGGTCGATATTGATAATTTATTATTAAGGCGTCAGTTTCAGATCGTCAAACCATAAAGTTTTTTTTTTCCTTTGTTTACATTAGAAAAGTGATTCTCGTTGACGTAGCTCTCTATTCAACCGTCGACTTCTCTATATAATTATCTGTTTTGGGAATATTTATTAAGTGCTTTGAAATTTACTTTGATCAATAAGTAATTTGTTTAGAGTCTAATAAAGATAAACTGTATGCAAACGGATTAAATTATCATATAATTTAGTAAAAGAATAGTTAATTTCAATACTCAAATATCGACCAGTTGTATCGGTATTTGTATTGTATTTTGCAAATCACTTCTGACTTCATTGACTAGTTCAGCTATGGCGTAATTGCATTGAACCAGTTTGCGAAATTATCATATTAAAAATGTCCAACAAACGATTATGTCAACCTATATGAAATAATATGTTTAACTTATGTAAATTGAACTTGTTTAAGTTAGAAATAGTTTGTAGATACTAAAACGGCAAATAAAAAAGTTCACTACTATGTACATTTACAGTTTTCCATTCCCTGTTCATAGCGGATGTAGTATTTAATTGAATGAATAATATGCTAGTATACATGTCCGTACAGAAAAAAAGGACGTCAAAACCTCCTGACCGTTGAAGAAAAAATTTAATATAGAGGTCAAATTTGATTTAATTACTTTATTTCAAAAGACAATAGCGCCGATGATGAATTGACAATTAATTTTTTTAACATATTTTCATGCAGGGGAAGAATTAATATTTTGTAATGATTGAGCTGAAAATAAGTGTTTTGTTGTTATTTTAAATAACTTAACGATTTTTTGTTTTACATATTGTATGTTCAATGAATATTTATCGTTATACATAAATAAATAAAAATCTGTACATGTTGTATGTGGTTTATGTGATATGCACACTGCACATATGTATATTTAAAAAAAAAGATATGTTTACATACGTACATCGTTTTCTCTCTGTGATGTTATTATATGTTCATGTAAATTACTGGAATATCACAACGTTCATCACACCACAACGAAAAGGTGTCAGGACACCTGTTTCATTAGAATTAATATTGTACTGATTAATATGAGACAGAGGCCACCCTAAAGACCATGGCCGTGTTGATAGTTGGCGCACATAGCGTGCAGCCGCCTGTGTAAACTACAAAACTAATGGAGGTCTCTTACATTTCAATTTAGTGTATTGATTTAATTGTTTAGAAATATGCTACTTGGAGAAGTATTGCACTTTAACATTTTTACTTAACTTAACCTTTATCAACCAGTGCTATTTCTTTCAATGTGTTGACCTTAAGAGAAAATATTAATTGGGGATCATTAATGTTTAAATAACAAATACAATTACACGTCGTTCTTAATAATGAGTTCCTTGAAATGAAATATTTAGTTTGTGTATAAAACGTTCTTGCCTGTTGCAACACATTTAAAGACATGTCTTAAACGTTATGTAAAATACTGAATTGTGATATTTTCAAATGAATGTTAAACAACATTTCTTTAAAATGATGAGAAGAAAGGATACTTATAAGTACCTCGTCTCACTCGTTGAAATATGCAATATCACGTGTCACTTCTTGCAGCGCAAGTTGATTTTGAAAAGTGTGCGCATGTTAGGCATATTAATACGATTAACGATAAAATTTTAATGTACATTATGTAATGTGTGGCATGTGAAAGTGTTTACACATGTTACTGGTTAAGAAGATTAACAGCTTTGCGCGCAATGCACTTCGTTAATACGATGGTACTTTGTTCATTCTATGTGGCCGCCAATGTGGTCTGATCGACGAGCAAGCCGTCCCAGTACAACTCGACCAACCAATCATAAGTTCATAAATTCCCATTAACGTATTGGAGGCGGCATTTACCAGACACGAGGACCCGAAGAGTCAGAAGAATGGGAGATTTTTCGGTAATCAGTGTGACTGATGCAATCCTACAAAGCTCGATCTTTTTTAAGCATTCTTGTGGTCGACAGTGATACTTAACGTTATCAGACCGGTCGTTGTGAAAATGTGTTCTCTGAAAGCGTCTTGCGTTGGTTAAATAAACTTTAAATAGCAATGGCTTCGATAATATGGTCGAAAAAAGGTTTTATATCAGTGAAGCCATTTCGGAAAACGTGAGTTCAGTCTTGTATAATAAGGGTTTTCTCCCCTGCTGATGCAGCTGCAGTTTCACGTCATGTGTATTTAAAAGTCTCCGACGTGAACATACAATGCAAGGTACAAAGTCCAGTATGAAGTTATTATAGTGATCCCATTACAAAGTATTTCAGTAGATTAACCATTTCCAAGGGAGGTTTTGTTTTTTGCGTCAATAATTTTATACATATGACTGATAGTTTTAAATTAGACTCCACAAGTTATTAACCCTTTGAGCGCTGGAACCGGATTTTGAAGGCCTTTGCAAACAGTTTGGATCCAGATGAGACGCAACAGAACGTGGCGTCTCATCAGGATCCAAACTGTTTGCTATTCTGATAGTGGTCTTAGAAAAAAATCGAAGAAAATGCTAATTTTAGAAATTCAGCAGACAACATTTTAGCAGACAACAAATTTCCCAGCATGCAAAGGGTTAACTTGTTGAGTTTTCTCTGACGATTATAGGCATCATGTAAATGCGTTTTGTCGACAACGTAACATTAAAATACATTTTTGTCAACGTTAAAGATCTCGTGCTGTACAAAATGTTCTCTTGCTAAAGCAGTTTTTGTGTCACCGTGTTTAAATTTATACTAGTTTACATGGCATGTTTGACCTGTATGGAATATCATACAGGAACACGTTCAACTAATTTTATTTGAAAATATGCACACTGAACTTTATAACAAGACTGTCTGCTCGTACAGAAGGCGGTGAAACAACTCATTCTCACGCAAGTTTGGTATAACAAGTCGTATACTTTATTTGTAGTATTTTATTGTTGTTTATACGATACCATTGGCGCTGAAATGGCACACATGTGCAGTGGTCTTTGATAATGACCTTTTCATGAGGGTTAATCTTTTGCTAATTGATATGAGAATCAAACGACATTGGGGGATTTATGTCCAATCCATTGGTATTGTTCCCAAGACTGTAGATGTGATGTTAAGTGGTGCTCAGAGCGCCAAGCATCCCGTTCAAACATCTCCAGAACATGGAATCACGCTTACTAAAATGTCGTTTAGATTTATTGTAATTCCAAGCTTAATTCTTTAACTTACTTACCATGCATTGTTATAATGACTGGTTTAGAAAAAGAAAAGACTTGTTTACTTACATAAAGTTGTGGTTTTAAATAAGTATACCAGAGCTAAAATTAGATGATTTATTGATTCTTTTCCATCTTAAATGAGTAAAATATCGATACATTTTGAGAAATTAAAGACAGATTGTTAATATGATTTAATCAAATGATATTAACTGTCTCATCAAAGCAATGTTTGAAATTGAACGTTGGGTGAATACTTATTACGGAATCCATGATTAAGACAATATATTTAAATGAAAATTATGTACTTTATATTCTGGTCTGATATTGTTGATCATCATCTTTTTCTAACCACACAGCACGTGTCAGCACGGGTAAGGCTATTATTCATGGCGATGCTTTGCGCGATAGACACGAACGTTAACTACGATTTATAGTTACGGCATTGTTGAATTTGTTATACGTTGATTGATTGTTTTATATATTTGAGCTGATCTTCACCGTATTTAACTTTAAATACTTTTTTATAAGCACGAAGAACAGTTTGTTCAGTTTATCAAACTTAACGATGCAAACCATATTACAATAGTAAGTTAGATGTAATAATCATTTTTTGACATGCGCATGTAATCGTCATTGTAATATGCCTGCTGATTCGATGAATCTTAATATTATAAAATAATTACAGATAAAGATGGTATTGGGCGAAAGATCTGTATTGAAATAAAAACAATTGACATATTTTTTTTGAAAACAAATGCGTGAATTAAATGTTTATAATTGAAATTCGTATTGGTTGTAATGCGTTTTTAAGTTTTTCTTGCAAACACAATTATAATCAAATCCTTGTAAAAAGCATATTCAACACTTAAAATCCATTATATATCCCACTTGATTTCCATTTGTTATTACCAGTATTTTAGAAGACATTGAGTGTCATAGCCCCTAGTCCATCTTGATTGATCCCGTCGGCAAAGATCTCGCCACCTCCGGCGCCTCCGAAAACTGGCAATCCGATCGATCCACCGACCCCTCCAAAATAGTCAGTGGGTTCATATACATTTACATCAAACATCGGGCCCTGTCCGCTGACCAGCTGCCCGAGACCGAAGAGCAGGAGCATGATCAAAAATAGACTGTGGCTTGACATTCTGGAAAAATGAGTGAAATAACTTCATACCACAATGTAGTCCGTTTAGAAATTATGTTTTATATAACAGTCCTTTTTAAGCGGAATATGTCAGAAAAAGCGAGTGTTTTTTTCTGTTGCTTACTTAATTATATCCCTCCTGGGTACGAAACTGTGTAAAATAATATCAGTCAGTAACATAGTTCACTAATGCATATATTTGCAGATCGATAGTTGCACTTGCATTCCTTATTGCATTAATCCTTATAATTATTATGTCCAATCTATAATGCACATATTAAAAACGACGGGGTAGCGTTAAAAATCAGTGTCATACATTTCATTGAATTATATCATGAAGTAATATGTACTGCTTTGTCATAAATACACTGCACATACCGTTTTTTAGCCCTTATATACTTTATATTCTTTAAAATTATTTGTATAAGCATTCGTTGATGAAAAACAAATTACACAAAATTTTACAAAATGTTAGAAAAAAACAATAGTTAACTGATTTTTTAATAAGCTAAGCAGCTTAACATAGAACGATCGTTCATTATCATTAATACAACAATAAAAGGTAGAAACTGACAACAAAACTTGTATTTGTATATTAAAATAACATTATTTAATTTTTACATACAAAATAACAACACTACCGATTAAGCGATTTAATCTGATAAAAAAGGACCTCTTTACTTTATCAATAACTTAAATAATAATATACAATTATGAATTAACAAGTTTGTGCAAACCTGCTTTCCCCGTTACTTATCCACAACGTCTAGCTCGTTTACGTCTACTGCGATCAAGATCGTGTCCTCTATAGCGTTTTTCACGTTCTTATGGCGTTTACATGGTTGAACAATGTCCTACCATGTTGTACATGTGTTCTTACTCTTCCATACAGATGATGTTGTGCAATTCACGCGTAACGTACATTGTGATGTGGTCATAAAACGTGATAATTTAGTCTGGTACAAGCTAGCTCATTACGTTGCATTTCGATCACACACCTTGTCAAATTTGAGCTTCTTTTATGTGATTCTTTATTTACAATCAAAGAAAAACAAATGTTATCCCTAGCCACAAAACGTGTTGTATAATTATGCACAATTATTTAATATTCGTGGGATTTATTTCTTTACAAAACGAATTTCGATGAAACAGAAAACATGATTATAATTGTTTTAATCTGCGTTGACTATTTTGGACAATTTTAATCGGTAGTATAAATCACTTGAGAATACTAATACAAATATTCCAGTATATGTATTGAACGTAAATGCTTAACTTTATGACATCTGAAAAATAACACTTTCATGAAGAAAGCCACTGTATCAGGGAAAAACAATTGTTAAGCAAAGTCTGATCAATGTGTAGTTACACTGCAAATAGCATGATATACTGATATGAAATAATGGGCATCCACCGTGACCGGATATGAGCAAATATCAATACAAACGTACGAAATGGTGATATTTTGTTTTTTAATATGGACATTTTATACCATAAATGTAGGTAAATAACACCTAGAATAATTTAATGAAAAACCTTCTTTGTACGTAACTTTTATTTAAGACTTCAGGAATAAATTTCACATACACGTGTTTAAAATGGTAAACTGAAATAACATATTTTGCACCTATGCCATAATGATATCCAGAGAAAATTCGACCAAATAGCGTCGAGCGCATCACGTATTGCGTTACTAATACACGCATGCTACACCTTAACGCTACTGTCAATAGATGGAGCTTTCCCGATTTGTATCTATAATACTATCATCTGCCACGAGATATCCTCGTTTCTGGCAAATCAGTCGCCTCAAATCCGTTCATGGGAATGTATTAGAGTATGATTGGCTCCCCGAGTCTTGCCAGTTTTACTGAGAAATGTGCATATCAATCAACGATAAAAAATAAAACAAGATTGTGTTGTATCTATATGATTCTGTGGGTTCTCCATATTGCTCCGTTAGGTGCGTATTGTGTTTAATCAAATACAAGATAATGCACTGCTTTTAGTATTTGTAAATAAAACTATGAAATGGAACCATCAGTATGAAGTGAAATGAAAGTATACATGGCACAATACATTCCATTATATATATTTAATTATGCATTCCACTCTTCCATCATTTTGTATATAGAACAGAATGCCATATGGGCATGACATGTTCAATACTAAAATCTCGTATCATCCCACAGCTTTCAAACACCAATAGCATATACATGTAAGCTTTGCAAAGCAATATTACACCACTTCGCTTATTGCTGATCATATCACAGTAATTACAATAATATAATGTAATTTATACACAATTGTTTACAACATACGGCTTTAGTTATATGTTTTATTCATGCGCAACAATGAAGCTTCATACCTCATCCGTAAATGATATTACATGACATGTATAATTTTATATCGCATCTTTTCTCATGAGAAACCATAACTAGGATACTTAAAATTCATGGCGGATATTATCACACCCTAACCGCACTTCAATCATTCTCCTACGAAAGAACCCGAATCAACACGTGCACACAGTGGTAATTTATATGATTTGTATGCATCATGGTCATGTCTTATAACCTGCACCGGAAGTACAAGTAGAAATAATGTTTGTATGCGAAATTGAGGTCAAACAGTAGTATTTTCAGATTGTATAAATATTACAGCCAAAACCTTTTAAACTCGTAATTCACCACTGGAACTACATATTACAGTTTTTACAATGAACTCAAAGTCAAAAGTAAAGACAATTACTTTTTGGTTTAAAAAGTATGAAACGTTTACCAAACTTACCATACCGGATATATATGTCTCAATACATCGAAATAATTGGTCAGTGAAAAGTCCAAACGTAATAAAAATGAAGAAATTGACTGATGCCGCATTAGGTTTATTAAACGATGTTGAAGCTAACTAACTATTTAAAATAAATGATGGTATTATACCCAACGATTACCAATATTACAATCGGTGGATGTCAAGCCCGATGGTTTCAGAAATGATTATTGAAACTACCAACTTTGCCAAGGTCACCAATGCCAGTTCATCAAAAGCTACACACGATTTCTTTGGTATTAATTGATTTGGTGTAAAATCGAATGTTCCGGATGTAGATGACGTGTGTTTGGCCGTCACGCGCGTGACTTAAGTCCAGAGTTTAAATCGCGGTGGCATCTCGTCGCATCTCGGCGCACACGAATAATTCACATAATAATTTTTTCCTGATCTTACGTTCACTCATGCGCAACAATCCGGGGATCAACTTAACGCGCGGAAGCCATTTATCAGAAGCGTTTTAAAGTCGCCGAAAACGGAACGCATTTCGACAGAAACCGTATGTGAACGTCGACTAAATATTGCAAAAGATTTTTCATGCTCGTGGAACGACTTACAATAAGCTGAGTTTAGCTTCCAGGTCAATCCACATATAACTGTGTATTTAATTCATGTATAATGCATTCCGAAATAAAATATGTTTAAACCAAAAGATTGGCTCGAGGTCGTTAAAATGTTTAATTAAAATAGGCTATATCTCTTGCGTGTACGTCAGATTTTGAGAGTTTATGGAATAACGTCAATTTTAGTCATTTGGGTCACATGTAAAATGACTTAATTAGCATGTTCGATTAAATGTTAAACATATTGTTCTTATTGAACTTTTAAATATATTAAGCACGTCAATGGTGTCAATTTCGGATAAGACCTTGAAAGTTTTCCAACTTTTTATTTAATAAAGGCTATTTTCGGATTTCTTTTACAAATAAATAACATTTGTAAATTCGTTTCAATGTGTCATAACTCAAAACGTATATGCTAGAAAAGGAAGATGATATATTAAGTTATTGATTATAAGATAGCAAGAACAATACTCCCAGATTTGAAAAGCCTTCCATTTAGCAAGTATCCATCAACAGTCCAAGAAAAGAGAACATCTGTTGTCCAACTCAATCCTGTTCTGTTTGTATTGCATATACACTTTAATAGCATCGTCCCAGATGCATGGGTCATGATCACGATGCGTTCTAAATTGTTGCCACTAAGTGCGCTCTCTGTGCTCTTTCAGACGCCTCTAGTGGCATCATATTTCTGGTCCGTTTATATATTCTTTAATCGTCGAACGCATTTTGTTATTTGAAATATTTATCAGATTTAACACCCTCGCAGCAGCCATGAATGCATTTGCACGTGGAACCGGAGAGAAAGTCGGCTCATCGGGTGAATCAATGGCATCGTATCGGTGTTTTAATCATACTGTCTAATTAAGAGGACATAATTTGATTAATGTCGATACCTGCTTGGTTTGGACCAAAGGTTGCTATAAACGGGGGGTCGGTTCTGGAAATTGCAGCTACAAAGTGCTGCGACTCACTTCGCTTCCTCGCATAATGCAGCCATAGGCGCGGAAGGGCCTCATCAACTTTGGAACACACACACACACACGCATGCACGCACACACGCACGCAAACACCATCTAGTAAACATTTACAGATTAAAGACCAATTGATTTGCGTTTGGTATAGTTACCAGGTCAAGTGTCATGAACGATATGAATGCATTTAAAACAAAGAGAATGTTTAGAATGGTGAGATGCAGATCGACTAACAAAGATGAATAGTAAATACCTCTTACTTGGATAACAGAGTTGACCATTTGCCAAATTAGGATACTTTTTCTCGTTTTAGCCCAATTAGGATACTTTTTCTCGTTTTAGCCAAATTAGGATTCTTTTTCTCGTTTTAGCCCAATTAGGATACTTTTTCTCGTTTAAAGAATTCGGTAAAATGAGCGTTTCTAAAATTGTGAGCACTTTCAACGTACGACACAAGGGCAGCGGACAGGATATACAATCAAATCAGTATTATTGCTGGAAATTATATATTTCCGCTATAATCATAAACCGAATTGAAGTTTTGCAATATTATTCGGACAAGCAAATCTACGAAAACTTTTCTTTTTTTAACTATCGTCATCATTCATATAAATGTATATACATATTCAAAGTATACTGTATTTAAGGAACAGTCAACGTTATCTTATATTTATTCCTGATTATAATAAATAAGAAAAAATCCGAGTTTTTTTTTTTTTTTTTTTANTTTTTTTTTTTTTTTTTTAATAATGAAATGTTTCATCTTTAAGAACAAATAAAACAACAAGCGGATATTAACATCAAAAACAGTATACTTCGGTCTATTGCATGCAAGTGTACTAAGTATCTGATATTCGGCAATAAAGACGTTAACAGGAGGATATCGCTTACAAAACCCCGCTCCACCTATTGCAATGTGATGCTGAGAGACAAAATGCTCCTCGTTAGCGAGTAAAATACTCGGTTACACGTAGTTGGCTCTGTCGAAAATAATTATCGTCAACCGTCAAATGGCCGAACTCGGTGTTGATAATTTAACAATGATAAAATGCGCTCGATTGGCCGCCAATGAGTTTTAAATCGCACCTGGCAAGGTTCGCAAAGATATCGTGTATTCGCCATATATCAAAGACGAATTCTATCTCTGTAAATACAGGTTCCGAAACGAAAATATTGTGTTCTCAGACTTCAGTAATATCTTTTTTTAATTACGAATTATTTTCGCTGGAACGGTTTTACCGTTTGAACCTTTAACTAGACCCGAATGGTGTGACAAAGTGTTTCAATGCATTATGTCAAAAAGGGAAACCACCCAATGGCGGTTACATTTTATTTCGGATTTTCCGGCAACAAGTTACAGAATGTTGAGTATTTTATTATTATTAAACAAACACGATTATCTATTCGCTAAATTTAACTATGTTATTATAAGTGTTTAGATATTTTTGTGTGTGTCGATTTTTAGTGTACTTCAATAAACGATAGCGTTAAATGAAAAAATGTTTATGGAACACATATGATTTTTTTTAATTGGAAACGTATTTTGTTTGTGTATGGGTCTTAAATTATAATTGTTATAACAAGATATTATTTTTCTGATGTATTTGCACGGTGTTTATAAATATATAAAATATGAGTTTAAGAACCGGTATGCAGAGTTTGCAGTTTGTGTTATTTAATTTGAGAGTGTACGACATGAAAAATATTTTTTAGAAGATAAATACCGTTTGATCTTTTCAAGTGGAATGTGTGAATTTACAAGAGCAAACAACACTCTTAAGACGATGGTCTTAAACAAGGTGCATCAGGTTCAAAAGATGCCTGGTACACATACATGCCCGTGTACGACCAGAAATTCCGAGTACCAAGCGCACATTACAGCGACGGCGAAACATGAACCGTCTGATTGTCATTAACGCATCCAGTAAACTTTACTGCCGTGATAAAATCGCTACGCAGTTTCAGGACTGGATCCATTGTCACGGCCGGTAATAACGGGCGCCACCTCTTTTTTGCGATGCATTAATAAATGAGCCAATGCTACTTCCGAGGTGGCGCTAATGACCGGATGTTTTGAAATTTCACGGATAATTCTTCATGATGAGTAGGTTTTTTATGGTTTTTTCAACTTATTTAGCCTTATTTCAAATATCGGGCAATGTAGTGCGACTCAGCGAAGATTAATTCGTCCACAAATGCGTAGACACATACAATAACAACCCATTTGGAAAGGTGAGGACTTTTATAAGTTGTGTCATGGTGGAGTGTTCAAAAGCAAATCGATGTCTTCTGCCTGTGTGACGAGCAAATTTCCACCCGATTAATTCGCTAACGACATGTAACGATTGCGTTCAACCTATACTAGTTGCTGCATTCACAAACAAATATGCGTCTTGCAGATCTAACAGATAATTTTGTATTTTTCCAAAAGAGATGGAGCCAATGCCAAGGAGGTGGCGCTAATGACAGGTGGTGGCGCCAATGAACGATATATGAATCATCAAATGACTAACATTTAATAGATGATGTTCCTTTTTCATATTGTTTTTATATTTTTCAACGTAAATACGTAAACCATAATCTATACAGAACATATACACTTTCTAAAAAACACAAGATGTATAACCAACTCAATTAAGAAATTAGCGACCTCAATAAAACATATTGTATGATTTAAACCCAAATTATGTAATACTCAATAAATCCAAGCACTAAATTCTCAACATTCTGAACATACTTGTAGAATGTGTTCATACAGTAAGATAATTCACTAAATAATTAAAAGATGTTACTTCTGCTTGAAACGATGAGTTTTGTCCCCTAATCTGAATGCTTAATTCGCGAAAAGGCAAAGGTCAGNATGTCGGCAGTGGGTCAAGAGACATTATAAATATACTAAACACTAAAACCGGTATGTAGGATAGGTCAGTGTCACTATATGTGTCGCGTTCTGAGAAAACTGGACATAATGCTTGTGCGTAAATTGTCATCCCAGATTAGCCTGTGCAGTCCGCACAGGCTCATCCGGGACGACACTTTCCGCGTAAACTGGATTTTCGCTATGAAGAGACATCATTTAATCGAAAAATTCCACAAAAGCAGAAATTGTCGTCCCTGATTAGCCTGTGCGGACTGCACCGGCTTATCTGTGATGACAATTTCCGCACTTGCATTATGCCCAGTTTTCTCAGAACACGACACATATGTGATTATGTCTCATGTACCAGTGCTTATATCCCTTGTCTTGTATGTGTCCATTTGCATCTCTTGTGAGATTCAGTCCCTTGTCCTGTGTGCGTCCAGCAATGTACTTTGATGTCATAATTGTCTTGTCCAATGAGAATGAGAGATATCAAATATACAAGATTTGTATTGGTCAATATTAATTAAAAACCCATTGAAATTCACTGCAAATTGCTGACCATTCTTTCATTTGCTCTTAGGCTGTCGAAAGACACACTTGAATTTGTTTAAAATTACTTTGACTATTATTCTTCTACCAACAGGGTGAGTTAAAGATAATTTGTATTTGCTTTTATTTACGCAAATATATGTTAGTCAGTTATATTTTACAGACATCGTATATATCAGGTTCGTAGCCACACTAAGGCGCGCCGATTTCGGCAGCTACTTCGGCTTTAATTTGCCAACAAATACACAATAGTAAGACCGTTAATAAACACGTCAAACAACGTCCGTTGCCATATAAACAAAGAAATTTTGGTAACTTGAAGGGCCTTTTTCACATGATACATTGACATTAATCAGAGTGCTTATTTTTGTTCTTTGATTAAAGTGTAATATTTAAAAAAAAGTCGTTGCAAGAAGGGGCGCTAGAAAAACATGTTTCGCAGTCATGAATTTATGTATTTTGTTGTTGTACCACGTGGACAGTAGTTAACAATGTAGGTTCTCCCGCATTAGGAGTGACAAGGTTGAAGTGACCGTTCTCTTCCAACGTGTCATTGTTCAACCGAGCATCATTTTTTCCTTACTACCGGCTTTTGTTTGCTAATCAGGCTTGAATATATGTGTCGTGTTCTGAGAAAACTGGACAAAATGCTTGTGCGTAAATTGTCATCCCAGATAAGCCTGTGCGGTCCGCACAGGTTAATCAGGGACGACAATTTCCGCTTTTATGGAATTTTTCGTTCAAATGATGTCTCTTCTTAGCGAAAATCCAGTTTAGACGGAAAGTGTCGTCCCGGATTAGCCTGTGCGGACTGCACAGGCTAATCTGGGATGACACTTTACGCACATGCATTTTGTCCAGTTTTCTCAGAACGCGACACATATTTGCTGGCCATTTGACGTATGCTGCTGCTGCTGTGCAAGAATAATTATATTTACCGTCAGTAAGTTGTCCAATGTCCCTTTGAAATGTATGGTATTATTGTTCAAACAACAATATTGTAGATGGAAAACACTCAAACTTAACGAATGTTGAACACTGAAAAGACATTTCACACAACGAGCGCCAGCTTAACTCTGTTTATGCACAAACATGTCTTTGTTCGAACGATGTGGTTGTTGTTGGCGCGTACAGCAAGAATTTACATAAAGAACGAAGAAATATTATTTCTGACTGTGCGGACTGCACAGGCTAATCTGGGATCAAACTTTACGCAGATGCATTAAGCCCCGTTTTCCCAGAGCGAAGCTCACATCTTAATTATTAGCCCTAAACATTTCTCGAAGATAAACGTTTCCTCTTTTCAGAAAAGGTCCATATTATTTACGTGCTGACGATGAATTGTTAAACGTCAAGGTCAAATTAATTGGAGCGGCACACCTTCTACTAGTGTTTCTTGGAAATATATTTTTTTATGAATTTGCGTTATGGTTTATCATAGGCGGATCCATGGGGGGGGGGNTCACTTAAATCGTGGAGCTTCCGGGGGGGGGGGAGGGCTGCTTCGCCCCCTGTACCCCCTAGGCAAATCTTTCATTATCCCGCCCCCCCAAACCAGAAACCATGGGTCCTCCCCTGTTTATGTTTCAATATAACACATTAAACCCTGTACATAATTTTAAAATGCAGAACATTTGAAAAGAAAAACGTTAAATGTTAATTGGAATAAAGAGTATAATTATCAAAGTGTTCGTTGTTCATAATTACTTAATATGAAATGCCCATTCAAATAACTATAGGTGATACATTTGTTTTCTAGAGTCGAACTGTTGCCCATAAATATCGGATTGAATGCACACTTGTCCCACATCGGGAGCTGGTGAAAATTTATAATTTTTAATTGGCATAAGTTCTGCACTGTTCGGCCTACACAGGTCAATTTGTATGACTGAAACAAGTAAACGATAAAAAACGAAACAGATGCATCTGTTATGCGTTCCGAGAATTAAGATTTTTAGAGAGTTCGGTTCTGATGAAGTACACTTCATAACTCTGGTTTAAATAAGCCGCGTTCTTGTAAAACTGGGCTTAATGCATCTGCGTAAAGTGTCGTCCCAGATTAGACTGTGCAGTCCCGAGTAATCTTATCAAGGACGAATTGTTCCGCTTGTATGGTATTTTTCGTTTAAAGAAAGTCTCTTCTGAGCGAAAATCCAGTTTAGACGGAAGGGTTGTCCCTGATTAGCCTGTGCGTAATGCGGACGACACTTTACGCCGATGCAATAAGCCCCGTTTTCCCAGAGCAAGGCTCAAATCCGAATCGTAACTTCTTAATATTTCTCGAAGATAATCTTTTCCGCCTGTTAGAAATATCCTATCTCCAAGCAGAGTTGTCGTTCCATGCTCTCACATCCAATCTCCAAGCAAAGTTGTCGTTCCATGCTCTCACATCCAATCTCCAAGCAGAGTTGTCATTCCATGCTCATACATCCAATCTCCAAGCAGAGTTGTCGTTCCATGCTCTCACATCCAATCTCCAAGCAGAGTTGTCGTTCCATGCTCTCACATCCAATCTCCACGCAGAGTTGTCGTTCCATGCTCTCACATCCAATCTCTGCCATCACAAGAAAATCCTTCCAGATGTGGAAGTAATTTTTTTTTAGTTTATGTATTATATTTTGAAAAGTAGTATCGTTTTATTTCATAATTTGAAAATAGTGTATAGTTTAAGGTTAATAATAAACAAAAAAATACCTAAAATAAAAAAAGGTAAAAATACCAACGGGAAAATTATTGTACAACGTGGCTCGGCTATAATCACGTGGTTGGTTATAACGGCAGGGATTTGATCGAGCTATGCTGGTTCCAGTCTAATCTCTGGGTGGAGGTTGAGAAATATCAAGGTCAAATTAAGTGGAGCTGCACAACTTTATCCAGTTTTTCTAGGAAATATTTTTTCCGGAAATATTATTTTCCAGGAATATACGCTCAAGACGAAACTTGAATCATGTATAGTTATTTGAGTTTCCTTTCGACATGTGCCTGGATAAAGCTTATGTTAAACAGAAGTTCGTTTTAGGTTTGTGACCCAAAAAAAGGACAAGTAGACAGAGTAAATGGTCAACTGAAGAGTGTAAAAGTTAATTGATATTCTAGGCACATGCATAGCAACACATTATGTTCGTATACTAGTATATTGTTTAAAAGTGCATTATATCAACCAGGGTTTGCATTAACCTTTTTTAATTGGAAAGAAAATCCCTGTTTCTGATTTACCAAAAAAGTTAAGCATTTGGCACGATTTGAAGGTATTGCGCGATTTAACCACCGTGTATTTTTAATTGAAATTAACCATAAGTTAAGGTTTCATTGATGTTTATTTTCAGAAGGTGTTTGAAATCTTAATGTGTATGTGTCCTTTTACACAAATAATTGATCCTGGAACTTCCATGATTGCTATAGTGGAAACCCTGTATTAAAACTGTTCGTGAATTACAAACTCCAGTTAAATGCAATTCTTGTATTGACACAGTTCATTTATTTACCCGAAACACGTTATATCATTGAACATGAGTAATATATGACTAAACCCATACAATGTTTAGGGCGCCACTCATTTTCTATTTTAACTGTAAAATTAATGACCTGAAACTTACCTAGTTTTTGAACCTAATGTTATGTCTGCATGGGTTGTGTGTTCCGTTGTATTGTTAACAAGAACATGAATTGTTTATCACAGCTTAACAGATGCTCTAAACATAAATTCGCCAAATTGTTTTATATTTACAATATGTTATAGGCTATGTGTTGCGATGTTTACATTTAGATGGGGAAAATAGCGAATCGGAGCAAAGCTTGTAGGACGTTATCTAGAGAATTGGAAAAAAAAGATGTACATGAATCAAGAACAGACGAATACCAAAGTACGTATTATGTCTCAACTTAATATAACGATGGTATACTGATTTTGACGTGTCAGTCTGTCGATTTGGTCAGTAGGTCGATGGATTTGACATTCCGTAGACCATTTCGTTTCCCTACGATATCTAAAGATTCCTTTGATCGACAATGATCGTAGTTGGTAAGCTGCGTGGGAATTGTGTTTTTAGTGGTCCCGGGTTCGAACCACAGAGGATGCACACCTTTTTTGGCGTTGCTGTATCATCAGCCAGGTTTCGACCTTCATCAATAGCCAATAAAATGTTGGAGAAATTTACGGACAGTAGGTCCGAATGAATATGTTTCTGACTTTGGATTGGAAAAAATAAAAGTTATATATGAATGCGGCATAAAGTTTTGCAGCGATGCTAGCCGAATGTTAAACGTGAAGCTATCGTATATCATCATATAAATACAACAGTCCGCTCTCAACTCGATATATTGTGTGCGTATTCTTTTATATTTGCCATCGCGTTTATACTCAGATGATGTGTTGTTATTTTTCACATTTACGTTCATTTTGTATTGTTTGCACACATATTTTTTTATATCATATTATAATTGCTCTTCCCTTTTGTACCCTACCATGTTATACTTAAGAAAAATCATGTCAAAATATTTATATTGACAAAAAACATATAACAATATTGGGTTTGCATAAGCCCGCATTCCAGCATAAATAGTGTGCACTTTCTGTTAATTTAATATCTCTATATCGCAAAAGTTTAAGGTCAGTACGCGGTCAGAATGTCTGGATCTTCAATGAAAGCCAGAATGGGATATCCACATTTGTCTGTTTGCTATTAATAACACAGTCTGTCTTCAATAGTGATGTAAAAAGTATTTCAGTAAAATACGCAATGGGATATAAATGTATCGTTTGAATACGACTTAATGAAATACTTACATGCTATCTTTTTCAATCGGGAAAAAACAAGGCAGTGTTAAACACATAATATGTCATGTGTGGACACATAGAGTTATCTGATGAAGTACCATTTATATCAAGAGCCAAAAGAGTGCTGTTTGAAAATACATGTATATGTTTAATGGATATTTATGTATGTCTTATATTGCGCAAATATTAGCATATTTAAAAGAAATGTTTGGATATGTGCTTCGTATAGATTTATAAACTGATTTATAAACAACAAGGACGTTTTAATCATCAATAACATGCCTAGCCGAACAGTTTAGTTAAACATTAGCCATCATTAATTGTCTGTACCATACCAGTTTTTGAAATAAATTGTTGTAAAGGGCATTTCGATATGTTTAGAACATCGATTCATGGATGCCTTTTCAAATTGGCAACCTACACAGTAGGACGATGAATGTATACTTATAAAAAAAGACAAAAAAAAATTAAGGAGATAAAGCTACACTATTTTCTTCTTTAATTTATATATTAAGTTTTGTTAAAATAATTTAAAACTATACCAAGTATTAAAGTTTTGTTAGTAAATTGGTTAAATATATGTTTCAAAACTACGAAAATATATTGAAAAATCCATTTAATTATTTTAAACTGAACGTAAGCCTCAACACTTTTCCAAACAATGCCCGATCAGAAAGGTTATCCGTTTGTACAGTTCGTAGAAAAATGATAGCTGTATTAAGAATCTTTCACAAAAAGGAAAAGTGATAGAAATATTGCCATATGGAAAAAAACAATCGTCAGTAATGTTTATATGGTAACATTTTAAAAGACATGTTAAAATAGTGTTCCACATTCGCCATTAAAAGTTTATGTTATATGCGCGAATTTGAAAACACAGATTGTGCGTAAATATATTTCTATTTCAAATTTGTTTATACTTGTGCATTTCTCCCCTGATATATTTGGATAAAACGTAAACTGCGCACGATCAAAGGCGCACCAGGTATAACGTTTGTTTGAAGATATCAAAACAGCTGCCTCATTAATACGTCTTGCCCTTAAAAACAATGTACATGCCATTGTGTGTTTTCTTCCAGATATAATTATGTTCATGTTTTGTTCTACTGCGTTTAATGTTTTACGTGCCACACACAGAATAGGCTTTACAATTTGATTCTATGTGAAGCATACTCGGGATGGTTTTAGAAAGTAAATTACAATAATATACATTTGCACAATGATAGCGTTGTTGGCGATGAAATAAATTAAACAGGAAATGGATTATTTCTAAGGAACCTTTCTTGTTTCAATATCATCGACTTAAGGTTGGCAAATAAAAGAAGTAGTGTAACAAAGACAAATTACATACCACATTACTTCCTGTTTTGTAATTTTCCAAAAATCATGGGTTCATATAACATAATGATATAACACCCTGTTTTTATATAAAAAATAAATATTGTTAATGCAGGACAAACATAATTGTGCTAGCATTTGAATGGTGTTAATCAATATATCATTTTACAATGCTGAATCCCGCACATGTCGTTCTGTGCAACAAAAATATATAACAAATGCTATCATTTTATTTTTTGTTCAAGGAAATTTACTTTCATAACAAACATGTACTCTTTTGTTTTGGAAATACAAATGAATTGAATTAACAATATATTAGCCCCAAAACATATAATCTTCAAACTTTCTGCTAAAATTGACTTTTACAAAACTAAACAAAAACATAGTTATGTAACGAAAAATTATATGTTTTATAATGGCTTAAAGCACTAACATTCTTAATTTAAAATTGTTTTCTTAAATCTGCCATTAAATTAATGAATGTCATGGATTGTTCTGATACACAAAATCAAAACTCGTCTCATTGTCGACTCGTTGGCTGCACAACACGCACTCGTTTTCTCGAGCAGGCACAAGCAACAGGCCACTCGAGCCATTGGTCGATTTGTTGGTAGTTTCCATCAACACAACACTCGTACACAACCATAATCTTCCCGTAGACAATTTCACACTCGGTGTCCAGCCTAAGTCGGTCCATAATCCTTGGAAACGCATCGAACACTCGCGACGAACTGAAATCGCAGCTATTGTCGCCAGCATTGTGGCCACACACGGCCTTCATTAGTTTCCGTGGGTATCGAGTGATATTCACGTCATTTATATACGTCCAAGGACACAAAGAGCGGACATTGGTCTCTTCTTGTGAAGTGTCCGTTGTTTCCGTCGGGGATTGTATGTCAATCATCCAGCGTTTCTGACGACTATGGACCTGATCAGCTGTTCCCCGTTTCCGGAAGTTCATGACATTCATAGCGTCCATAGTATCCGTTTGAACAGCAATACGACGTTTTCGAACATCTATCGGAGATATCATTGAAAATGGAAAAACGGTTGGGGCTCGGCTAATGTCATCCGACGTAGGTCGCCACGGTAAAACAGATGTCCTGTTATTTTGAAGCTGTTGTCTTTCATACATGCAGTAACTCTTCATAAATGAAGTCCCCAGAACGTCGTTCGATGCAAACAAGAAGAACGCAATCATTGTAAGTGACAACGTCCTTGCCATGGCGTATTTTATTATGTTATTTTCCTTAGTTGTTAACATTCCTGGGCATAGATGCAGCTGTGTTTCCAGATGCTAACCTTTACATTAAAAAAATAATTCCATCGTTCACTGTTAATATTCCTCGACATGCAACCACATGATGTTGGGTTACCGTTAACCAGAATCGAACTATTATAATAACGAATAACACTGTACTGCCATCGTCTTTGCCCAGAGTGCTTCGTTATAAATTTGAACATAAACAAATGAGCTGCGTGGTTGCAGAAGAACAGGTATGGCCGATTTGACTGGTTTCCACGAAAGCTCTGATAAAATCCACGGCATCATCGCGTGATGGTATTCGAATGTAGGAATTATAATATATGGTTAAAATGCATACGTTTTTTGTTTAATTTCCTGTTTTGAATGTTTACCGCAGAAAATATCCACAATAGGTCCCAAGTACATTTGCATAAATTCGACTTAAGTGCAGCGTTTACGAAAATATAAATCTGTCGAAATAGTATATTTCATAGAATCACAAAGTACGAACGTTCGGTGCATTATATGCATGTAGATTGAATATTATACATCTTGAACCCGATTTATGTTAAAATTGAGTGATCATTTTTTTTATTTTACTACTTTCGTTTTTGTTCTATTTTTTGCAGCAAATGATGGACCCCACAATATATCCTCATCTTAACCATCGTGGTACCGTAGGAGCATGCAATATTTAAGAAAAAGAAAACCTCACCGAGGTTCCTATGACAAAATAGTGACCAGCTATGCAGTCAAAAATTGCACATGGACGAATCAATTGAGTCCGTAGTGTGGTTTTATATTTTTTAAATGGTAGCGAACTTTTGCCTTGAAACTTTTCTGAAAATAGCTTATGGAATTCCAAATTTCGCCGTAATTGTATGACCGGACATCAAAATAAAAAATATAAAATTGGGGCACTGCAATAAGTAGTGGGTTGGCGTTTCTTCTGCACCACATGAGCAAAGAGGACTATTCATGATTTTTCTACGGTGTAACTCATAGTTCAATGTAATGTTTAACACGAGATGTTATATGCAAATACATATTTTTAATGATTTTCTACACTTTACCACGTTAATAAGCATTGAATTATTTATATGAAAGTGCATATCAATAAATACTATCAAAGCATTTGTACGGTCAATAAATGTTGCATATAGCCGATTATTGTTATTCAGATATTGTTGGACAACAGACAATTAGGAAAATATGGCATTTCAAAGTGAAAAAACCTTCACGAAAAACAAAATGCGCCTCGGAAAAAATGGTTGTATTTTTCACAAAACGATGTAATTTTATCATTCAATATAGTAGTAAATAACTTCAAAAACAGGTTAATAATGTGATACCTCTTTAATACTACGATCACCCTTGTGAACAGGGATATAATATTTCCATCCGCAAAATTCCCAGAAATACACTCGAAACTCATATCGCATTAAATATTTTACAAATATTCGGTGAAAGAATATTGCTACATTCAATGAAATACTTCTTTAATTAACTCCATACTATATGCCTTATAGAGTTTTGTTTTATTTCTCTCTCAAATTCATCAACAGATATTGGAAAGTTCAATACGTCATTATAATCGGTATCTGCATCAAAATCGTGGTTCGCAAAAAAACGTTTGCACAGTTTCGTAAGATGACTGAAAAATATTCCCCGCTATTTTTTCTTTCTACATGTGCCTGGATGAAGCTAATGTTAAACAGAAGTTCGTTTCAGGTTTGTGACCCAAAATAAGGACAGGTAGGCAGAGTAAATGGTCAGCTGAAGTTTTTAAAAGTGAATTGATATTCTAGGCACATACATAGCAAACCATCCTGTTCGTATATATTGTTTTGAAGAGCATACTATTAACCAGGGTTTGCATTAACATTTTTAGATTGGAAAGACAAAAATCCCGGTCTCTGATTTAAAAAAAAAGCTTAAAGCATTTTCAACGATTTGAAGCTATTGCGCGATGTAACCACTGTGTAATTTGAAATTGGAATTAACTTTAAGTTTAGGTTGCATTGATGCTTATTTTCAGAAGGTGTTGGTTATTTTAATGTTTATGTGTCCTTTTACAATAATTGATCCTGGAACTTCCAGGATTGCTATAGTGAAAACCCTGTTCAAAAAACTGTTTGTGAATTACTCACAAACTCCAGTTTAATGCAATTCTTGTATGGACACAGTTCATTTATTTACTCGAAACACCTTATAAAATTGAACATGGGAAATATATGACTAAACCCATACAATGTTTAGGGCGCCACTCATTTTGTATTTTAACGGTAAGTTAATGACCTGAAACTAACCTAGTTTTTGAACCCTACATTATGTATGCATGGGTTGTTTGTTCCGTTGAATTGTAAACAAGATTATTAATTGTTTATCACAGATGAGCAGATGCTCTAAACATAAATTCGCAAAATTGTTTTATATTTACAATTAGTTAAAGGCTATGTGTTACGATGTTAATATAAGAAGGAAAGAATAGCGAATCGGATCAAAGCTTGTAGGGCGTTATCTAGAGAATTGGAGAAAAGATGTACATAAATCAAGAACTGACGAATACCAAAGTATGTATTATGTCTCAACTTAATATAACGATGGTATACTGATTTTCAAGCGTCATTTTGTCGATTTGGTCAGTAGGTCGATCGGATTTGACTATCCTTAAACCATTTCATTTCCCTACGATATCTAAAGATTCCTTTGACTGACAATTATCATAGTTGGTAAGCTTCAAGAGAGAAAATGAAATTTTTAAATTTACATGTCAAAGGCCAATGTCAAAGTGAGTTGCAAAATAAATTTATTTTCCACACAACCTATATCTACCGGCATACCAGGGTGCAGGATCAACGTGGTTCACAGGCTTTTACACACAAGCTTGACAGAATACCAAAAAAGCCGTTAAGAACTTTATTTTTGCAAATATCTTAAATTATTGAAATAAATTTACATAAAATATAGTTTCTCTTGCAGTTTGCGCGGATATCCTGAGATAAAGGAATAAATCCTTGAATACGTCTGAAATCGTAGCCAAAATTGCATGCTGCGTGAGGCATAACCGTGTACATGAATGCTGTACACATCGAATTTTGGGCCAAGAACACAAGTTTATTAAATAAAGTAATTCTGATGTATTTCACAATGCCATAAGCAGCATAAAAACTGTCTGTTATGTTCTAAATGTAGTCGAAAACTGTTTTAAAACGTTATTTGTAAAAAAAACACTTACCGATGTTTTTACATCCATTAAAGGTTGAATGTGAACGGCACATAGTCATGTGATCCTGCACCCTGTATACGCTTGTATAGTATATTTACGCTTTTATCGTATCTTTACGCTTTTATCGTATCTTTACGCTTTTATCGAACATCACGCGAATTGATGCACTGTTTATTTTTTTTTTTAAAGGGAGACCATATCGATTGTGAGAGCAAGATATAAAAGATCAAGGTCAAAAGGGCATAATCATGAGAAAAAAAAACATCTTCTATACAATTGCTCATATTTTTGACTTTGCTGTTAGTCAGAGATAACATGTGTAATAGATAATATATTGTTTACATATTTTCGTATACGATGTATGCCAGACATAGGAATCCTCGAAAAATATATATTATTTGTTTATTATTTATTTATGCATTTATGTGTGTTAAAAATGCAAAACACGACCATTATCAGTATTACGCAATCAATATATAATTCATGAAAAGGTAACCTTGCAGAATATGTGTGCATGTATTCGACATATAATCGACACATCACCAATCAGGATGATCTAAAAATCTTTCAGAGACGTGTTCGCAGCTGTGCAAAATGTTAGTACAAATTGAACATATACAAAGATTAAAAATAATGTATGTATTTTATTCAACAGGCAAAATTACACTAACTATATGTTCGTTTATGAAATATATGGAATCGAAATCAGAAAATAATTAAGTATATTACCGACATAGTTTTCGCTACATTTCAAGGTCAAGCGTGGTGAAGTAGTAACGTATTAGATTTTGCTTTTATTGATCCCGGTTTCGAATCCCAGATGATGCACACTTTGTTTTACTTTGCTGTATAAGCTACGTTTTGACCTTTATCAACAGCCAATAAAATGTTGGAAAAATTGACGGAAAGCAGGTCCGAATGAATATGATTCTAGTTCTGCATTAGCCAAATAAAAAATTATATAGGAATGCAGCATTAAGTTTTGCAACCATGCGGACCTAGTGTTAAACGTGAAGCTATCGTATATCGTAATAGAAATACAACAGTTCCTCTCAACTCGATATATTTTGTGCCTGTTCCGTTATATTAGCCAGAACGTTTATACTTAGATGCTGTGTTCTTATATCTTACATTTACGTTCATTTTGCATTATTTGCACAAATATATTTTATATTATATTATAATTTCTCTTCCCTTTTGTTCCCTACAATGTTATAATTAAGAAAAATAATGTCAAAATATTTATATTGACAAACAAACATTTAACAATATTGAATTTGCATAAGCCCGCATTCCAGCATAACTATTGTGCACTTTTTGTTATTTTATCCACTCGATATCGCAGAATTTCAAGCTCAGTACGCGTGACTTCAATTTTAATGTTTAAAGTATTGCAGTAAAATACGCAATGAGATATTAATATGTGACTTGAATGCGACTTTATGTTATTCTTACATACTATCTATTTAAATCGGGAAAACAAAGTAATGTTAAATACATAATATGTCATGTGAGGACACATAGAATTATCTGATGAAGTATAATTTAAATTTACAGCCAAAAGTGTGCATTTTGAAAATACATGTATATGTATTAATGGATATTTCTTATGTGCATTAGCTTGCGCAAATATTAGCATATTTAAAAGAATACATGTGCTTGGATATGTACTACGTATAGATTTATAAACTGATTTATAAACAAATAAGAAGTTTTACTCATCAATAGCATGTGTAGCTAAACAGTTAAGATAAATATGGGCCAAAATTAATTGTATGCACCATACCAGTATTTGAAATCATTGTAAAGGGCACTTTTACATGTTTATAACATCGATTCATTGATGCCTTTTCAAATTTGCCGACGTGCACAGTAGGACAGTGAATGTATACTTATAACAAAAGAAAAAAAGTAATTATCGAGATAAGGCTACACTATTTTCTTCTTAAACTTATCATTTTAGTTGTAATTAAACACACAAAAAACTATACATGAACTAAGTATTGAAGTTCTGTAAGTAAATGGGTTAAATATTTGTTTCAAAACTATGAAAATCTATTAAGAAGCCCATTAAAGTGTTTAAAACTGAACGTAAGCCTCTACACTTTTCCAAACAATGCTCAATTAGAATTGAAAACACAGATTGAGCATAAATACATTTCTATTTCAAATTTGTTTAAACTTGTGCATTCCTTCCCAGATATATCTGTAGAAAACGTAAACTGCCCACGATCAAAGGCACTCAAGGTATAACCAAACGTTTGTTTGAATATATGAAACCAGCTGCCTCATTAATACGTCTTGCCCTTAAAAACAATCTGCATGCCAGTGTGTGTTCTCTTCTATCTATCTATCTCTGTATACTGCAACACCCTCTCTCGAGTATAATGTGCAGGTACGCTGTAAGTGCAAAAAAGTTAAGGAAGAAATGTAAAGAAGACTGAAAAGAAATACTGTACATGTAAATGTGAGAAATGAAAAATATAGAGGATATTTGTTCATTTCAGTGTAAGATCGTTTGTTATTTCACGAGTGATCATAGGAAATATATTTTCACGAGTTGCGCAGCCACGAGTGAAAATATTTTTTTTCTATGATCATGAGTGAAATAGCAAATGATCTTACACTGACATGAACCAATTTTCTGTTCCTTTTATGCCCCTTTTTCATGAAAATAATTAACAGCTGTTTCCCTTTCGCTGAAAAGTTACCCTTTCACCCGTGGCGTGCCTCAATACATTTCAATACACAAAATGACGTCATAAGTGTTTGGTTCGAGCCGAGCAGGATAAACTTTACCTTTATCCAAAACTCATATAATATTCTATTTATCTTATTATTTCTTTTTACATAAATAATGTTCAAATATCACATTTTTAGACGATTTTGTTCTTCTGCAGTTGACATACGCAGATTTTCCCATTTTTGGGAAACCCCACAAATGATCTAAAAATAGCACACGAAAATGTGTTATTTTCACCGGTGAAAATAACAATTTGTTTGTTTTCACTGCTTTTATTTCACTGCAGAAATGTCATATTTTATCATAAGGTATAAAAGAAATGTTGATGCTAATATAAGAAACTGAATATACAGTTAAAAGAGATAAAAACAATATTTTCATTTTAAACATGGTGGGATAAGGTGGTCACCCCCTGTTTGAATTGACCCAGGGTAGGGACCTGCACAAGCTCAGATGGAAGTGAGTTCCAATGTAGCTGGAAAAAATGAATATTTATAGTTATTACAAGGGGTATGTATCTGTAGGTATGAGAGAGGGTGTGAGTGTCTGAAAGATCTGAGAGAGGGTTGAATGTAGTGGGGGTAAGAGAACTGCAACCAGTCCATACACAACCTTGTAAAACATAACAAGTCTGGCATCAGATCTCCTATTCTCAAGGAAGCGCCAACCTAATTTACCTTACATTTGGGAGACACTGCTGTATGACGAATAGTCCATTGTGACCCATCGCGCAGCTCTGCGCTGGACCATTTCCATGTTTTGGATGTTCTGCTGGGTATAGGGACACCAGACAGAACTAGCGTATTCAAGCTGAGGTCTGACCAGGGTTTTATAAGCGAATTTCCTGACGCTTGAATGTTAAGAGGGGATGTTACGTTTAGGAAAGTTAAGGGTCTGGCTAGCCTTGGTTGTAACCTGATTAACATGTTTGTTCTAGTTAAGGTCTGAGGAAATAGTGACGCCTAGGTACTTTGCATCACTTACAGTTTCTAGGACTTGGCCATGGAGTGAATATGTGGACCTAAAAGGGCGTTTTGACTTTGTGATGTTAAGAACTGTACACTTAGAGGGGTTAAACTCCATTCCCCATTGGGCTTCCCATAGTTGTAACCTGTCAAGGCCTTGCTGCAAGATCCTTTCTTGGGAGGTATTGTTGACGGTGATGTAAACAGCAGTGTCATCGGCGAATAACCTGACCTGTGAAATAATATTTTCCGACAGGTCATTAATGTATAAAGAAACAAAAGTGGAACTAGGAATGAGTCTAGGTTGTTACCAGATGTTACGGGGACCTCATCTGATGTTTCCCCAATTACAATGACTGGCTACGACCTATCAAGAAGAATTTAACCCATTACAATGCATTGCCTTGTACCCCATGCTGATAAAGTTTATATAGGAGTTTAAGATGGTTAACCTAATCAAAAGCTTTTGATAAATCTAAAAGGACTAAGTCAGTCTTCCAGATATAATTATGTTCATATTGTGCTTATCTGCGTTTAAAGGGACATTTTTTACAGATTTTGGCTTGTGTTGAAGTTTGTCAGTAAATGCTTAAAATTGATAAATTAAAACATTGTAACTAAAAAGCTCCAGTAAAAAAAAAAGGAAAAACAATAAACCAAAACTGGGCTCGAACCACTGACCCCTGGAGTAATTGTCTAGCTCTTAAACCACTCGGCCAACCGTGCTCATATAGTGGTGTATTTTAAACTTTATATCAGAGACGTTATCTACGTCTCTGTTTTATATAAGCAATCCTCGCAATGGCACAAAATATAACGATAACAACGAAACTCTCCAAATAATTCAATCGCTTCACGTTTGTAACGCTTTATAATTTTCAGGTTTTTAAATCATCAACAGATGCATATCATTGATATTTTAGAGCATGTTAAATGTTCAGTATTACTTTTTCTCGCAAATATCAACAAAAATGTGCAAATCTGAAACAATTGTTTTTTTTCCATTTTGTCAATTTACCAAAACGTGAAATGGTCCATGTAATGCTTTACGTGCAACGCACAAACTAGCATCAGATCTCCTATATCGGCTTTACAAATTGATTCTATTTGAGGCATACTCGGACTGGTTTTAGAAAGTAAATTATTAAAATACACATTTACACAAGGATAGCGTTGTTGGTTAGGAAATAATTCAACAGGAAATGGATTATTTCAAAGGATCCTTTCTAGTTTTAATTTCATCGACTTAATGTCGGCAAATAAAAGAAGTAGTATAGCAAAGACAAACAACCTACCACATTACTTCCTGGACTTTAATTTTCCAAAAATCATGGGTTCATATAACATAATGATATTACACTCTGTTTTTATATGAAAATACATATTGTTTATGCCGGACACACATTACTGTTCTAGCATTTTAATTCTGTTAATTATTATATCATTATTGCAATGCTCAAACCCCCACATATCGTTTTGTGCAACAATAATATATAACAACTGCTATAATTTGATTTTTTCAAGGAAATTTACTATCATTACAAACATGTACTTTTAGGTTTTGGAAATACAAATGAATTAACAATATGTTTGCTCCAAAACATATAACCTTTACACTTTCTGCTAAAATTTACTTGGACAAAACTTAAAAAACAACAACATTATAGTTATGTTACGAAAATATATATGTTTTCATAATGGCTTAAAGCACTAACATTCTTAAATTAAAATTAATTTCTTAAATCTGCCATTAAATTAATGAACTTCACGGATTGTTCTGATACACAAATTAAAAACTCGTCTCATTTTCTCGAGCAGGCACAAGCAACAGGCCACTCGAGCCATTGGTTTATTAGCGAGTAGTTTCCATCAACACAACACTCGTACATAACCATAATATTCCAGTAGACAATTTCACACTTGGTGTCCAGCCTAAGTCGGTCCATAATCCTTGGAAACGCCTCGTTCACTCGCGACGAACTGAAATCGCAGCTTTTGTCCCCAGCATTGTGGCCACACATGGCCTTCATTAGTTTCCGTGGGTATCGAGTAATATTCACGTCATTTACATACGTCCACGGGCACAAAGAGCGGACATTGGTCTCTTCTTGTGAAGTATCCGTCGGGGATTGCATGTCAATTAGCATGCGTTTCTGACGACTATGGACCTGGTCAGCTGTTCCCCGTGTACGGTAGTTCATGGCATTCATAGCGTCCATAGTATCCGTTTGAACAGCAACACGACGTTTTCGCACATGACTTACATCTATCGGAGATATCATTGAAAATGGATTAACTGTTGGGGCTCGGCTAATGTCATCCGAAATAGGTCGCCACGGTAAAACAGATGTCCTGTTATTTTGAAGATGTTGTCTTTCATACATGCAGTAACTCTTCATATATGAAGCTCCAAGAACGTCGTTCGATGCAAACAAAAGAAACGAAATAATTGTTACTGACAACGTCCTGGTCATGTTGCCGTTTGTTCTGTTATTTGCCTTAACTGTTATTTTTCCTAGACATACAACCAAATGTTTTTTCCCGAGGCTAACCTTTACATTTAAAAATAATTCCATCGTTAACTGTTAATATTCCTCAGCATTTAACCACATGGTGTTGGGTTACCGTTTACCAGAATCGAGCTGTTATAATAAAGAATTACACTGTACTGCCATCGTCTTTGCCCAGAGTGAAATATATAATGTTGAATATGAGCTGCGTTGTTGCCGAAGAACAGGTATGGCAACCTTCGCGAACAGATTTGACTGGTTTCCATGAAAGCTCTAATCTAATCCACGGCACCATAATACAACACGTGGTGATATTCGAATTTAGCAATTATATAGTTAAAATGCACACATGTTTGTAGTTTCTGTTTGTAATGTTTACCACAGAAAAAATCCACAATAGGTCCCATGTACGCATGCAGAAATTCGTCCAGAGTGAAGCGTGTTCGAATATATGTAAAACAGTTGAAATAATATATTAAATAAAATCACAAAATACAAACGCCGGTGCGTTATATACATGTAGATTAAATAGTATATATCTTTAACGTGATTTTTGAGTGATCATATGCTCATTTGACTACTGTTCCGTGATTGCAGCTTATGAAGGACCCCTAAATTGATCCTCATCGTAATCATATTGGTTCCGTACGATCATACAATATGTAAGAAATAGAAAACCCCACTGAGGGTCCTATGACAAAATAGTGACCAGCCATGCAGTCAAAAATTGTACATGGACGAAGCCATTGAGTCCGAAATGTGGCTTTATATTTCTTAAATGGAACCGAACATCTTTATCCCTTGTATCAACTAGGGTATAAAAACGATTTGTATAGCACTGTCGCAGATTTGAGATCTGAGATCACTTGCAATAACGTCAGCGAACCGTGAAGTGGCGATATAGTGTTTCTATCAAGTATGTACACTCCACCGGAAGTACGTTACAATGAGAGGTGCGTCTGTACGGCCACGCGATACGGCGTCATGACAACAACGGTTACGGCGTCTTTCCACAGTTTGTTGACGATACGGGATGTTGTTAAAATAAATGGTAAATAACGGTAATTTTGAATAGTTTTTTTTATGTGTAAGCCAATGTTTATTTAAATACGGATATTGTGTTCCTCTTGCATAGCTTGCCATGTAATTTATTCTTATTTTATCGATAAACTGGAAGTTTTACAGACCTGTATAGACAACTCATAAAATCATTGCAATATAATTCAAAGTCTGACATTAAACAGGAGAAAATGCAAACAAACGTAAGCAAAAAAGAATATTGAATCAATCTTATCAATATCTGTCTCAAAATTTACTGCATGTAAGTGTAACGAGATAAATGTTGAGGGATTAAAATGTTACGGCGTCTTACAGAGAGTGTTACAGTGCATTTACTACAACATTTTTAAGGTTACGGTATAGTATCGACGGGTTCTAGAGGTTTCGGTAAATAACAAGTTCGTTAAATTGTATTTATATAGTAAATGTTGTGGAGGTTTCGGTAAAATGAATCTTTATAGAGGTATGCCTACAATGAGGTGTTAACGACACCTATTATTGGCTTACATCAGGGGCATATATTTGAAAACTGGTGATTAATGTTTAATTGATTAATTAATGCAATGTCTACAGTAAAGTATTTAGGGGCATGAATGAGCTACCACTAAACTTTTTAAAAGGAAATTTTTTAGGTACCAAACCAAAAAAATGTAGACTGAATTTAAAATGAAACTTTATTGAAAGTAAATTTACGATTTAAATAAATCAATACTAAAAAATTTAAAGATTTGGTGCATTTATTTAAAAAAATAAAATAAATAGTAATAATGAATGTTGATTTTAAGACTGAATTATTAGATTTTCAATTTAGTTTAATGCTATTAACAAGTGTTCAAAGTCTTGTAAAATATTGTAGTACTGGTTTATTAAAAAAAAACACAAAAAAACATAAACAAATATTAATGAATTTGCGATTCTTAGATTTATTCAGTCTTAAATTAGATATTTTTACTATTATTTTATCTAAAATAATTGTACCAAATCTTTGAAAATTGTATTACTGATTAATTAAAAAAAAATGCCATAAAGAAATACAAATAAATATTACCCAAATGAAGTCTTGCTTTTAAATGACCTTAATATGTTATTGAATTCCTCACTTCAGATGTATGGAATATGTTCTACATTCCTGTTAAATTCATAAGGGTAATTGAAGTAATTCGTAACTGAGTAATTATGTTAATGATTTACTCAACTCACTCATTTGAAGGAATGCACTTTTTACAAATTGTTCATTAAAGAAAATAAACGCATGATATTTTTTTTCTTTTATTTAATTTTTTATCATACATATATACATTCACATAATTTGCAACATGCAATATATAACAGTGAGTACACATTTCAAATATCAGTCAGTTTTTATTATTTTATTTAATTTTTATACATATATACATTTACATAATTTACAACATACAATATATAACAATGAATAAACATTTCAATAATATCAGTCAGTCACATAACAAAATTTTAAATTTCATATAATATTTGCATTGTATAAACATTTACATAATTTGTAATACATACATTAGGCACAATACATGCAGATTTTAATCATATAAGTACATGAAGAAACTTATCACATTATTCACTGTCACACAGAGTTCAGTTCAATATCATTAAACAGTTCATTCGTCGTAGTAAAACATATGGTGCACCGCAGTTAATGGTCCCAGGGCGTTGATGTGACTGATGGTCCTCAGTAGGTCTGGTGTCGACAGTTTTTCCTCTTCATAATCTTCACAGGCTTGGTGAAGTCTCCCATGTATTTCCACAAATTTCTTCCTCCTGATGTTAGTGAGGAGTCACCAGTCGTATCTGTAGGTCCACGGTCTCTGATTCGTCTCTGAGTAGGGGAGAGAATATTTGCTTGTTTGCAGTGAGATAAAAGATTATATCCTCATCGGTAAGGGAGATAATTCGTATTTTCATGAGCGTGTAGCGCGAGTGAAAGTGTTGAAATTATCTCCATTACTAGGGATGATATAATCGAATATGTTATGGTAAACAAATAAGTATACTATTTATTATATGCTATCGTAATTTTTGTATATTAATGTTTGAAGCGTTATTTCAACAAAACGTGTTTTGCGCGCAAAACTGATGACGTCATTTGTAGCAATGACATATAAGAATACAGTTCACGGATATTTTTGGAATTTGATTACCTAGCATAAACGAATAATTTTATTTATAATGTGCTAGGCAGTGTAATCCCAAAACTATCTGTGAAATATATCCTAATATCTCACGGCTGTAAATGAAGTCATCAATTCCGCGCGTGTATCTACGTCATATTGCAAACGCGCAAAATGAATTTCGTTGAAAACGCATCAAATGGCCCAAAATAAATAAGTTTATTACGATAGCATATAAGAAATAGAACATGTGTTTTTTTGCCATATATCTTATATATCTTAAATCACACGGCAAACAAACAAATAGTATCGATATATTATTAGTCAGAAGGACACATTAAAGGGTACACCATGATACTTGATTAAAATAAAAACAATTTGAAACACATGAATAACCTAATTAAACATTGCTAGTTTAAATGAAGCAATTCATAAAAGAAAACATTTAACCCAATCAGAAATATTGACGCCTTGATACGTCTTTTGCAAAAAAAAGTATATACAAATCAGGCAGCTCCTTGAGGAGCTGCTTGATCAGGATGTACTTTAATTGCCTATGCGTTACCAAAGAATAAGAATTTGACTAGTGCCAAACCAAAATGTATTAGATTGGATTAATTATTATTACATTGAGTTAATGACAATTCATGGCGTATGAATATTTGCTGTAAAAAAGACACCGTAACATGTCTTAGTCGTAAGAAAAGATACCGTACCATGAACACGGAGTTGACATGCTACAACTATTTTGCAAAATCGGATAGAAATCACCAATAATAGTATACACATGGGCATCACATGTTTGTAAAAGAGTGAACTTGATACAAATCATTGAAAACAGTCATCGTGACAGAAACTGCAAGCCAGAAACAACGAATTAATTGGATTGTCTATGTTTTAAGCTTGAACTTCTTTCTTTTATCATCATTTCACACTAGAAAATTTCTCGATAGCTTAGGTAGCGAGTAAAGAAACATTAATAAATGAAAATAAATACCATATCCCGTTTCACGTGAAAGTTTAAACAAAGAATTTACCTGTGTAGACGCGTGTGTATGTCTATAACTGTCGAGACGCTGTAACCGTTGTAGTTATGACGCCGTATCGCGTTGTCGTACAGACGCACCTCTCATTGTAACGTAATTCAGCGGGAGTGATATACAGCCGATTGCTTTTCTGACAAGATTTCACTAAGTGCAAACTGTTTTGCATTGTGATGAAAACAAATGCCTGTTCCGGTATTAACCAGATTCAAGACAACACAAACTCGGTAAGTGAATGATACAGTCTTTTGATGTATATATTATGCTTTTAAATCGCTTTCTTAAATTTATTTAGAAATATTAAAAGTCTACTTCAGTGAGCTGTTACTAAAGTTATATACTGACACAATTGTTATGTTTAATTGAGTTTGTAGTTGGTTAAGTAGCATGGTAAACTTTTAATGCAAACTCACAAACAAGTTATTTTTCAATTTTAAATAACAATCAATTACGTATCCTTGCATTTAACACGTATCCAATCATCAACATAACGTATATATATAACTAATCAAAGAAGTACGTATTAAAAAAAAACTCAAAAACAAATACGCTTAAATATTTAACAAAAATGTTTATCCATTAACACATATAATATGAACCTGTGTTAACTCTCAAGTTCAAATGCATGAATTTATCTATTTGTGTAAATTAGTAAACGACGAAGGTTAGTCCTTTGCTCACAAATACTGTTTAAGCTAGTAGATCACAAGCATTCCATCTGCGGAAGCCTTAGTCACATTTGTGTGTACCTTGTTTTTTTCTGATAACAGTTTTTCTGATAACAGTTGATGATGGAAAATATTTTATAAGTTTAACCTTTTTTAGTTGTAATTCATATATGTTTTGTGTTGTCAAATATAATCTAGATTGAGTTATTAATGAATAACTGTGACAACTGTTGACATTTAACATTTCTACTATTAAAGTAATTTTAATGATGTGATAGTTCTTTTAAGTGGAAATTTTATATTTCAATACAGTTTAATAGTAAAGTGTGTTTTAGAATAAATTTTAATAAGGTTTTAATTAAAACAAAAATTAAAGTTTGACGTACTTAAGGGGGTGGGGGTTCCGAGATGTGTGACAGTTTGTGACAGGGGGTTCAAAATGGTCAAAATAGCGTGACATACTTTATGGACGGCCCGTTTCTGTAAATAAATAATTGTTCCTGGATACCATTTCAATATTGAAAGAGAAATTAATAATAAGAAGAGTCATGTAATAGACTTGCTTTTTATGACACTCTATTACACTTTTACAGTACTCTTATGTCCGTCAAGTCTTACTAATGTATTATTATTATTATTATATATATATTATAATATTACAGTATTACAGGAGAGAGAGAGAGAGAGAGAGAGAGAGAGAGAAGAGAGAGAGAGAGAGAGAGAGAGAGAGAGAGAGAGAGAGAGAGAGAAGAGAGAGAGAGA
>VMBQ01000301.1:220458-257184 GCA_007657795.1 Dreissena rostriformis
TTATTATTATTATTATTATTATTATTATTATTATTATTATTATTATTATTATTATTATTATTGTCATAATATCGATTTGCAAGACCAAACACCAATACGATATGATTCGTGTATACCTTGAAATATATCAAGGGTATCGCCCAAAATCGCAGTATACACCTACAGATGAAGTTGACTTCCTTACATTCAATATAGATTAACAAAATTTTAAATGCGCACGTTCAATATCTTTTTACTTAGTAAAACCCCAAACTTTTGACGCATAATTAAGTGTATAACCTACAAAAGCATCGAACAGTTTACAACACGTCTTTGGACTGATAGGATATTTTATATGATACACTATATAACAAAATATGTAAAGCTTTGAAAGATTTACCAATTATGAACTCATCATTTTCAGAAAAATTCACAGAATGTTTAAAAACACAGCCGAGGTTATACAATGTTTCAACAATTTGTATTGGTTCATTTTAAAACAAACATCGCTCTACCTCACGTACAACACCGCGTTTTCTGAAAACCATCATTCTAGTTTTTGAACTACTGACTTCTAAATAAACTCCACGTGTTGCAATAAATTTGCTAAATTATTTAAGTGTGTTTGTAATTCTTGCGGCTTTTTCCTAAAATCACCGCATTATCTTCAAAAAGTAAAACCAGCAATATCCTACAGCTCAATACCAGAATTTGCCCTGTTTTGTAAACATGACTAAATCCTTTAAAATAGAGACACGAGCAAGGGGAGATGACTCCCCTTTGTCTTAAGTCAACAGTATATTAGAAGAATTCGGAAAGACTATCGACACGAGATGTTACATGCAAATACATATTTATTTATTTTAAATTTTCAACACTTTACCACGTTTATCGGCATTGAATTATTTAGACGAAAGTGAATATTGATATATTCTATCAAAGCATTTGCACGGTCTATAAATGCTGCATATAGCCGTTTATTGCTAATGTTGAACAACAGACGATAAGTAAAATATGGCATTTCGAAGTGGACAAACATTGACGAAAACCGAATTGCGCCTCGGTAAATTGGTTGTATTTTTTAACAACACGACGTGATTCTAAAATTCAATATAAATAGTAAATAACTACGAAAAACGACTTAATAATGTGATGCCTCTGTAATACTACGATCACCTTGTTGAACAGTGATATAATATTTACATCCGCCAAATTTTCCGGGGAAAAAACACTCGAAACTTGTATCGCATTAAATATTGTACACATATTTGTTGAAAGAATATCGCTTCATTCAAAGAAATACTCCATTAATAAACAGTCAATACCATATGCCTTATAGCGTTTAATTTTAATTTCTCTATCAACTTCATCAACCGATTTTGGAAAATCTCATTCGTCATAATAATCGGCATCTGCATCAAAATCGTGGTTCGCGCAAACAGTTTCTACAGTTTCGTTGGATGATTGGAGAATATCCTTTCTAAGTTTGAAAAGAATCTATAAAAATCGTCCAAAGATATAGAGTCATCAATGTGATTTTTTGGTTTACCTTACTTTGGGTGCATACATACGATTTTTAACATAAATCTCAAAGAGAATTCCGGAGATAGTCGATCTAACACGATTGTGGTATCCCAGCCGGTCTTGTAATAATAACTTAGTGACGTCACCATCTTTTTATAGAAATATAAAAATAGACCGGTTTCCTTTCTAAAAATACAGTGCGGGATTCCACTTAATATGTATTGGCTGTGTGTAGGTGCGGTTCAATACTCGACGCAGGCTCATTGATATCAGATAATAGAAGTGGAAAAGTCTCAAAAGCTTTCTTTAAGCTACTGACTTTTCGAACAAGCTATACAACAAGAACAACAGGAAGAATAGAAGAATTGTCTCAGTATCATTTTATTTTGATAATAATTATAGTTTGGTTAGGAATTCAGTACACAGATTATTTATGTGTATTATCAAACACTGAGACTCTCTGATAACCAACACCATAATTCAACCTTTTATTGTAACGATAATTGAAAAGAGCTTAGATATTATTATTATTACTATTATACAAAACTGGTTGAACAAAACTAAGGTAAAAGTGACATTATTATAATATATAGTATTATACTAAGTGCAATGGTATATAATATATGAAATTTATTTTGAATCTTCTCTGTGTGAAGATGCTGCAAATAAAAATAAAATATTTATCATTGTAAGAAAATTATAGCGAGAGTATATGAACATTATTTTGCTTCCAGTCAAATAAGTATTAGATCTAGTTTTGCAAAACACTATATATTATACGCGTCATTCGTATTGAAACTGGAGTATGCATGCTAGATGGTTAAAATAACATAAATATATCTACATTTGGACGATTTACACATATAATTAAAGTGAACTGTTAGCTGCACCAGCAGGCAAGAAACTGTATTGCAGCACGTAACTACTTCCTTCGACCACACCCCTGAATTACACTATTCAAATTATTTTAAGGACATAAAATCACACTCGAGGAACACTGCGGCATTACAATTATGCATAGTACATATTACTTTACAGTAGGGACAGTGGTCTAGTGGTAGGATGTTGGTCTAGGGATCGAGAGGTCCCTGATTCGAATCCCACTCGGGGCACTGGATTGTTCTGAGCAAAAATTAATCCCATGCTTGCTCCTCTCCACCCAAAATGAATGGGTACCTGTGAGGGAAATAAGTCAATGTGTCGTGGCTGCCTGGTGCGCCATATGTAAACGGACGACTTAAATCCCAGTGATCGGGGGGTTAATGTCAAAGTCGGCTGAAGATGCATATCGAAGCAGACTATAAACCGCAAATTTAACTTTAACTTTACATGCAAACATTAAAAAGGCATTGATATTCGAGCAAAAGAAAGCTTTTTTTCAGATACCTTTTTGTAACGCTATTTTTCTAAATTTTAAACATTCCTGGGCATACAATAACATTCAGCTCTGTCTTCAAAGGCTAACTTAAACAGGCAAAGATATCACTGTTTTGCATTTGATTAGAACAATGGCCAGTTGTGACGATGGTCAGTTTCAATACCTCAAAAGCACGGTAAGTATATATTCAAGTCTTTTGATGAATAACATATGGTTTAAAATCGCTTTCTTGAAAGTATTTATAAATGTTCAAGTTTTTTTTATAGTGAACTTTTGCTATAGTAATATACTAACATTATTATTCATTTTCTTAATGAGTTTTCATTTCATTGGTTAGGATTGTAAGCGTTTTGACCAAATTACAAACTATTACGTTTAAGTCAATTGTTTTTCAAATTTCAATAACACTTCATTATATATCCTTGCATTTTACAAGTAACCCAAACATAAATAGAATAGGGTATGTATGGAAAAAAAACATATGGGGTGTGTGTTTCTGAAAAACAACAACAATAAGCTTAAATATAAAATTCAAAGAGAAGAGTTAATTCATTTACTCATAAAGATTTTTTATTCTGGTAGTTCACAAGCATGCGATCTTCGAAGTCCATAATCACAATTGGTTGTTCTTTGTACATTTTTCGGCGTAGCTATATAACACAGGTTTTGATATTGTTTAACCTGTTTAAATATCTAATGAAATCATGAGAAAGTCCCACGCAAATAGGCCCGAATGAATAGATTGACATGCCAAAACTGCGCGAAATTAAAAAAAACCGCGCATTCTTCAAAATATGGACTAATTTACATAAACACATAATGTTATTTACTTTGTTATAATCTAATATATGTAGTTTACCGTAAACCAATGTAATTTCGCATTAACTAGACAATTCTAAATTACTCTAAACCTCTGGCAGAGTTGATGTTCATGTATACATTCTCAATATAGCAAGGAGCAGAATGTTATATAGATCTGTTTTATGTATACTTTTTATTCTTATATTTTTTATGGTGAATGTTAACGTCTGCTCCATTATTTTATTTTGTAAATAAAAGATCATATTTTATACGTTTTACTGTTTTTTTCTTATACATGTGTTCAAGATCGCCTTTACACATTCATGTAGCTTCTTATACTATTCTTCTAACAGTTGCTCTCAGAAGGTCACTCCAGGGTCAAACTATATTTAATTAAGACACGCAAGTTGTTTATTCAAAACTTTTTTTAATTAATTCAGTGTGTTTGTGTTTTCTTTTGCTGTCATCACCTATATAGTTCGAGTAAATATATTATCGTAAATAATTGCGATAATGCAGAATACATTTGAATTGTAAATTGTAATTATTTAATGTTGATGTTGAAAACACATTCACTGAGTATCTGATAAAATATGTACCGCTACATAATAGTATCTCACGAGAATTTGAGTAATGTATGATAATCTGATCAAGTCTGTAAGTTATACTGCTTTTAATATGTATGTTCGCTCTTAATTTAATTATTAGCCATGTGGGCATTATAATTCAACATACGCAGACTGTCTTTTTTCAAATATATTTCTTGTTTTGTGCAGAAAATGATTACGGCTAAAGTTGTCTATGTCTTGCTTTAGTAAAGGTATGATTTCACTTAGTTCTAGTTTGTAATTAGATGCCTATGGTATAAGTGGTTTTAACCTATGCGGTGGAAATAAGGTCACGTATGATATTTCGTGAATGCACATGATATGAGACGAAACTACGTCAAACCATTAGTTTTACATGTGTCAGACTTAAAACCAAACTAAAGAATCCAGATCGGACATCATATAAAGTATTCCATTTCACTTGGTCTGGTATACCTGTGTTAAAAATAGACATGTACACAACACTTTGGGTTCGTATAGATGATTTATTTACTTAAATCTTACGGAGCATTCCGGAGATAGTTGATGAATAACTATTATGGTATCCGCGTTGGTCTTGCTCTGGCTATACTATCGACTTGTCATCACGATAGTTTATAGAATGGAAAAAATAGATTGGTTTCCCATTCTATAGTTTCAAGGCGGGATTCCAATCGCACTTTATATTTATTGGCTCGCTTTAGGTGCGGTCCATCAGTCGGCGCAAGCTTCTTGATAGTAGAGGAACGTAGTAGGAAAGTCTCAAAAGTTTGTTTTGAAAAAATCTATAGACTTTTCGAACAAGATATTAAACGCAAGCGACAGGAAGAAAAGAGACTTGGTATGTTTTGCTGCTTTTGTTTCAGTTATATCATTTTTATATTGGTTTTAATTGTTGTTTGGTTAGGAATTCAGTATACAAATTCATGTAGGTGTATTATTAAACATGGCGACTGACTGATAGAACAACACATTCCACTTGTTAGTGTAACGCCAATAAAGAGTTTAAGGGTGTAACAGACTAATGGTCATAATCACAATTGTGGTTTTATTTTGTTCATTTCATAATCTACTATCATGAAGACATTGTTTTTGAAAATTCGAAGACTTTTATAGTGTTATAAAAAGTTATTGGCATTTTTGGTCATGCCACCCATTTGGTAAAATATGATCCAGCCGACTTGATCCCATAAACCCGATTCCACTAGTCTGCAGCTACCTTAAATATTATATTACACAACTCAAATTAAACTGGTGGGAAAACATATATCTCACGGACCATTCCGGAGAAAGTCGATGTGACACGCTTGTGGTATCCCCGCTGGTCGTGTGGTATCCCCGCCGATCGTGGGATATAAACGCTGTATAGTCACCATCTATTTATAAAAAGATAAAAACAGACCGGGTTTCCTTTCTAAAAATACAGTGTGGGATTCCACTTAATATTTATTTGCTGTATATAGTCTCCTTGATAAAATAGAAGTAGAAAAGTCTCAAAGGTTGTTTTAATAGCTATTTACTTTTCGAACAAGATATAAAACACGAACAACATGAAGAATAAAAATAAAAATTATTGTTTAAGTATCATTAAGATACCACAATCTTGCAGCAGCAGGAAAGAAACCGTTTTGTAGCACGTAGCTACTTCCTTCTTCCGAATTCGTGTTGTTTCGGTATTAATAATTGTAAACTATATATTTAAATTAACTTTTGTCTTCATGGAACTAGTATAATCCATTAACATTAAGTATATTACATTTTTCATGTATTTTTGTTTATTTCCAGAAATGGGAAAAACGAAAAAACACAAGAAATTCTTCCAATGTGACTCGCCTCATGGCATAGTGAAGAGAGTCATGTACAAGAAGTACTTACAAGCTTACATTTCCATGACGCAAAGTGAACAATTTAACTTAAGAACTATAATAATCGATGGTTTCGCTGGAGCTGGGCGATATTCCAATGATTGGCCGGAAGAACTAGAAAAGTATGGCTCGCCTCTGATTGCAATGATGGTAGTTCTGGGACATGTTGTGAAGAGACAGAGGGACAAAGAGAAGAAAAAAACGAAGAAAACGGAATCACCAGAAGAAGATATAAAACCAGTGCCTGTTTTTGGTTGGGAACCTTCTTTACTTACACCAATGGAAGAACTAGCAAGCATGGAAAAACATCAAAGAGTAAACATTCCTGTGCTCGGTCACTCGAAAGTCTCTTTGATTTTCATTGAACATGATACAGAAAATTATACAACTTTGTTGTGTAATATTGAACTACTAATTCTTAAGTTCCTTCAGAGGCACTATCCACACATTAAGTATAATGTTACGGAAAAGGAAGGCGTGGGGATGTTTTCAGTTACAACGGAGCCTTTCTCTGTCTCGATAGAGGTATTTAACCGCTCTTTCGGGGACCACGAACCATCTAGTGATGAGCTACTGGACAGTTCTGTACGAAGTCTGACTTTTGTAGATCCGTTCGGATACACACACACGCCCATGGATCACTTGATGAAGTTTGCACCCGGTGAAGGCAATGAGATCATGATAAACTTCATGAGTAGAGACGTAAATAGATTTGTCAAACAACAACCAGAGACTGTAAGTAAACTCTATGGGTTGCCTAAGTTTGACGAAGTTGCTTCTGACTACTGGATAGGCCGTCCAAACACTGAACAACTAGAAGGATTCATAAACTACGTTATCGATAACATTCGTCCTGAGGCTCAGGAAAAAGAAAAAAAGAGATCTCCAGGTCAGAGATGTGTGGACAGCTATGAAAAATTTCTGAAAACGAACACCGATAGCTCATACTCCCTTGTTTTCGAAGTGCGAGGGCAGGGAAATTGCATCATATATCATATGGTGTATATAACCAATCACATCAGAGGAGTAGAAGTAATGAAGTCAGCAATGGTCAAATGCAGTCAACATGAAGGGGAGATGGTCATGTCTGATTATGAGATTATTCGGAAGGGTATGCCATTGAATTTTCAGAAAAGGCAAGATGACAAAGCTGTCGCAGATACAATATTTGAACAATTTAAGGGAAAGAAAGACATACTTGTCCAACCACCTGCAATGGAATCAAATTTGCGAGGCCAATTCGCTAGACGATTTGGCAAACGAATATACGAAGTAATTCCATCTGTGAAGGAATTTGTTTTACTGGAGACTCCCTATTGCCTATGGAAAACACCACTTGCAAATTTGCAAAGGGAAGGGAAAATAATTAAGGTGTTACAAAACGGAAAACCTCAAAAAAGGAAGAATACATTTCCGGACAAAGATAGTGTTACAAAAGAACCGATAGTCACAAGAATTTCGTTTGGCCTGGAGGCGTATGAAAAAAACGAACTAGATGGAGATGAACACCCAAACGTCGAGAACGATGATGAACTGGGACGTAAAAAAAGGCAAAAGAGGACAAGATAAAACAGGCAGTGAAAGGAAAAGGCGAAAGAAAGAATGAAGACAAACGGATGGTGACATCCATGTTCTATGAATATCTGAAAATCAATTGTGTCACAGAAAATCATAGAGATGTGTCATTATGAAAACTGTTTATTTCAAAAGAATAAGTTTTATCAGTTTTGTTTAAGATGTGTGAATATTGCTAGTATGTATTTATGGACTTATTAGTAGTAAACTGTGTAATAAACATATTTTGTAATTCGGTTTAATTAAAATGTATTGTTTCTATTTTTTATATTTAACTTGTATTTATTTATATTATTTATATTTTGTAATTTTGTGTAAGATTTTGGTTACATAAAATAAGTATTCGTTATAACGCAAGGGATTTATTTTCACAACCTGTAAAGGTTATGCAAAGGCATTGATGCATAGCTTCATTTACTCATGTATCACAGAACAATTTTTAGCAAATCGGTTTAAATTTCTGTAGTGGTGTTAAGTAAAACAATGTAAAGCTTTATATAGCCCAATATAATTCAATTTGAAAGGCAATATAATTGTATTGATATTTTAATGCGATATGTATGCAAATATTATGTGTGTAAGCTGCGAAATCAATTTTGCAACAATAGAACCAACAGTGTAATATTGGTCCGTTGTCAAACACTCCATTGGTATGCCACTCAACTCGCTACACAAATCGAAGCCCCCTTTCTCCGGTGCATCCTAGCCTTAGCTGGTGCTAGAGATATTTAAACGAAAAGCTTCAGTGGAAAATCAAAACCAGTCCGCTCTGGAACAAGGCGTCTTCTGTATCCTGTCATGTTATCCGTTACCGACAAGACGAATGTCTACCGATGGTGAAGTTTTATGATTTATCACTCGATACAATCATTACTTATGTTGATATTTTTTTAATAAACGCAATTCATGATGACATTTTTTTTTTCATTTCTTGTATTAGAATGCATGAACGTATGTAATTATGATGCAGGTTCATAAAATAACGTAAAATGTTTACATGAGCAAGTTATATAGTAACTCTTCTTTGGATACCAACGACCGACAAAATGTGCTCCTCTCCCTTATCAGTGTATACTAATGATAAGTCGTGTTTATCCGATGATGATGGCACATTAACATACGGTAATTTACGCATGCATATATGGTCAATCCTAATTTTTTGGCCTATGAATAATGTAATAAGACAGATTTCACGTTTCCCTGGGACCTGCTGTTTGAAAAACCACTGGTAGGGGAAGTGGTTATGAACATAGACAAAACATTCCAATAACTGGGTGCTGTCCTTTATTTACAAAGAACCAGATACGTTTTTTATACGCCTAAATTATGCGCTCGAAATTAAGTTATCAGATACAAGTACACAGCCACGGAAGTATGGTGTACATGCAGGCACAAGTTTACCATTATCTCAATGTGAGTGTATTGAAACTAGAACGTTTGAATATCGTACAGGCCCACTGACGCACATTAAGATGAAGTACAAATGTTCTATGGCAAAAAAATTGAATTCAATTTTTAGAAACAACGTAAATTGCCCATATTTTCTTTGCTTTAATCAAACTATTTGCCGGCATAAATGAAGTATCTATATATAAACGCTGCATGCTATCTGTTATCCCTGTGTCTGTTCCACCAGTATAGGTGGACCGTCAGGATAGCTCTTCTAAAGGTACACACATATTCTTCACACTTTGTTCACATGCCTTTTTTGTTTGGGGGGGTTCTTGGATGCAGCTTTGTTAATCCGGGAGATTTTTTTAGGATTTTGATCAGATAACTTTAGATGTTAATGTTAAATTAATAATGTATGTATATAATAAAATAGGGGAGGGGGTGTTTTTGAACATACTTTATAAAACAATAAATAAATATATAAAATGCAAATAGAAATGTTTATTCATTTACCTATATAATATGTGCTTATGTTTACTTTCAAGTTCGATATACGAATAAGGTAATTCATTAACTCATAAAGCCTGTTTATGCTGGTTGTTCACAAGCATGCGATCTGCGAAGTCCGTATTAACAATTGTTTGTTACTTTATACATTTTTGGTGTAGCCGTCTAAAACAGGTTTTGATATTGTTCGACCTTTGTAAATATCAAATGAAATCATGAGAAAATAGTCACGACAGTAGGCCCGAAAAAAATAATATGCAAATACCAAAACTGCGTGAAATAGAAAACGTGCAATGTACAAAATTCGGACTTTTTTTACATAAACACATAATATCAATGACTATCTTCTTTGTTAAGTATAGCGTGAACCAATGTTATTTAGTATTGAACAGACAATGCTAACGTGCCCTAACAGAATATAGAAAGCGATGGACACATATACGTTCTACATATAGCACGAAGCAGAATGTTCAATAAATCTGCTTTGTGTAATATGTGTATGCATATAAGTTTTATGTTGAATAACGTATGTTTGTGCCATGTTATTTTATGTAAATAAAAGATCCTATTTTATGCGTTTTACTGTTTTTTCTGATACATGTGTTAAAGATCGCCTTTACACATTCATGTAGCTTCTTATACTATTCTTCTAACAGTTGCTCTCAGAAGGTCACTCCAGGGTCAAACTATATTTAATTGAGACACGCATGTTGTTTAAACAGAACTGTTTTTAATTAATTCACTGTATTTGTGTTTTGTTTTGCTGTCATCAGCTATTTCATTCGAGTAAATATAGAATCGTTTATAATTGCGATAATGCAGAATACATTTTAAATTTTAACTATTTCATATTGATGATAAAAACACATTCGCTAAGTATCTGATAAAAACATGTTCCGCTATATAATGGTATCTCTATAGCTGTTAATTTACCAGCCTTGTGGGCATTATAATTTAAAATACGCAGACTTTTTTCAAAGATACTTCTTTATAACTGAAAGAATTGTTTACGGAGAAAGTTGTATAAGTCTTTTTTATTAAGAAATGATTTAACTAGTTTGTTTACTAGATGCCTATTGTATACGTGGTTTGATCCTGTGCGGTAATGGTAAAAATAGACTGGTTTTACTTTCTAAACTTACAGTGCGGGATTACAAGCTATATCTCATTGTGGGTTTGAAACTTTACCATGTCAGAAATAACATATAACAAGTTAACTGTTATATATAAATGTTTCCTATTTGCAGTTCATGAATATATAAATTTTAAAAATAAACAAGAGATGGAAGCTTTTTCTCAAGAATAACTTCAATAATTCAATAAAGCTTAGTTTCTGTATTGGTAATGAACTAGTCTAGTCAACATCTTAGGCACGAATACTGTCTTGTAGAAATTGTTCAAGGCTGGCAGACATCGAGAATCCCAAGAGGATTGGTCAAACTGGATACGCTCAATGAATACCTCACCATCTCCAAGCCACACAACAAAATCAGTCCATGAAAGCCCTGCTACAAACATTTGCTCTTGAACTTGAAAATGATATCCATGGTTTCTACGCAAGTGGACCTCACCGCTGTCAGTTAGTTTTAGATTAATCGGCTGCTTTTCAATAGTTTCATTTACATTTAAGCCACCACCAGACATGGGGCATTTTACCTCAGGACATCCGAAGCTGTCTTAAGTGGCGTCATATACTCTCCCATCGACCGAAGCTACCATCCATTAATATTTCTAATGTAACAACAGTCACATTATTTTTTAACAACCACATTTTTTTTCACTTGTTTCCATTTTTACATAGCCATTCCCTTCACCGCAATATCTTCATTTTGCCTCCCATCATTGATTGTTTTTGAAATGAAGTTAGAATACAGCATCTGCTTCAACACCCAATCAGGGTTCTTCTTATGCTTGATTCTTTTACAAATATCTGATGAAGTTAATTTACATTTTCGTACATTGTTCCTCAATTTAGAATAACGTTGTGCCTTGGTACTGCTTTCCAATATGTTTATGATTTCTGATCTTTATCAATGTATTGAGATACTGCTGACTGAATTTCATCGTGGTAATCTGAGTTAGTAATGTCCTGTATATTCACAGTACAAAGGTTTAACAAACTTGTGTAAGATAAATTACTGCTGGTGTCAGTGTTACTGTCAAATTCATTGATGGAAGTGTTCACCTCAACATGGTCTGCCACATGAAAGCTTCCATCAAGCATGACCACGACCTCCTCACTATTTGTCTCTGATGGGTCTTCGTGAAATAAGGAGATTCCGGGGGCGGGCATACACTTTTCCAAGTCATTGTAGAGAGTTCTCAATGCTGCGCAATTTAAAAATCTATCAGCAGGGGGGCACGATGATCATAATTTGTGACAACTGGTGATTGATCGTGAAGTTTCCCATGTGCTAATGTATGCATTTTCAGTTCTACCAGGGGAGCAGATTCCATTTTCAGATCACGTGGAGCATTCCAGTAGCTGAGTCTTGATGTGCAAGTCACAACTTTCGGTGCCTTATGCATGCCATTCCTTGTAGAGTCCTCTACACAGAACAGCAGTCCTCCGATATGATTCCACTTGCCTTCCTGTTTAGGACCGAGTCTGAAAACCATCATAAAAAAATATAAAGACACTGGAATACAATTTTAAAAAGCAATGCTTGAGTACTTCTAGGACTAGATAAATGTACAGTAAATACTTTGTTAAACAACAAACTATAATTCCGTTTGTAATTGACAATATTCCGAAGTATTATCCAACTCTCTTGTGACAAAGAAATTAACTTGTGAGATAAACTTGTTATATAATCACTTTGTTATGAACAGTCAAGTTTCAAGAAACACGTGTTACTGTTAGTAACAGTAATACATATCTAATATCTCAAGACCTGCGTAATGTGTGTGTGTGTGTGTTGTATGTACAATGCATACATGTTCAACATGTACAGTACATTAGATGATCTATTACAATCATCAAGTATATGGATACATGCTTATAGTGTACAAACTACACAAATCATGATTTTTATGTTCAGCATGTAAATTAATACGTACAGCAATTAATTTACAATAAAGATAATAATGTAATTACCCAGCTGGACAGTCACAGGCAGCACACATCATATCCCCATTGTACTTTAAGACAACTACAACCTTGTATTTGATCATTTCATTTCATGGAGCCAATTATTTTAGCTCTTACTAATGTCAAGATGTTGTAAACAGCAAATTTAATGTCACTTATATGAAGCTCCTTATAAAGCGGTAAGGTCGTTCTTTCTTTAAAACAGTGCCTTACTTACTTATGAATTCTTATGGATATTTTCCAGCACAGGTCTAGTCTCTCCGCCGAATTTAGGATCTTCTTCGTAATATTCGAGGTCGCGATTTATGTGACTTCCGATAAAACAGTTTATCTCTGCCTTATAATTGTATAAGATATCTTGATTTTTCCAATAATTATCTAGCCGATTATTAAATGTGTTTATGTTTTTTTGAACTTGCTACATAGTCTGGGAAGCTGTTCCAGAGTTTTGCTGCACTCAATATAAAGCAGTGCTTCCTTGGAGTGACATTTGGTCTTTGTACAAAGATTATGTGTAAGTTTCCCCTAGTGATCTCACCCGTTGAGAAATCCGTTCTCCATTTGATTAAATCTGCTGCTTCTAAATCATATTTCCCACTCGAGATTTTGTATTTTTCGATAATGTCACCACGATGCCTTCTATATTTTAGCGTTGGGAGTTGGGTAGTCTTTCCTCATTATGTTAGTTGTTGAAGCCTGGGGGTTGTTTTGTGGTGCGCATTCGGACTCCTTCAATTAGATCGTTGTGTTTTTCTAGATGTGGAAACCAAACTGAGCTCAAGTAGTCTAGGTGTGATCTTAACAGTGCTTTGTTAAGTGGCAGAAATGTTTTTTCGACTGGGTTATAGAATGTTCTTCGGATAGCTGCATAGAGTTTGCTTTTTAACTTTTTCACCTATGTGTTTTCAAATGAGAGCTTGTCATGCGCTATGATTCCTATGTTTTTCTCCTCAATGATCATTTTAAGTGCTTTCCCCATTAGTTTGTATTGAAAATTCATTTCTGGTTTCCATCATTTATATTTATCTGCATGGAATTTTAATAGCAATGTATTACTCCATTTTTTTTTAGTTGCTCTATGTCTTTTTGCAGAATTTATCTGTCTTTGTTGTCATTTATCAAATGGAATATTTTTGTATTGTCTGTATAGTAAAGTATTGGTCCTAACACTGAGCCTTGTGGTATGCCTGGAGTTACCTCGTGCCAATGTGAGCAGGTACTGTTGACTGCAACCTGTTGTTTCCTTCCACTTAAGTAATTCTCGATCAAGACCACCATGTTTTCTCCTATAGTGTACGCCTTTAGTTCGTTTATGAGCATTTTGTGAGGGACTGTGTCGAAGGCTTTCTGATAATCCATGTAAACACAATATAGGCGTTGCCCTTTGTCTACGGCTTCAGTCCACTCTTCTGGTACCCTTTATAGTTGTAAAGATATTGATCTACCTGATATAAACAAGTATTGTTTTTGTTGAGATATTTGTTATTGTTGAAATGGTAAATGGGGTGTTTCGTGACTAGTTTCTCAATCACCTTGCAGATCACGGATGCCAGTCTGACCGGTCTATAGACTTGATAGTGTTTTATTTCCTTTCTTGTTAATTGCACTTTTCCGTGCTTCTTTCCAGTCATGGGGTACTCTTTTTTCTTCTTTAGATGTGTTGACTATTATGTTCCGTTGTTTTTGCTTGTTGTTTGCTTAGTTCTTTTATCAATAAAGGATGCATACTGTCCATTCCTGGACACTTGTCTGGTTTCAATGCTTGTCGCAATTGCTACTTTATTTTCACTTATATGCATTTCTTGCCCCTCTTTATTGGTTCATCTCTGGTAAAGTTATGGTACATTTGCATTGGGTTCTTTAGTGAATACGCTGCTGAAGTAGCTGCCTAGGCCTTCTACGTTTTAGGACTTTGGATATGTTAGGTCTTGGCATGAGCTTGTTATCTCCTGTTTCGTTATGTTTTTTGAGTTAATGTACTGCCAGTGTTTTTTGGATTTATCTTTGCTTCCTGCGCCAAGTTTTTTTTTTCGTAATCGTTTCTCGCTATGCGCACTCGTTTTGATAATTGGTTTCTTACCCTTTTGTATTTTGTTTTGATATTTGGGTCATTTGTTTGACAAAATTTCTTGGACATTCTTGATTTTTCATTGATTAGTTCTACTATGTCTTTACTTAACGGTATAGTTGTATTATTGTTCGATGTTTTGTATGTTGCTGCATGTCTGTCTTTCAGTTATTTGATGATTTCATTGATTTTTTTTCCACATCCTGTTTACATATTCTACAATAAGGTTGTTCAGCAACTCTTCCCAGTCGGTCTCGTCCGACTTCCAGTTCGTTGTACTTTGCTTTTCTAAAGTTCTTCCTCTTTGTATTGATTTGTTTTCAACTCCACCTTAAATATATATCTGAAGAGGATTACACAATTTTCATGGATTGCATGTTCATCCGCGGTGATTATGAGATCTTGGACACTTGGTTCGTCGTTACCCCTCCATCTTGTCGGTTCGGTCACTTTTTGGAATAGGAAGTTGTCCTGCAGAGTATCTATGACTTCATTGTGCTCCCCCGCTTTGTTCTCCCTTTGATAATAGCAGCTCCCAGTCTATGTTTGGGCGGTTTAAGTCCCCCATTAGCAATAGGTTGGAACTGTCTCAGTCGCTTCAGTTATAAGTTGTCTCAGTATTTCGTGTTTACCACTTGTTTTGTCTGATGGGGATCTATAGATAAGGGTTACTTGAAGGTGTTCATTGTTGCCATTCTTGATTTTTACAACAATGTTTTCTTCAAATTAATTTTTCACTTCACCTCTTCGGATAAACGCTTTCATGTATATACAATATGAGTCATCTCCCTTTGTCATTATCAATGTTTTCATGGTACAGGTTGTATTCTTTGGACCAGTCCATTTTGAATTCTGCTGGGTTGAGAGTGTATGATTTGCTATTTGACTTTACTCCTGTTATTCCAATAACAGAATAACATAATTATGATGTGTTCATCGTATTATCTAGTCCTTTCTACCAGATACTGGTACAACCGGGTAAAGTTCATATTTGGTAACATTAGCGTCGGCAAGAACGATTAAATCATCGTATGTAGATTGTTCAGGAATATTAATGGTCACTGTTTCCCCTTTGTTTACGTCTAGATTTTTCGACACTTCCTGTTTATGTGCGTTTACACGTCAAATTTACGCATTAAGACGAGACACTAACAAATATTTCTTGCCAGTAACCTTTTCACCCTAATGCTTTAATACTTGCTTTAAATGATTCTCAGTCAAAGTCTATGAATTCCCCACAGAGTAACACAAATATTCGTCGATATACTCCGCCATTTACCTAACAAAGGAAACGAAAGTCGTGTCACGTAATATGTAAAAAAAAGTACAGTGGAAGTATCGAAAAACTTGTTCATTCGTGTTTATCAACTCAATTTTATAAGTGCGGGACAACACTCGACGAAAGCTTCTTGATATTACAGGAAGGACGTAGAAAGTCTCAACAGTTGTTTAATACATCTATTGACTTTTCGAACAAGACATAAAACAAGAAGGATATATACTTGGTAAGTGTTGCTGCTTATGTTTCAGTAATATCATTGTATGTTGGTATTAATTGCTGTTTGGTTAGGAATTGTTCAGTAAATGTGTACACAGATTCTTGTATGTGTATTATTAAACATGGTGATTGTCTGAGAGACCAACACAGTGATTTCACTTGCAAGTGTAACGCCAACAGAAGAGTTTAAGGTAGTGGCAGAATCACAAGATGGGGTTGATTGTGAAGTCGGCTGAATATGTATATAGAAGCAGACTATAAACCGCACCTTTAACCTTTAATCACAAGTTTTTTTTTTGTTGTTCTCGTTACGCTGTTGCGTTGGGATAATTTATTTCCGTGTTTACGGTTTTTGCGGGTTTTACAGATTTATAACATCGGTTATATGTTAACCGTATAACTAACTTGCAGCTTATGACAGATAATAAACTGTTTTGTTTTAGTTTATCGTTAATTAACCAAATATGCAATATCATATTATATTCATGTTAATTTGACGTTCGACAATTTCCGTCAGTATACCGAGAGAAACCGATACGTTTCTAACGAGGTCGATTTTACCCGTATTCAACTTATCTGCCGCTACCTTAAATATTAATGTAACAAAACTCACAATAAACTTGTGGGGAAAAAACACATAAAGCTCGCGGAGCGTTCCGGAGATAGTTGAGGTAACACGACTATGGAATCCCCGCCGATCTTAGGATAATAACGTAGTATCGTCACCATTTGTTATAGAAAGGTAAAAATAGACCGGTTTTCCTTTCTTAAAATACAGTCCGGGATTCCACGTATGTTTTATTGACAGTATATAAATGCGGTCCAACACTCGACGAAGGCTCCTTGTTAATAGATGATAAAAGTATACGAGTCTCAAAATTTGTTTTATATCTAAACACCAATATCAGGAAGAATAAAGTAATTGTTTCAGTATCATGATTTAGTTACCACAATCCGTATTGTATCACGAAGCTTCTTCGTACAAACTACTTACTATAAATTTCAAAATTGAAATTACGTTAACAGTGTCGTTTTGTGGGCCATAGTTATATAGTTATAATATTTATTTGTTTGTGTGAATTAATTGATCAGATTATAACAAAAAATCATAAAAATCATTAAAAAAAATACATTGCAACGTTTTTGAAAGTTTGCATTCAATAAAGCATGAAAATGTGAGCAATTCTTTTCGCAGTCAGTTTCCCGCTGCATATAATTATTGTAAGAAATCTTGGTCAAAACCCATCTAAGACAGCTTTTAAGGAAAAAAGTGTTTCATGTAAATTAGTTGTTTCACTAGCTCACCATTGTATTTACTTTCTCTATGCAAATATGACAAAGTCAACATATGTTTTTGTTGATAATAACTGTAATGGCTCCAGAAATTGATAATGGATAAAGATTATGTGTTCTAACCATTTAATCTAAAATATAATTAAATCCGGAGGTACATTGTTTCATATGTATACATTGATTTAACATAAATAGTTAACTAGTTTACTGTGGTCATGGTTCATTCAAAATTTAGTAACAGACGAAGGATCTATTAAACAACAATATTTACCTTAGAAATAGGACAAATATTTTTTTTTTAAGAAACCAAAACTATCAAGGTGAACATTTTTGTAAAAATGAAATAATAATTAAAATGGCCAAGTTAAATATTTATTAAACAACCCATATGAGCTCCAAAACTGATAGCTAAATCAATTGTATTTGTATTTTCCGTATTAATATTTGTTAACTGTATTAAATTTCACATATATCTTCGTTACAGATAAAATATGGCTTTTTTTATTTAGTAGATTACATTTGTGGTGTATTTTTGTTTATTTTCAGAAATGGCAACTGAAAAACACAAGACATTCTTTGAAAGCGACCCGCCCCACGGCAAGGTCAAGAGAGTCATGTACAAGAAATACTTGCAAGAGTGAACAATTTACCTTAAGAACTATAATAATCGATGGATTCGCTGGAGTTGGAAGATATTCAAATGATTGGCCGGAAGATTTAGAAAAGTATGGCTTGCCTCTGATTGCAATGATGGCAGTTCTGGGACATGTTGCGAAGAGACAGAGGGACAAAGAGAAGAAAACAACGAAGAAAAAGGAATCACCAAATGAAGATATAAAACCAGTGCCTGTTTTTGGTTGGGAATCTTCTTTACTAACACCGATAGAAGAACTTCTGCGTGACAAAAGCTCAAAGAGTGGACGTGATTAAAGAACAAAGATTAAAGAAAGATACGAAAGTATCTTTGATTTTTATTGAACACGATTAAAAAAATTATACAACTTTGTTGTGTAATATTGAATTGCTTATTCTTAAGTTCTTTCAGAGGCACTATCCAAAGATTAAATATAATGTCAAAGAACGTGAAGGCGCGGTAATGTTTTCAATAACAACGGAGCCTTTCTCTGTTTCCATTGAGGTATTTAACCGCTCTTTTGAGACTTACGAACCATCACGTGTTGATTTACTTGACGAAGCTGTACGTAGTCTGACATTCGTAGATCCTTTCGGTTACTTACACACACCGATGGATCACTTGAAGAAGTTTGCACCCGGGGAAGGCAATGAAATCCTGATAAACTTCATGAGCAGCTACGTAAATAGATTTGCCAGACAACAACCAGGGCACATAAGTAACCTTTACGGCTTGCCAACGTTGGACGAAGTTGCACCTGACTACTGGATAGATCCTGCAAACAATGAAGTACTTAGATAATTCATAAACTACGTTATTGATAACATTCGTCCTGAGGCTCAGGAAAAACAAGAAAAGAGATCTCCAGGTCAGAGATGTGTGGACAGCTATGAAAACTTTCTGAAAAAGAACACCGATAGCTCATTCTCCCTTGTTTTCGAAGTGCGAGGGCAGGGAAATTGCATCATTTATCATATGGTGTATTTAACCAATCACATCAGCGGAGTAGAAGTGATGAAGTCCACAATGGTCAAATGCAGTCAACGTGAAGGGGAGATGGTCATGTCTGATTATGAAATTATTCGGAAGGGTACGCAATTGAATTTCAAGAAAAAGCAAGACGATAGAGCTGTCGCAGATATAATATTTGAAAAATTTAAGGGGAAGAAGGACATACTTGTCCAACCAAGTGCATTCGAAATAAATTTACGAGGCAAATTAGCTAGACGACATGGGAAACACATATACGGAGTAGGTCCATCTGTAAAGGAATTTGTTTTACTGGAGACAGTTTATTGCCTGTGGAAAAAACCACTTGCAATTTTGCAAAGGGAGGGAAAAATAATTGAGGTGTTACAAAACGGGAAACCCCAAAAGAGGAAAAATCAATTTCCGGAAATAGACAGTGTTACAGAGGAACCGATAGAGACGAGAATTACGTTTGCCTTAGGGGCATGCGTAACAAAAAATCCAATTGGACGTGACGTCGATATCAAAGAAGAAACGGGACGACAAAAAGGCAAGAAAGAACAAAACACGAGTGAAAAAGCGAATAGTAAGTCAAAGGAAAGGGTGAAAGAAGAAACGCTTGCAAGTGGATGGCGACATCAATGTTTTTTAAATGTCACAAATACAATTTGTGTCGCAGAAAATTTTATAAATGTGTTATTATGAGAATTTTAATTTGAAAATAATAGGTTTTCATCAGTTTTGTTACTGTTGTAATAATATTGTTAGTATATATTTATTTACTCGTTAGAAGTTAACTGTGTAATACATGTATTTCGTCAATAAACTTTATGAATACATGTAAATATTTTACTGATTTCCTTTCCTTTTCAGAAAGGCGCCCGCATTGCGAGCCTGTGGGTGTGGCTGATGATGACCAGGATCTTAACAACAGTAGTCATACGAGACTTCGTCAGAGCCAAACACAACGTCAAGGCCATCATCCGTCAATTGATAAATCTCAACTTTGTTCAATAGACGAAGCTTGCACAGAGGAAAAGCGATTGTCATCACTAAGTGATTACACATCAAATGAGCCGATCGTCATTGGTGATGACAGAGAGGAAAGGGAAATCAATGGGATTGATGACTATTCCGTGTATACCTACCTCAACGGTTTCCTAAGCAGCATTGGCAGACAGATTGATGTCATCAAAGGAGATGGCAATTGCTTCTTCAGGGCTTTGAGTAAAATAATACACGGAAATGAGGAGAATTACAAAGAAATGCGTAAAGATGTTGTCGATGAGATTGAAAAGCATCCCAGAAAGTTTGAAGCAATTGCCGATGAATCGATTTCTGTGCATGTTGAAGAAATGCGGCGTGATACAATTTGGGCAACGGAGACTGAAATCTATGCGGCAGCTACATTGTTAAATAGAGACATCTACATTCTGTCACCAGATCAGACTGGTAAGACATACCGTTGGTTGTTGTTTAAGCCCCAGGTGATGAACATTAACTATGTGACTGGGTGTAACTGCTGCTTGACAATTTGTCATACAAATGGCAACCACTATGATAGGATAGCTCCGCTAGTGGGCAAATGTAACTGTGAACTTGGTCCTCCAGCAATGACAGAGGTTAAAGGGCATGATGATCGTATTCAGAGACAAAGAAAACGTAAAGGCCAGTTTCAGTCAAGTGATATATCTCATCATGTTGCATCAATGAATTTGGATGATGACGAGCATGATGATGATTGCACTCATATTGAAAACAGAAAGGCAAAGATGGCACAGAGGCAGAAGATCGATTGTCAAGGTGATCATTAGTATGTGAAGCAGCGTCAAGTGAGCCGATCTTTATTGGATTTACATTGAGGAAAGGAAGATCAATGTGTTCCTTAGCAGCACTGGCAGACAGATTGATGTCATCACAGGAGATGACAATTGCTTCTTTAGGGCTTTGAGTATAATCTTACACGGAAATGAGGAACATTACAAAGAAATACGTAAAGATGTTGTCGATGAGATTGAAAAGCATCCCATAACGTTTGAAGCATATGCCGATGGGCCGATTTCTGGACATATTGAAGAAATGCGGCGTGATACAACTTGGGCAACAGAGACTGAAATCTATGCGGCAGCTACATTGTTAAATAGAGACATCTACATTTTGTCACCAGATCAGACTGGTGAGACATACCGTTGGTTGTTGTTTTAGCCTCTGGTGGAGGGCAATAACAATGTGACTGGGTGTAACTGCTGTTTGACAATTTTTCATACAAGTGGCAACCACTTTGATAGGATAGTTCCGCTAGACGGCAGATGTAACTGTGCTCATGGCCCTCCAGAAATGTCAGAGGTTCATCGCACTTTGTTTGACTTATGTGAAAGAGCTTGCAAACGAACATTAATAATTTGATTCGTTATTGCGTTGTGGATTGTCAATATGTCGCAGAAATCATTGAGATGTGTCATAATAAGAAATTTTAATTTCAAATTTAAAAAAAAATAATAGGTTGTATCAGTTTTGTTAAAGTTGTTCAAATATTTTAAGTACAGTTAATATATTTATAAACAAGTTAGCAGTTAACAGTTTGATACATGTAAGCGTATTTCGTAAATTTCTTATGGTAGTGTTTTGTAAATCAAAGTAAAGCTTTGTACAGTATATTTTATAGTCTAATTTAATTCCATTGACAACGCGATGCAATTTTATTGATATTTTAATAATAGTGAAATAAACTTTGCAACATAAGAACCAACAGTATATTGGTCCGTGGTCAAACACTCCAGAGGTATGCCAATCAACTTGTTTCACCCCCCCCCCCCCCCCNGTTGCTAACGAGCCTAGTTATAGTGCTTCACAAGAGATATTTAAACGAAATGCTCCATTTGGACATTCAAACAGAGTCCGCTCTGGAACAGTGCGTCTTCTGCAACCTGTCATGTTATCCGAAACCATCAAGACGAACATCTATCTTTGGTGAAAGGATAGGATTCAACATTCGATAAAATCATTACTTACGTTGATGAATTATTAAATAACCCGATTCGGAATGATAATAACTTTCATTTCTTGTAGTATAATTCATGTACACGTATATAATCATGATGCAGGTTCATGACATAACGTAAACTGTTTACATGGGCAAGTTATAGAGCAACGCAATAGTTATATAAAAACGATTGACCGAATTTCCTCCTCTCCCTTCATCTTTAGGTAAAAATTAATGATATGACGTGGGTATCCGACGATGATGGCAAATTAGCATACGGTAATTTACACATGCATATATGGTCAATCCTAATTATTGGTCTATGAATGATGTGCTAAGACCGATTTCACGTCTCTCTGCGACCTGCCATTAAAAAAAACACTGGTATGAGATTGTTTGAGGAGGCATTGAATATGGACACATACAATACAATAACTGGGTCCTGTTAGATACGTTTGTATACGCCTAAATTATGCGCTCGGAATAAAGGTGGAAGATACACAGAAACTTAAATATGGTGTACATGTAGGCACAAGTTTACCATTTCCTTAATGTAAGTGTGTGAAAATTATAACGTTTTGATACCGTACATGCCCACTGATGCAGTTGAAATGTTCTATGGTCAAACAATAGTTTTAAATGTTAAGAAATCAACGTTAATCGCCCATTGGTCTTCGCTTTTAACAAACTACTTCAACTAGGCGGTAAAAATGAGGTGTTTATAGTATAAACGATGCATAGTGTTTTGAATCATGTATATAATCCGTCAACGATTTTCCATACAAGATAAAAACTTTTATTCAAAGTCGGTTTACAATAAATAACAGTTTAGCATTAGCTATGTATAGCCATTTATCGACACATTCAAAGGTAATGGTTCGGTACAGGGCATATATAAATAAAAATTCATTTTCTTGTTAAAATACCAAAGGCATATTCAGTTTAGTAACCAACCACATGATAATAACTTAGTAACTATATACAAATATATACACATATATTCTAGTAGAAAACAAAAGGCTTGCACACAATAGTATGTATTATGTTGTTTTAATAGTGTTATCATATAAGAAAATAAGATATGGAACGAAAATATAATTGCTAATTTAGAGAATTTAGAAAAATTATGATGAAAGTATATTGCGCGTAGTGTAAATTTACCACCAACAAGTCTGGTGAGTATTACGTTTTCGATAAAATTTTGATATGTACGTTTTCTTTATTTCAAATACAAATGACGAAGCACTGACTTTGACGGTCGAGAGGAACAAAGTGGCCGGTCAGAGTATTAAAGACCGTCTCGTACTCAACCGATTGTCACAAGCGTGCTTATTCGAAGCGTTCCGAATATGTCTCGACAACTGATGTAAACAAAAATCGAAATGAATTACAAAAAAGACAATAAAAACAGTGTATGTAAATCTGTTAAAAGGGGAAAAAACTTTAAACGGTTCCCATATAAATATATTAACATGGTGTCACCTATTTTCTGAAACGAAATGTTTCTTCTCATTGAATTAAAATCTAGTTTAGAAATCGGATATGAATCAAATTCGGACATTTTTTGTCTTAGACCATGTTTGATTTTGTGTTGATTGATTTGAACAAAATCCAACAGCCCTAATATGCTAAAAAAATGAGATGTGGGTTATTTGTATTTTATTTATTATTTCCGCTGTTGTTAGGGATAACCAACCAGTTTTTTTTTTTTTTTTACTAAGAAAGTGACGCCGATATTCGGCGTCTTTCCCTACCAGAATGTTTTCCCCTCAAAATACAATTTCCCCAAATATAATATTTTCCCCTCAAAGAAATGTTTGTTTTCCTTTGGGTCAGTCGACACTTATCCAATTTGTACCATGGACAACGATCTCGCTCTCTCTCTCGAAGAACACACAAAACTGGGAACCCCAGTGATTCTTAACATAGCAATTAAAATATGTCATGGAAATTTTATCCGGGCAACTGACTCTAATAATCACGTGACTAATTCACTGGATTCTGAACTTGCGCGAGTAGGGTATTTTGTCAATTTATTACCGGAAACCAGTCAAATTTTCATCCGGGTTATGTGAAAGACAAGATGTTGTCGCGAAAACTGAAAATATGTCTCACAATTGGCATTTTTATACAAACAAACTAAAACTTTCGGACTCAGAAAATACCCCAAAAAAAAATTTAAGAATGAATCATCATTGAAAACCGTTGAAACTCAGCAGGTAATCGATATCGAACATGAAAGTGAAAGTAAACAATCGGCAGCTGCCGCAACTTCTTCTAATACTGTAGCAGATAATGAAACTGAAATCACAAATTTGGCATCGTCCCCCGGCCCCAGTACAAAAATACAGTTAAAAACATTACCCATAATTAGATCTACCCCTGCAGCTTTATTTTGACTTTGTTGTTGATATGTTTAAGAACAAAAAGGACAGAGACAGGCCTCTGTAGACTAGATGAATTAAAGACATTAAAATAAACAGTCAAATCAAATCAAATAAATTTTATTTTGAGTCGGCAAGACAATAACAAATAACATTAGCTGTGAAGCTTTTGAACCGACTATACAACAAATGTAAACAGTAAAACAAGAGTAAAGAAGCTAGTTAAAAGAAAGACAATTACTTGGGTATTAAAATACAAATACATAATCAGAAGAAATACAAATACACAAACAGTCAATAAAATTTAAGNCTAAAGTTTCAAAGTAAATTAATAATAAAATGTTTATCATCTACAACACAGTTTGCAAAGAAATGTAACATAAAGTATGAATATAGAGAAATTCTAACAAAGCCTGAAAGTTGTCACAGTTTATGCCTTTGTCCTCAGAGTATTTGAAAGAGTCTTTGTCACCACGAAGTGCCAAGTTTTGTCGTGCACACAACAGCACAGTTTTCGCAATAGATTCAAGAACTGTTGCGTTTTTCTTTTCCCGGGCCCGTAATACAGTGTCAATCTGCTTAATCACTGGTGCATTGTTCTTGTGAACACCAAGGAACTGCTCCGATAATGTCCTAGAATCACTATGGGCCTGATAGCCTGCTCCATCGTCCTTGGCGTGTTTCTTTCCGTCAGGATTGAAATGTCCATTTAGTATATCTAATGCATTTTTCCAATTTCGGAATGGTTCTGACACCAGTTGTCCACGGGCTTTGTTGCCAGGAAAGGTCACACAATACATACAATACGCTGCGTCCTCTTTGACACTGTATGCGAGTCCGGGAAATTTCTTTAGCCATGAAGACTGAAAGGAGCGGTTGTGTGTTCCTGACCGTGGGAACACGTATGCTGGTCAGGTGGACTCCAGTCCAATGTCAGTACATGTCATGGACAATACAATAACTGGATCCTTTTAGAGTATATACGCCTAAATTATGCGCTCGAAATTAAGGTGGAAGATACACAGAAACCATAGTATGGTGTGCATGTAGACACAAGTTTACCATTTTCTCAATGTAGTATGAATTAAAACTATAACGTTTTGGTGTCGTACATGCCCACTGATGCAGTTGAAATGGTCAAACAGTAGTACTAAATGTTTAGAAATCAACGTAAATCGCCCATTGTCTTCGCTTTCAACAAATTACTTCGACTAGGCGTTAAAAATGAGGTGACTACGCTGCATGATGTTTGGAATTATGTTCATGTATATAACCCGTTAACGATTTTCCATGAGCGTAGTGTACATTTACCAACAGCAATTCTGGAGAGTATTACATTTTTGCTAAAATTTTGATATGTAGATCTACTTGTTCTTTAGTTCAAATACAAATGACAGAGCACTGACTTTTTGACGATCGATAGGGACAAAGTGGTCGGTCAGAGTATCATAGGCCGTCTCCTACTAAACCGATTTTCCCAATCGTGCTTATTCGAAGCGTTCCGAATATATGTCTCGACAACCGATGTAAACAACAATCGACATGAATTACAAGAAAGACAATAAAAACAGTGTATGTAAATCGGTTACAAGTGGGAAAAAAAATAAACGGTTCCCATATAAATATATTAATAGAATGTCACCTATTTTCTGAAACGAAATGTTGTTTCTTTTCATTGAATTAAAAGCTAGGATAGAAATCGGATATAAATCAAATTCGGACATTTTTTTTCTTAGACCATGTTTGATTTAGTGTTGATTGATTTGAACAAAATCAAACAGCCCTAATATGCTAAAAAAATATGATGTGGGTTATTTGTATTTTATTTATTATTTTCGCTGTTATTAGGGATAACCAACTATTTTTTAAAGAAAGGATTCTTTTGCAAATAAAGTCTTTAACCTGGTACTCTCTCGGTAATAAACACCATGTGCATATATCCAGTCTTGGACGTAACCCACTCGACCAACGACCGAGTCGATTGATTTTTGCGTCAGTCGAGTGAAAATTCCAAGCCGGTAGCCCGATCGGTTGAGTGCTTTTTTCGTGTCCGAACATAGTAACATGTCCGAAATAGCTTCCTATAGTTATAGCTTCCTCTGCATTCCGAAATTTTTTGCTCAGTACCGATTGTGCCAGGTATTTTATTTATTGATTTTTGATTGGCTGGTGATGGCGCGGACATGAACGGTTACTGACGAAAAATCCTCGCTACTTTCCGAAAATCTTATGTTGTTGTTGTTGTTTATCTTACAATGTCCGCCATCTAAAAATATTTTAAGCGATCGATTTGCAAAGTAAAGTAAAGCAATATGCTAACAAAAGTATCTATTTATTACGTATTTGCTAACATATGTGACACTACATAAAGATCAACGTTTCCAATAATATTAAGTATGTCCCCAAACATGTCATGTTAACAAGGTTGTAATGTATCACATGGCTCTTTTTATTAACATTACACTAAATATGCAAGCTACGTCATATTGCAAGCTATTTCCACTAACATCACTAAATAAGAATAGGTAATATGGTACCAAGAATCGTGTATAATCAGTTAATAAACATAATTGTTCATAGACCATGAATTCAGTTTTCAATCACAGAACCATATGGCATAACTGTTTTCCAATCTTGTCTCTGTAGACTGCTAGTACAGCTCTGACAGCAGTGGCATTTCAAGACCATCTTGTCAAGTCTTTGGGCCTCACAGACTTCATAGGACCTCGTCATGTCCCGCTTGGTCCGGCTGCGAAGTCAAAAAGCAAACGACCGATCAAGTCTGTGATCAGTACGGGGAAATTTGGGAGAAGTATGAGCATCCTTTGGCGTACACAAGTTATTAAGTTAACCATTATTTTGTGTCACGTTCTGAGAAAACAGGACAAAATGCATGTGGGTAAAGTGTCATCCCAGATTAGCCTGTGCAGTCCGCACAGGCTAATCCGGGACGACACTTTCCGCCTTAACTGGATTTTTGCTTAGAAGAGACATCATTTAAAAGAAAAATTCCATAAAAGCGGAAATTGTCGTCCCTGATAAGCCTGTGCAAACTACACAGGCTAATCTGGGATGACAATTTAGGCACATGCATTATGCCCAGTTTTCTCAGAACACGACACATTTTNAAGTCCAATTAGTTTTATTTTCTGGTCATATCGGGCTTTCAAAGTGCAATCTAATCCTTTATAATAGTAAAAAGACATTTTAAACACCAATAACAACACATTTAATTATCTATCAACTTCCCAATAGGAATGCAATTAATGAAATGTCAGCAGAGGTAGATCCATCAGCGTTCGTCTACTACAGTAGATCAGGTCTCAATTATATGTAAATACATTTTCTTATGTTCAATGAGAAAGTTATGAATGTCGCCGCAATAATATGGGATTAGAGTATACCTCTGAACAATTGGTACTAAGAATCTTGTATAATCAGTAAATGAACATAATTGTTCATATACCATGCATTCAGTTTTCAATCACAGAACCATATGGCATAACTGTTTTCCAATCTTGTCTCTGTAGACTGCGAGTACAGCTCTGACAGCAGTGGCATTTCAAGACCATCTTGTCAAGTCTTTGGGCCTCACAGACTTCATAGGACCTCGTCATGTCCCGCTTGGTCCGGCTGCGAAGTCAAAAAGCAAACGACCGATCAAGTCTGTGATCAGTACGGGGAAATTTGGGAGAAGTATGAGCATCCTTTGGCGTACACAACTTATTAAGTTAACCATTTGTGTCGCGTTCTGAGAAAAGTGGACAAAATGCATGTGCGTAAAGTGTCATCCCAGATTAGCCTGTGCAGTCCGCACAGGCTAATCTGGGATGACACTTTCCGCCTTAACTGGATTTTTGCTAAGAAGAGACATCATTTAAACGAAAAAATCCATAAAAGCGGAAATTGTCGTCCCTGATAAGCCTGTGCGAACTGCACAGGCTAATCTGGGATGACAATTTACGCACATGCATTATGCCCAGTTTTCTCAGAACACGACACATTTACCCCTCAGATATGAATTGTGACCCTTTTGTGGTCACCAAGAAAATCAAATTAAATTAAAGTCTTCAGTGTACACAGGTTATTTACCATTTACCCCTCAAATATGAATTGCGACCCTTTTGTGGTCACCAAGAAAATCTAATTAAATTAAAGTCTTCAGTGTACACAGGTTATTAACCAGTCACCCCTCAAATATGAATTTTGACTCTTTTGTGGTCATCAAGAAAATCGAATTAAATTAAAGTCTTAAGTGTACACAGGTTATTAACCATTTACCCCTCAGATATGAATTGTGACCCTTTTGTGCTCACCATGCAAGAAAATAGAAATTAAAATTAAATTAAAGGCCTTTCTTAACAGATTTAAGTGTTAAAGGCTTCATTTCCAACCCTAAGATACTGGTTACTTGCAGGCTGTTCTGGTTTAATGCTGGTTGCATATAGCCATTTTAACTTTGCTTGCAAGTGGGAAAGGGTTAACATGTTAGAAAACAATTCAGATTATAAGAAGATTATTGAGTTTTCGGTAACAACTTAAGCAAAAATAACTCAAAATATTGTAAATCTATGCTTAATGAGTCATTTATATTCTGTTAAATAAAATGAAATCGAATCATGATGTAGATTCTATAGATTATTTGTGATTGAATTACAATAAAAAACCAAACGGAGACCTATAGCAAGTAACAAAAAAACGAACAGCAAAATCAATGTTTAATAACATCCATAAAATAAACATCTTACATTTAAAAAAGTCTCTCTAAGGTGCAAATTGGGTGTGCACTTCTCATTCACAGATCCCCCTACAGTGAAGAAGGAGTCAAAAGAGAAGGAATATGTTCTGGATCCTAAACCACCACCCCTAACACTTGGTATGAATAATTGAGCCGTTCTGTGGGAAAACAGGGCTTATTGCATCTGCTTAAAGTGTCGTCCCAGATTAGCCTGTGCAGTCCTTGAAACAAAAAATATATTTAAAATAAAAGCAGAAAGTGTTGTCTCTGATTAACCTGTGCAGACTGCACAGGCTAATCTGGGATGACACTTAATGCATAATAATGCTCAAATAAAAGGTCAGCTGAGCTTCACGGATTGTTATAAGAAAGTTAAGTTATTATTTATAAAGTAGTTACCTTTAAATTGAATTTTTACAGCAGAAAGTTTAAAAGTGTATCAAAGATTTAAGTCTGTTAATAAACTGTGTTTGTTATCCAACATTAATATTTTGTTTAATTTACTTGGCCAGAAAAAAATCGAGTATTTTTACTAAATAGGAATCAGCAGATATTTATCAAAAAATTAACATATCATAAGAAAAAGGCTTTCTAAATGAATGTATTGAAATTTTGACACAAAAAGCAGTATAGAACATAAAAGAGTCAGAGTAAAAAAAATATGAGCCTCGCTTTAGGAAAACGGGGTTTAATCCATGTAGGTAAAGTATCATCCCAGATAAGCCTGTGAGGACGGCACAGACTTATCTGGGACGACAGTCTACGCACATGCATTAAGCCTGGTTTTCCCAGAGGGAGGCTCATATGTATGGAATGGACTTCTTATCCCTTTGCATGCTGGGAAATTTGTCGTCTGCTAAAATGTCGTCTGCTAAATTTCTAAAATTAGCATTTTCTTCGATTTTTTTTCAAAGAATACTATCAGAATAGCAAACAGTTTGGATCCTGATGAGACGCCACGTTCTGTGGCGTCTCATCTGGATCCAAACTGTTTGCAAAGGCCTTCAAAATCCGGTTCCAGCGCTCAAAGGGTTAATTATGCTATATATGTAATGTTATAGCTCTACATGAACATCAACCTGGCACTTGTCATATCCATTCACATACATCATATGCATGGATTGTTTTCTATATTTGCTTTCGGTTTTGTTTGTGCATAATTTTTACATTTTAATGAAGCCCTAACAATGTACTTTTTTAAGTATGTTTCAATCGATTAAAATCACTTCAGTACAAAGCTTAAATAATAATGTAAATCCAGGCATAGAGGTCAGTGCTTTGTTAATATTACCATGCCAAAACAGTTGATTCATTAAATGCATTCACTTTCCCTTTCTTACGCCCATAATTTGCAACCCATTTTGATACTGTGACAGTGTCCTCATTGCTTCTTTGTATTTGTTTTTCAGCCCAAAAGTTTGGTTTGGTTGATGCCCCTGACCAACCTCTGTCTGAAACTCAATGGCAAGAAGCTAAGAAGAAGTCAAACACAAGAGATGACTCAAAGATGCCTTGTGTTATATGCAAGGAGGACTTTGGTATACAAGAGCAGGTAAGAGCTTGTAAAGAGGTCGGTTAATGCACATGTCACATTGTTTACTGAATTCGCGAGAGGAAATTAAATGTCTAGCATTGTATGCCATGTAGCTAAATACAGAAAAAAGAAATATCAGTAGATAAAATTGGTACATCGCTAGTTTTGGATTTCAGATTAAATCTATTGGTAACAACTTTCAGAAAGAAGGTGATCTTATATGCAATTATGATTTTACAGGACCAACTAACATTTGAGTTGCGCTTTGGGAAAACGGGGCTTAATGCATTATTGTAAAGTGTCGTTCCAGATTAGCCTGTGCAGTTCGCACATACTAATCAGGAACAACGCTTTCCGTCTAAACTGTTTTTTTGTTAAGAAGAGACTTCTTTAAAACAAAAAATACCATAAAAGCAGAAAGCTCATGGTCAACACTTTATGCACATGCATTAAGCCCGCTTTTCCCAAAGTGTGGCTCATTTCATATTGACTTACCGGTGTATCTGCCAATGAACACCAAAATGTCAAAAATAGACAATGTGTCTTTTGCCACATTAACATAATTTTCATGCACCTGAATTGTACTTTTATATCAACAACTTGACACAAATTCCAATGGTCATATATAAGCTGTTAAGACCGGATGAACATGATCTGCCTCACTCCTTCCATGTTTAATTGAGCCTCTTTGAAAAACAGGCCTTAATGCATATGCATAAAGTGTCGTCCCCTATAAGCTAGTGCAGTCAGTCTGCGCAGGCTAATCAGGGACAACACTTTCCACCTAGACTGGATTTTCATTTAGAAGGGACTTCATTTTAACCAAAACTCCATACAAACAGAAAGTGTTGTCCCTGATAAGCCTGTGACACTTTATGCACATGCATTAAGTCCAGTTTTCCCAGAACGAGGCTCAATTTTCTTTGAATCTCTTTCAGGTCTTGCTGTCCTGTACCCATGTCTTCCACAGAGTGAGTGACCTAAGCTAAGTTTGTTTCAACATCAAACATTGAATACGTTTTGTGTTAATGTTTCTGTAGATTACCTATGAGTTTAGCTTGAACAAATTATAACAGAATTATTGTTATCGTTCATTGCTTTAGGAATTTGTATTAATAAATGTGTTTATTTACCAATGATTTAATTAAGAGAATAAAACCCTTAGTTTGTTTATTTCTTTTGCATAAACCACTATGGATTTAGTGTAATTAGAATGACAGGGGACCCTTTCTATTTTTATGTCAATTAAAAATATGGTCTCCTCCTCCTTTCAGTTTTCTGCTCCACTCTTTTAAAATATGACACACCTATTTTTGTCCCTTTGTGTGCCAATGTTATCGTCAATACAGACACACCAACGTTTGTGTTGGCTTTTGAAAATTTGTGTAGAGTACAATACAGGGTTACTTGATATTAACACCAAATTATGTTTAAAAAAACAACATACCTAATGGAATCATGCTGAATGGATGATCAAAATATAAGTACGAGTGGAAACAAATGATTTAGTCACTAACAATGAAAAAAAATACCATCAGACAATTTTTCACAAAAGAGGTCACCCTGCTACTTGTCTTGCTAAAAGCTTACACCCTTTGCCTTACCTTAGTAATCTCCCTTTGATTGACTGTGGCATGAATAATGTGCTCATTTTGGTAATATATGACATGTGTTATGTAAAAAACATAGTCTAAAACAACATTTTTATATAGTGCATATGGTCAGCCTTAACCCTTTGAGCGCTGGAACCGGATTTTGAAGGCCTTTGCAAACAGTTTGGATCCAGATGAGACGCCACAAAACGTGGCGTCTCATCAGGATCCAAACTGTTTGCTATTTTGATTGTATTCTTTGATTTTTTTTTGAAGAAAATGCTAATTTTAGAAATTCAGCAGACGACATTTTAGCAGACGACAAATTTCCCAGCATGCAAAGGGTTAAACAACTGATTTGATTATAAGCTTATAAAACAGTTTCACAATCATTCCTCTCAAATCAAAATGTTTCCAGCAGTCTGTGCGATAGTCTGTCAGCCATTTTACAAAGCCAGTAAAACTTTGCAATGTCCAGGAATGAAGCGTGTTAGGCCCTGTAAAANGTCCAAGATTAGTATGTGTTGTCTGCACAGGCTTATGACGGACAACACTTTCCGTGCAACTGGATTTTCACTAAGAAGAGACTTCCTTTCAACGAAAAATTCCATAAAAGCGGAAAGTATCATCCCTTTTTAGCCTGTGCTGATTGCCGGTTTGTCTGTGACAAAGCTCTCTTTACCTCCAGAAGTGTCTAAGTAAACTGGTAGCTTACCAAACAATGTAGATAACGTGAATTGGTTTTTACTATTTCTGGAGAACTTTTATCCCATCATACTTGAATTTTCGCCGTTCATTTACTTAAATGTAAACATTATTGAAAACAGCAAACATGTGAAGTTTAGTGGTGACATTTTGATTATTAATCATGAAAAACAGAAGAGATGAAAAGTTGCTCATTGTACAGGTTGCCTTATATAGCCTTGCTAACCTAGTGTTCTCTAAATGAGCCTTGCTCTGGGAAAACCCAGCCAGGGATGGAAACTAATTATGTACAATTGGTTGCCCGCACGGGCAACCATCTTTAGTATTTTGGTTGCCCAGCTTAAGAGTAACGAGCCCAGATTCATGTACATGTTGTGTCAGGTGTATCTTATACTTTCTTACAATAAAATAATAGATAATTAAACAACAAAATTGCTGACATGACACACTTTTAAGGCCCTATGTCTCATTATAAGTCTGATTAAATCATTTCCTAGGCCTAAATACATTAATATTATTAAACTGATAATTGATCCATGGTTTTAAAATATATATTTGCACTTAATGTTTTTTAAGCTTTAAAAAAGCTAGTTGCCCGGCCGTTCTACCAACATTTGAAATTGAGTTGCCCGAGTCAAAATCTAGTTGCCCCGGGCTCACGGGCAACCACTAGTTTCCATCCCTGCCAGCTTAATGCATGTGCGTTAAGTGTCGTTCCAGATTAGCCTCTGCAGTCCCCACAGGCTAATCAGCGAGGACACTTTCCGCCTTGACTGCATTTTTGCTTAAAATATACTTGTTTAAAAAAAAAATCTTAATAGTGGAAAGTGTTGTCCCTGATTAGCCTGTGCAGACTGCACAGGCTAATCTGGGATGACACTTTACACATATGCATTAAACCCTACTTTCCCAATGTTCAGCTGATTTATATCTTGCAGGATCCAGGCATGTTGGCGAGGCTACGTGGTCAGATGCATGTACAGAAAACTGAGGGAGTCCAACCCACCCAAAGATCCAAGACTCAGAAAGAAGTTCTTCGAAGAAAAGGTGATTTTCTAGCTGCCTGCTTTATTTATACATATGCACTAGTAGAAAATAAACGTACTGGGATTTATGTTTAAATTTATTTGTCAGTCTTGAAGTTCATTTTTTCTTTGCCCAGTTGATTTTGTCTGTTTAGTGTTAAGATCACTTCCTAAATAAATCCTAGTTTTATTGGATCTTTTTAAAGTAATGAAGACCCTTTGGTGAACCCAGTAATGGGGTTAGGGTATTTTCCTACAGTGAGATGTTTTCAAAATCACATCCCTGTTTTAACATTTCCTTTTATCTGAAAACGTGTGTAGTCTGTTGGTAATTAATGGTAGTATAAAAAAATCTGATTCTATTTGGTGCATTATTAATAAAGAAAACACAAGAATTAAAATTCAATTTTCATTAGGCATGAAAAATATTACAAGAAAATCTACTGAGTGCATTGTCAGAAAATTAACTTCAAACAAATCCATCAAATGCACATTATAAATGTTTGACAGTGTGCATTCTTTTGAACCTCCCTCAGTGAAAAGGGGGTTTAATGCATGTGCGGAAAGTGTCGTCCCACAGGCTAATCAGGGACAACACTTTCCACTTTTATGGAAATTTTCATTTAAAGAAAGTCTCTTCTTAACGAAAATCCAGTCTAACTGGAAAGTGTCGTCCTTAATTAGCCTGTGCAAACAGCACAGGCTAATCTGGGAGGACACTTTACGCACATGCATTAAGCCTTCTTTTCCCAGATCACTGCTCATTAAATTTTTTGTGTTCCCAGTTACACAGTATCACTGAGCGGATGGTGAAGTCATGTGACTTTGACGTGCACAGTTTCCTGCGAGAGATGGACACCAGTCTGGCTGCAAGCCGGAAGGTCATGAGGGACTTTGACTCCCGGTTCCAGCCAATCACCGAGGACCAATGGGAGGCAATTCAGCTGAGGGCAAGTATTTATGGGTTTGCTCCCTGGAATGATCTCAAAGAGTTGCTGGCCCCCATTTTACCAAACAGAATCATTCAGTAAAATTGGTGTTCCTGTTACTAAGTTAAAATTGCTAATTGGGAATAATGGAATCACACACATTTCATTGAGATAAGATTACTTTTTCATTTACAATACAGTAAATAAGTGTAAGTAGAACAACGGAAGCTCGTTAAATAATTACTCGATACAAATGCATTGAACCTCACTCCATGCTTGCCTAGCGGTCAGGTGGATCCTTGTTTAATCTGCATTCTAAGAGCGTTCTGAAATTCTTCTTTCGAGATACCTAGTACTGGTTCTACCCAGGTTAGGGACTCAAAAGGAAAAGTTTCTAGATAAATCTTAGGCTTTTGATGGAATAGAGCTAAAATATACAGGATATTTGTTTGTTTTGGTACAAGGTGAATTGTGTTTCATAAGTGGTAATCAACAAAAAAAAATAAAAAATGGAATAGCCATGAATGAAATTATACTTTTTCTATAACAACGAATGAAATAAATATTAAATCAGAGAACCGAAAACCACTTTTTGTAATTCTTTAACCCATTAATGCCTAGCGTCTAGAAAAAAGGCCTTGGCAAACAGCGTAGACCCAGATGAGACGCCGCATGATGCATCGTCTCATCAGGGTCTGCGCTGTTTGCTTAAAAGAATTTCTGTACGAAATATTCTAAATATAAAAATAAATATAGTAGACATCCCCAATTTTGGAAATAAATTGATCCAATTTAGAAGGATGGGAGAGTCCACTCGGCATAAATGGGTTAATACAATGAATAAACAGAAATACACAAAAACTGCTTAAACAGCATATGTTTATGAATAATGACATCGTTAAATATGTGATAAACAATGTCATGAATGAGTATGGTTGGAAAAAAGTTACATAAATTTGTAGCTAAATGATTGTTTTGTGCTATTATTCATGGATTGTTTGGTAAAAAACAATGTTTGTGAATATTCTACATGCATTTTCAATTGTCTGACAATGGTAGACCAATGTAATAGATGGGAAATATTGCGAGTTTTCTTATATTTTTACCAATATACAACCAATACAATTCTATATTCCAATGCAAAAGCATGTCATAAAAATAGGTGTCAAATAATGCAAACCAATCATTCTTCTTGCCAGGCCGTAGAACGGGAAAACCAAGACTGCCCCATCTGCTTGACGCCTCTCTACTCCAAGTCCTACATTGTAAAACATGGCTGCTCGGGTCATGACGACCTACGGGCACCGCAGAAAGCCCAAACAACGTCCAGCATTGCGTCCGCCTCATCTAGAGGTCACAAACACGTGCCAGGCGCAGCTCAGACACGAGCTTCTGCCAAACTTCGCAGCGGAAAACAAACCAAAAAACCGACCAAAGAAACCCCAGCATTACATAGGGAGAAGCAAGAAGCCAAAGGTCCAGATTCTGAAGATAACAGCGCTGTTGAAGGGATTGGTTCAGAGAATCGTGAGGCCGTTCTGTTGTCATGTTCCCATGTTTTTCACAAGACTTGCCTTGAAATGTTTGAAGAGTTGAGTATGGAGACGAAAAACTCATGCCCTATTTGCCGGTCTAGCTATCAAAAGAGAATTGTTTGACTGTAAACAGTGTTTCT
>VMBQ01000301.1:257582-288750 GCA_007657795.1 Dreissena rostriformis
GGGGGGGTTGGAGGGGAGGGTTCTCTGTGACAAGAACTAGTAACCGACTTAAGATCATCTAATAACCGTATTAGAACACGCAAAAAAAAAAACATTATTAGTAAACACAATTTTTCATCAATACCAACGAATCGTGAAATAAGTTGCGCCTGTGCTTTATTTGAACCGACTAATAATTCGATCTCTAAAGAAAAACGGACAGAATTTGTGTAACTGCTTGTTCGATTCTGGTACAATGAGGAAAAGGCGCATTTGTTGTGTCCTTGTTAACACAACTGTTTTTCCGTGAAACAGTGTTCAGTTTTCCTCATAGGTAAAACGGTAACGTAATTTAATAGCTGCATTGATCTGATAGACAATTCCAATTAGTGTGTTTATGTCTACGCATGTGGAGATTGTGCAAGACGCGCTCAATTTTCCTTGAAAGTCTGTTCATTTTCCACATAAAGGATACATGCGTTTACACAGTTTCATCATTTTGATCTTAGTTGGAATTTTCCCGTGAAAGACTCAAGTAGGACAAACAATTTTCGACAAGTTCATTATGTTAATCTTATTTGTAATGGCTGCATATCAACACTTCCTGTGTTACCTAGGAATGAATTATTTATCAATGTGCTAATTTAAACGAGGGCGGGTCTATTAAATGATAACGTAATCGTTCCCGATGTTTTATGGTGACGCATTTACAGGCCTGTGCGGATGCCTTATAGTATCATTGAAGCCTTTGAATATAAATGTAGTGAGTGAACAATTCACACCTTAAAGCGCCATAAAAACAATTTGGTATTCTGATCACGTTTCTTTTGAAAGTAAGACAAAAACACCTGAAAGTTGTATTGTGACTATCGAACTGAGACAATCCCAAACGCTCCAAGTAATTAACCGCAACTCTTTGAAGAAACGAACCCATGTCAATTCGTTAAAGAAACTGAAACTTAAAAAAAAAAATGCGCGCTTTGCATAGTTTACACAGAATTGCGTGTTACATAATCATGGCCTTTTTCGTATTCTTTTCATAGAACTTTGTGTTTCTTTTGTCCCTAGTAAACTAGACACCATGGGGTAGATTGTGCGAGACTACATCGTGAAGTGTTAACCCTTTGCATGCTGGGAAATTTGTCGTCTGCTAAAATTTCGTCTGCTGAATTTCTAAAATTAGCATTTTCTTCGATTTTTTTTCCAAAGAATACTATCAGAATAGCAAACAGTTTGGATCCTGATGAGACGCCACGTTCTGTGTCGTCTCATCTTGATCCAAACTGTTTGCAAAGGCCTTCAAAATTCGGTTCCAGTTAAGTAGAAAAAAAAACACTAAACGATATCAAAGATGAGCCATTTTTGGTTGATGTTTTTCAAGTTTTTGAATGGACGTGTGAATCGTTATTGTATGTGTCTCCTAAATTTGACTAAATCATTGTCTGTAGTCTAGTTTGGATATAATATTTTATTATTTTTTTATATTCTTATGCAAAGTAATTATATGATCCGCGTTCTGCGAAAACTGGGCTTTATGCTTGTGCGTTCAATATTGTCCCAGATAAGCCTGTGCAGTCCTCACAGGCATATCAGGGACATAACGTTCACCTTTGACGATTTTATTTTTGTTTAAAGGAACTCTTTTCGTAACGAAAATCAAGTCTAAGCGGAAAGTGTCGTCCCAGATTACCCTGTGAGGACTGCACAGGCTAATCTGGGACAATAATTAAGGCACATGCATAGGGCCCGGTTTTCCTAAATGGAAGAGTTCTCCGTTGTTATAGCACATAGCTGTTTTCAATATTAAGACTAAAACTAAATTAAATGAGCCTCGCTCTGTGAAAAGGGGGTGTAATGCATGTGCGTAAAGTGTCGTCCCTGATTAGCCTGTGCAAACTGCACAGAAAAATTTGGGATGACACTTTACGCACATACACTCAACCAAGTTTGTTTCCCAGAACTTGCTTAATATAAACTATGCATACGAATATTTAAACAAATGTATTGCACGTGCATTAGACCAGTTTTCCCAGAACAGGGCTGTTACGGATGCAGTGTCCCACCGAAATCTCTTGACGGGCGTCCGTATTGGTAGAGTTATACGCTGTTATCGTTTGTAGCTTATTTCATTATTCAACATATAGGAGATAGACGCAGGTTACCGTAGGTTGACCAGGAATATATGAATAATGTATCACCTTATCTGATCGTTAAGTGGAAACATGGTAAACATGGAACAACAACATGGGCAATCTAAAGTATATATGAGCCTCGCTCTGTGAATAGCGGGTTTAATGCATGTGCGTAAAATGTCGTCCAAGATTAGCCTGTGCAGTCTGCACAGGGTAATCAGGGACGGAACTTTGCGATTTTATTGTATTTTCAGTTTAAAGGAGATTCTTCTTGACGAAAATCCAGTTTAGGCGGAAAGTGTCGTCCGAGATTAGCCTGTGCGGACTGCACAGACTAATCTGGGACGACACTTTACGCACGTGCATTAAACACCCTTTCACAAAGCGCGAATCATATATACTTCATTTTCATCAACTTCGAGTATATAGCGCTATGGAGCAGTGGTTTCAGGTGTAAACATATGTTTGCCTCAAGTCACATGACCAAAACTTTTTAAGGGAGATAGCTGTGTGTAAATTTTCTTAATAAATGATCCAGTTAAACATTCCTATATTAAACGAATTATCAAAGCATTTTGGTAATGAATAAAACAACAAGTATTGTTAATTGGACTTTTCCAAACTACAATCAAATATTGAATAAATACAAATATAAAGGTAAATAAATAATAGCTGACAAACTCAGTAAGACAATTAAACGGTCGGCGCAATGTTTTAGTGAGTAAATGGTATCATGAAACACATTTTTTTAACGTCTGGACTTCAGCATAATCTCCTGATTTAAGTTAAGTGTCACAGCGAACGAGTGTGGTTTATAGACCATTAAATTAAACTATAAATAAACTTATGAGTGGGATGATGATGAAATTTGCCTAGACATAAATAGCAACAGGATAATGTACGTTCCCTCCCAAAGTATTTATTCTCCTTAGAATGACGTTTGATGACACATCAGTTTAACTTTGTATCCATCTTTTATAATCGTTATGTGTGTGTGTGCGTGTAAAAGTACTTTTGACGACTAAAACTAAATTAAATGAGCCTCGCTCTGTGAAAAGGGGGTGTAATGCATGTGCGTAAAGTGACGCCCCAGATTATCCGGTGCAGTCCGCCTAAACTGGATTTTTGCTAAGAAGATACGTTCTTTAAACGAAAAATATCATAAAAGCGGAAAGTGTCGTCCCTGAATTGCCTGTGCGGACACCTGTACAGGCTAATCTGGGACGACACTTTACACACATGCATTACACCCCATTTTCACAGAACGAGGCTCAAATAGAGTTCTTCCAACTGAGTCTTATATTATACGAATTCTTAAAGAATACTTCCTGTAATCGCTGTAAATGCTGGCCACGGCCTATATGTGGCGTGTTCTGAGAAAACTGGGCAAAATGCTTGTGCGTAAATTGTCATCCCAGATTAGCCTGTGCAGTCCGCACAGGCTAATCAGGGACGACACTTTCCGTCTTAATTAAATTTGTGCTAAAAAGAGACTTCATTTAAACGAAAAATGTCATAAAAGCGGAAAGTGTCGTCCCTGATTAGCCTGTGCGGATTGCACATGCTGATCTGGGACGACACTTTACGCACATGCATTATGCCCAGTTTTCTCAAAACACGACACAAATTATTTGTTCACAAGTAGTCATTCTACATTAACGACATAGCGATATATATGATGTTTTAAAAATACCACTTTAAAAACATTACCTTAAGCGAAAATTGTACGATAGACATCAACTTGTTTTGGTTCAATGGTAATTAAACACTTCTAAGTGAAACCTACACCCTCATGTTTTACAATGCATATCACCCTACTATCGTGTTGAATAACCGCCTTCCTTCTGTGTTTAAACTTGGGCAATGAATAATTGATAACAAGCTGTCGGTGGGTGTAACTACATGTATTGTCACCTGTCTATGATGTACTTACAGCAATAAACACTTGTAAACAAAAACATATTTAATACATCAACGTCGCATTAACGTCATACGGCACGGAGTGTCCTTAATGTTGACCACGACTTGTTTTTCATTCCCACGATCATGCATGCCTTATAAATAGTAATATGGTAATTACAACTTTTTCTCAGCGGTGTATTTAGGTGTCACTACTACTACAACTTCTAGGCGTTACTACTTCTACACCACCACCACCTCCACAACCACACGGTGTATTTAGGCGTTACTGCTATTACAACTTCTACTATTACTACTACTACTTGTAGTAGTACTACTTTACTACTACTGCTGCTGCCGCCGCCGCACCACCACCACCAGCACCACCACCACTGCCACCACCACCACCACCATCACAACCACCACAACCACCACAACCACCACCATCACCGCCACCATCACCACCACCACCACCATCATCATCATCACCACCACCATCACCACCACCAACACCATCACCACCACCGCCACCACCGAAGGCTTGACACGTTTCAAATACAGAAGTCTTAATAATCAGGATAACAATGCATTTCTTTGATATCGCTGAAACCCCGGCGTTGGCACGCGATTAACTATCTAACATGAACAAATAAATCTTTAAGCCAATGTCAATAGTCGCGTGGGTGTGCGTAAGTCGTCTTAATCTTTCTAAAGCTACACTTTCTCATTCTGTATCTAGGAACACTCAATGTTCCCCCAGGCTATGACCCAAATCAGAACCTATAACTCAGACATAAAATAGATACATATCACGTAGGGGCTTACAATTTAAATTGCAACTTAGTTCGTTTGCAAACACCGTCTCATGTATGGTCTCATTTAAACGATAGTCCCCGCTTCTTTCTTAATGTACCAAATTCTGAAGTACATCACTGAAACTGGCTCAGTCGAATTGAGCCTCGTTCTGGGAAAACGGGACTCAATGCATGTGCGTAAAGTGTCGTCCAAGATTAGCCTGTACAGTCCGCTTACTTCCACTACTAAATGAAATCTCTTCTTAGAAAAACTCGAGTCTTAGCGGAAAGTGTCGTTTGCGACATGCATTTAGCCAAGTTTTTCAAGCACGATACTCAATTTTACTTTTTAAGAGGGTGCGTTCGAATCTCTGTTCTTGTTTTTTTTGTATCTATCAGTAAACGTGTCCTAAAACAAGCATGGTGTATCTGTGCCACACTATTTCCGCTCAGTGATTGAAAGAGCATGACCTCGATTTCTACATAGAGACCTTCTATCTCACGACGTCAATCGAGATATCAAGAGCTAGATTCCTACCCAGGGATGTACTTTCGCAAGACGCCAATCGATCAGGAGCTGGATTCCTACCCAGGAATGTACTTTCTCAAGACATCTACCGCGAACATGAGCTAGATACTTACCCAGGGATGTACTTTCGCAAGACGCCAATCGATCAAGAGCTAGTTTTCGACACAGAGATGAACTTTCGCAAGACACCTACCGCAAACATGAGCTCGATTGTCACCCCGAGACCTACTTGCACTTGCGCCAAGCGAATGGTCATGAGCTAGCATCTTACACAGAGAAATTCCTTCACAAGGCGCTTAGTAGTTAAAGTAAGCCCGGCACTGATTAAATGGCATGTAAGACTTGATATGACGTCATGAATATGTGGTGTGTTCTGAGAAAACTGGGCAAAATGCTTGTGCGTAAAGTGTCATCCCAGATTAGCCTGTGCAGTCAGCACAAGCATTATGCCCAGTTTTCTCAGAACAAGACACATATAACGATATCTGATGTGGCGACTACTTCAAATCGTACCTGATAAGTGTCGATACATGACTAGTACCATTTATTGTGTTTACTTTAATTATTTATGGCATTAATTTCACAGTCTCAAAGATATGGCGGTGGCGTTTGGCCAATAAACATTAAGAATTGGCAACATTGTCATAAGTTCCGCAAAAATACCCTTACAACAGTTAAGGTAGACAATTATAAACAATCAATTTGGCTTAATGATTGAACAGTGGACTACTTCTTCTACTACTACTACTACTCGAGCGGGTTTTCACAATAGACGTACCCTAAAATAGGCTATTGATTTGAAAAAAATATATTCATCTAAGTTCAAAGAAAGCTTCCACCTTTGCAATCCCTTCAAAATCACATTGCGTATTTACCATTAATATCTGAATTCAACTGTGACTGGGGTTGTTGATACCGGGTCATTAATATGGTTTTGTTGTTGTTTCCCTAAATAGTGGAGATCCGGATTAGACTTTTCAAACGTTTGCCGATGTTGAATCCGAATCCGATTAAAACGTTATTTTAATGGTCGTATCAAAACCTCAAATCACATGCGTATCAATAGCATTCTGCTTTTAATTTAAAAACCTAGTGAAATGGAACTAGAGCATAAATATTTCAGTCATCCAAATATATATAGATATATGAACATCTCTCTGGAAAACGGGGTATTGCGTGTGCGTACTGTGTCGTCCCTAATCAGGGACAACACTTTCCGCCTTAACTGGATTACCGCTTAGAAGAGTCTTCCTTTTAACGAAAAATACTATAAAAGAGGAAAGTGTCGTACCTGATTAGCCTGTGCGGACGACACTTTACGCACATGTATTAAGCCCGGTTTTCCCAAAGCAAGGCTAATATTTTTGTCAATAAACTGACACCGCTCGCATCGTCTCAAACGCTACAATCAAATGAAATTGCCTTCATTGTTGTATGAATTTGAAATATTTGATGTAAAAAATATCATCTGCATCACACTTGGAAATGCCTTTGCTTAAATATTAAAGAATTTGTTCTTAAAAGGACTGTGTTTGATATTGCTGTGTGGTTTAAGTCAAATAGTGTAAACATCAACAGCCATAATTAAGCGTGTCATACTGTCCCAAAGTTAACATTCCATTCCTGAAACGTTGGTCCAAACACAGGCCACTGGCTTTTATTGGCATTTGTAGGAAGTTATATTTAAAATGCCTTAAGCCGGATTCAGTTACAGTCAGCACGACCTATGTTATGTCAGATTGGACCTCTACTTGCGACATTGAAAATTTAGTTAAAACATGGATCATTCACCAAGTCTCCACATGGTGAAACCTTGTGTGGTAAGTTATTTTACGATGGCATGAAATAACAGTTCAGACATGTTCAGACGGGAAAACGTATACCATCGGACGGACAAACGAAATACATACATGAATAGCTTGTTACATACGTACTACATATATCTTGTTACAAACGTACTACACATATCTTGTTACATACGCACTACATATATCTTGTTTCAAACGTACTACATATATCGTGTTACAAACGTACTACACATATCTTGTTACATACGCACTACATATATCTTGTTACAAACGCACTACATATATCGTGTTACATTAAGAATCGAACTAGCAAAGAACAACATAATATAGATCAATGAGTTACACAAGATAGCCATGATGGCCCTTAAGTGCTAACCTTATTTTACGGTACATTTATTGTCAAACACTGGACTTGGTGACCTAATGTTTTTACTACACTTGACCCATATTTAAACATGGCCTTTATATTATCAATACCAACATTCTGAATATGGTTTATCAAGATGTAGTCGTACAAGTGACCTCTAGAGTGGTAACACAGATTTTTTTTTATAGATTTTACCTGCTAACTTAGTTTTTGGACATATGGATCTCAGCTTTGAACGCAGCCTTTATTGTCCGGATGAACATTCTGACCAAGTTTTTCCAAGTTTGAGCCATAAATATGGCCTCTTCAGTGGTAACACGGTTATACGAAGATTTGACCTGGTGACCTTGTTTTTGAACTTGACCCAGATTCCAAGTCTGTCTAGAATTTGGCTAGATGAACATTCTGACCAAGTTTCATCGAAACGGAGTCATAAATGTGGCATCTAGAGCGGTAACAATGTTTTTTTCTTCTAAAATTTGTCCTGCTGACCTAATTTTTGGACTTTGGGACGCATGTGGCCCGGATTCGACCTCGGCCTTGATATAGGCATGATAAACATTCTGACCAAGTTTCATCAAGATCAAGTCATACATGTGGCCTCTATAATGGAAAAAAATGTACGTCTACGATTTGATCTGGTGACCTTGGTTTTTGACCCACTTGACCCAGATTCAAACTCGGCCTACATATTGCCAAGATACTCATGATGTCCAGGATTTATCAAGATTGAACGAAAAAAATGTTGCCACTAGAGTGGTAACAAGCTTAAAGTTGACTTCATGCTCAGGTGAGCTAAAAAAAGAAATAAAACTCTCATGAATGTTTGCTGACTCAAGAGACATGAATAAACCGATTTGACGGCGTGACAAAATTGAGATCGTTCGCTTTAAGAAACAGAAAAGTATGTACACCTGTATTTAATTCCGGAAACACACATATCATATTGCGTCGTCTTATGCTGTAAGCCGAATGACAATCCCCAAATTAACGTATTGTTTATCGGGTGAAGATTTCAACATCGGATACGACAAAAGCGTATATCTAGTATTACAACCATTCAGGATTTAACACTACGTGTGCGTCGCTGACATTGAGTCTATTTATAGTAACAAAACAGTGTAATGACGTAGAACGAAAAATACCTGACCAATGTCTGATACGTGCATTAGTCATTTGCGGGGTCTATAACACAGGTATTTCGAAATAGATTAATAGATTGTCGCATTTATAAACAGGCAGTAGTGCGAACAACACGGAACATTTGTTTTGTACAACTGAAAGACTTCGCTGTCGCTTGTTATATTTGTAGGATTTATAAAAGGTAAGGTATTTACATTTATAGATTGTTTTCATTGTACTATTTGTGTGGGTTTAAAACCGGCTTTTTATTGCAATGTTTTTTTTTCGATTGGGTGTGTACGTATACTTTGCGCTTCTGTTATTATCATGGTCTATGCTATTTTAATGAAAAAGAATGATTAAACATTCTAACATAAATAAGAGAAACACATTTATTAATCGGACTATGTTTTATAAACTAAAATTTTACCAGTATTGTTTTTTTGCATCACGTATGTTATAGGCCCTGTCTATTGCGCAGCAAGAACCACGTACGCGTGTATGAATAATTTATAATTATATTAAAAAGGATAAATATAGCCATATGAATGTATGAAGCGACACATTTGTTTAATTGTGTACATTGCGTCCAAAAAAGTGCAATGTGCCTCATAATTTTAGGTATTGAAACTGCATAGATGGGCACGGCTTCACGATGAAAACCGCGCTGCTTTCTAGAAAAAATTAGACAAATACCTGTCACGCTATTGTAAATTTACCGCACTGACAGAAATAAAGGAAAAGCACGATATTTAATCTCCCTATCTGGGCGTTGTGTACCCGTTATTGTACAAAAAGTTGACATGTTATTTTTTGATATATAAGTGATGATCTTAGAACTGTTTATCGAAAGATCATTAATCCCATATCTTTTCATATTGTCAACAAGTTTAGGTGGCAAACTTAGGTAACACGAAGCACACCTATTCGTATTATTTACCTGTTTAATAACAGCTATATTTCGAAAGGCGTTAAACGAGAAACATTGCGATGTTGTGCCGTTGTTGTCATGTGGTTGCTATAGAAACGGGTGTCAGCTATCGATTAATAAGCGGCTAAGTACTACCTGAGAGCCAGACCTGAATCAACGCTCGAAGCTGGTGATATTTATCATTTGATTTTATAGGCAAACATAAGGCCTGAAAAAAAGTTGTGTGTTTTCACTAACCGACATTGGTGTGCTTACCATTTGGGTTTTGTATTCCATGTTTATATTTCGCTCCGTTTCGCTAAATTTAAAAGTATTCGCTCAATTGACGTTTAAACATACGATTACCTGTCAAGAAAAAAAGTGAAATAGAGATGTTGGATATGTATGTCATGTGATAACCTTATTAAGTGGGAAAAGTATCTTTAAGAAATCACCGCAAAAAAATGAACCGAACTAACTATAACCGTTTTGCGATTTTAGTTGAAACAGAAAACTTGTTTGGCCTAAGCTTGATAGATGCTGCTGAAGTCCGACAGATATAATGCATTTTCCCACTAATTAATTGAATGAGGTTTTTATATGAAACATAATTTGTGTCTAGAGACATGATGATTCAAACGCTAAATAAGGGATGATTGCAAAATCCTTAATGAATAACTATTAGTTAATCATATTGAGATGTACTTTAAAAGTCATTATTGTGCAGGCGTGTTCAAAATAATGCATGTATATCTTTGTCAGCATTTCATGCATAAGAAACGTTTTGTTAAAATTAATCATACACACGATTTACCTTGCAGCTAGGAAAGTAAAATTGACACCTGAAAGCTTCGTCGCGGTTCGTATGAGTTTGTCATCGTCACGTTTTTTTACAAATATATCTTCGCCTTGAATGGTATTAATCGAAATCTATATAATGATCGTTAACTGTATCCGTGTTTATTGATCATACATCATTAACGAACAGGAACTTCATTCAATGTCCTTTTTGCATGTCTTACTTTGATGTGCTTTTCCTAACGCGATGCCATCGTATTTGAATGACTTCATCATATACGATGACATTGTATATAAATTGTAGATATTTATATTTCTCGCCGCTAATGAAATATGTGTTCATTCAAGTAGAGAGAAGTTTTTTTTGTTGGCTATCGAGATTTTTTTGTTGGCAACCGTGATTTTCAAAAAGCGGATACTTTCTGATTCATTTCAATAATATTATAATTATTTTTTAATTTGTCTTTCACTTACATTTATAGAATTAAGAATAAGTTACCTGTATATAAGTAAGTAAGTAAGTAAATATTTTATTAAAGTGACATGTGCAAACATATATAGAAATAACAACAGACAATTACAAAAAGGCATGCACCCGGCCCAAACGGGCCTATAAGTCACATAATACATGAAAAAACATTAAGCATGAAAACAGTAAGCGATTCAATGGTCAGTAACATAGTCAGTATATCAAGAATTATCGATATGGTCATATCACAAATTNCACTTGAAAGCTTCGTAGCGTTTCGTATGAGTTTGTCATCGTCACGTTTTTTACATATATATATCTTCGCCTTGAATGGTATTAATCGAAATCTATATAATGATCGTTAACTGTATCCGTGTTTATTGACCATACATCATTAACGTACAGGGACTTCGTTCAATGTCCTTTTTGCATGTCTTACTTTGATGTGCTTTTCCTAACGCGATGACATCGTATTTGAATGACTTCATCATATACGATGAAATTGTTTATAAATTGTAGATATTTATATTTCTCGCCGCTAATGAAATATGTGTTCATTCAAGTAGAGAGAAGTTTTTTTAGTAGGCTATCGAGATTTTTTTGTTGGCAACCGTGATTTTCAAAAAGCGGATACTTTCTGATTCATTTCAATAATTTTTTTTTTTTTAATTCGTCTTTCACTTACATTTATAGAATTAGAAATTAGTTACCTGTATGTATCAGAGACGTAGATAACAGTGTTATATATACGTCTCTGATATGTTCTACCGGTATTATAATTGATCGAACCTTTGAAGACATCTCTATTGAAAGAATGTACATAGCAATTGTTCAAATTCNCAATCCCTTTGATCATCAATAGTATTATACAATCTTAGAGATACCATAAACAATGTTTCATCAATCTCGTTTCTTTCACTACCGGGTGTTTATTGTGTGAAAAACGTTTCTGTTTGTGGGCAATGCATATGTACTACCGGTATTATAATTGATCGAACCTTTAAAGACATCTCTATTGAAAGAATGTACATAACAATTGTTCGAATTATCTTTATTGTGAACACACAATACAGTAGTAATTAAATCTCTAAGTAAAATCGATATGTGACGTCAGTAGGTATATTTACGTGGATGGATTTAATTGTCTTGTTGATCAGTCGAGCTGTTACACTATACGAACCTAATCAATAGGTAATCGATATTGGCGATAAATAATGGTAGTTTATTGAACCTGTTATTTGACAAGCGTTTTAGTTTATAAACATGGTGTTGAAACGAGTTAAGACGCTGCTTTGCTTGTTTTACATGAACGGCAGTACATCAATTGTCCAACGGAAAATCCGTATACCTCTAAAGAAACCCTAATTTCTTGTATACAGTGGGCTAGGCAATACGAGTTTGTTGTATAATGTCAGTGTATTTACAATGCACAACATTCGTTTCTATTCAATCAATTTACAATACCATTGTAAAGGATACGTGAACAATTATTTACAAATTGAAAAGACGAGCCTATTGTTATTGTTTATCGTTTGTTTGACATCGTGGGTGTTTTTAATATAATATATCGAAAACATTATATTTGTTCATTGATACGGGCTTATTTCTATGTTGTCTTTATAACGAAGGCGACTTACACTTCGTGTTCTGAGGAGGTATACAAAGTGTATATCAAAGTTATACAATTTATCTCATTTTATTTTGTTTTATACACTTTATCCCCTTTAATTTTAGTTAGTTTTAATTCATTGTCACTGTTTAAAGCACTATTACAGATTTTAGATAATCGTAAATAAGCCGAGCATGTGCGCATGCGCAAGTCACATTGATCAATATGCAATTTACATACAGGATACTTGATTTTGTTTCGTCACGTTTTTCAATTCAATAGGACAGCTAATCGGATAGTTTGAAATTCGAAACCTAGTTTCATAAAGCGCTTAAAATAGATTATTCTTAGAAAACATTTTTTTTGTCTGAACACAAACCCAAACAAAACTGAACAATATCATGTAGATACAGACAAGTTACGTTATATAGACGTGTATTAAATAATGTCTACGACTCGTTAATCCGCGATATGACACCATTATGTTAAAATTAAACAATAAAGAATAATTACTAAATCCTATAAAACAAAACACTCTTATTACATAACAGGAAGTGAAAGTGGCAGGTGAGGTCCCCTTCTGCGACTGAATAAAGGACATGTGTATTCGTATGTCAGTTTAAGACATTAACTTTTCATCATCGAGATAACACTGATCCATCTTTGTGTTGTATGATATTATATTATGTTATAAATATTTTTCCGCCAAAGGACGTTACGTTAATGTATGACGTGACGTCACTTCCTGTGTTTATGTTTGTATTGATACAACTGATAAAGGCTATGTCCGACACATGTTTAGCATTGGAGAACTTCAAATAGAAAAGTAAATTAACTTTTATTTTATAAACTTAAACACTTTATCTTTTTATCATCAAATGTTGAGATATCGTTGTACCATTAAAGAAGTTTTTTCTGCATCTGATATTCTTATATCAGCAAACCGTTTAAACATTTCACGACGGTAATAGTTAAAACCTTTGTGAATGTCTCATTGTCTGTATGTTTGCAGGTTACTTGATCACGACAAATCAACACAGAATTCAAGATGGGTCTGAATCTCGGCGGGAAATGTGGCATGTTCTTCTTGATCACCATTAACGCGATCTTCCTGGTAAGTGGTGGCCTGTAGAGAAATTATTATGCTTAATCTAGAAAGTAAAATACTTGTCATAGAACGCAACATAAAAAGACCACGTTCAAAACAGCCAATCCAGAGTGAGTGTCGATCTTGGAAAACGGGGTTTAATGCATGTACGTAAAGTTTTACAATCTGCACAAGCTTATCAGGGAAGACCCTTTTCGCTTTATGGTATTTTTTGTTAAGATGAAGTCTGTTCTTTGCGAAAATCCAGTTAAGGCGGAAAGTGTCGTCCCTGATTATCATGTGCGGACTGCACAGGTTAATATGTGACGACACTTTACGCATATGCATTAAGCCCGGTTTTCCCAGAGCGAGGCTCATACGCATTAAGACCTTGCTCATCAAAATTTAAAGTGTGTTATTGAACAAACGCAATCCAATCCAGCCACTCCGTTGTGTCCATAATCAAGGTCAAAATCACAATCAAAATCAAAACAGGCTCAAATCAGCTCCGCCCATTGGTAACACAGCTCTGCCCATTGGTAACACAGCTCCGCCCATTGGTAACACATACGAATTTATTAAAAAAAAAATTAAACCTGATATCTTGCGCATATCTTAAGTAAAAATCTAATTTGCATAACAATGCACTAATTTCTTCTTCAGTGTCTGGGTATCGCTCTTCTGGTAATCGGGATCATTCTGAAGGTCGATGCCAAGGTCATTGACAACACGAAGGTCATCTCGACCTTGAACCAGGTGGAGTTTAATGGACTCAAGTTCGGTACTGTGGCCAACAGCCTTCCGATCATCCTGATTGTCCTGGGCGTTGTCATCCTCGTCATTTCCGGTCTGGGCATGTTCGGCGCCTGCTGTAAGAATCGCTGCATGCTGGTATTGGTAAGTATTGAAGGGGGCGTGGTCGCAGATTGCTAAATTGACTTGTGTTTGCAATAGATAAAAAAATAACATGATTTTTAAACACGGCCAATATAACAAATTAATATAAATATACTTGAATTTATTAATGTATTACGAACGTGACATCCATATTTGAGAAGGATACAATTATAAAGCGCGTGTGACGCTTCCGGTTTGTTCGTTGGAAAAAGCATAATTGTACATGTATTTGAATACGGTATTTCATTTCCTTCATGAACCGATACGTATTAGAATATTGACTTAATTATCGGTGTGTTGATTCATATTTAAAGTTCCTTTTGTAGTAAAACAAGTCAAGATATTTTAAGATTTCGTACGCAGTTAACTCTCGATATCACATCTTTTATTTATATTCAACCGCTTACTTTGTTTTTGCGCAAACAGAATACCGACTTTAGGCATGTTGTCCGCTTCCCTGTTGTCTCAGCGTTATCTTATTAACTGGATAAAACTAACCCCGTTTACTGATAATGCAGTAGACATGGACGTAATTACTCCACCTGCAAAAAGCGATGGCTTCACCGACATTTGGATTAAAATATGAGTCTCGTTCTGGGAAAACTGGGCTTAATGCAGTTTCGTAAAGTGTCATCCCAGATTAGCCTGTGCAGTCCGCACAGGCTAATCATGGACGACAATTTCCGCTTTTACGCACTTTTCGTTTAAAGTAAGTCTCTTTTAAACGAAAATCAAATGTAGGTGTAAAGTGTCGTCTCTGATTAGCATGTGCGGACTGGGATGAAACTTTACGAACATGCATTGACCACAATTTCCCAGAACATGCAGAATACGACTTATATAAAACAGTCTAAAGCCTGCTAGCCTTTACCGGAAGTAGCTGGCTGTAGTCATAACACGGTCCTAATTCACAGAAAATGATGATCGAAGTTGAATTACATGGACACCTTTTCTTCTCCGTCTGGTCTAAAAGTCATTTGTTTCTATTTACTTCGCCAAAAATAGGGTAGGTAGGTAGGTAGGCTAAACCTTCTTTTTTCGTTGACTGTTTGCGATAATTAAAATATGCAATAATATGCAGAAAGATTCCAAATCTCTTATTGGAATACTTTCTTAAGTAAATGTTAATTAATGTAAAGGTCATTTAGTGAATATGTTCAAATGAAGCAATTTAATCGTGTGAGTAATTCAGTGAATTTAGAAAAGAAAGATCGTAAACTCAACCTGGAATACCAAAAACAAAGTTTAGGATCGGCGTAAATAAATATTGTTGCCATTGATATGAGCCCCGCTGTGTGAAAAAGGGGTAAAATTCATGTGCGTAAAGTGTCGCCCCAGATTAGCCTGTGCAGCCCGCACAGGCTAATCAGGGACGACAATTTTCGCCTAAATTAGATTTTTGCTTAGAAAAGACTTTCTTTAAACTAAAAATATCATAAAAGCGGAAAGTGTCGTCCCTGATTAGCCTGTGCGGACTGCCCAGGCTAATATGGGAAGATACTTTACGCACATGCATTAAACCCCATTTTCACATATAACGTTGTTTATTTTCAGTTCGCAATTATCGTTTTACTGATCTTCATCCTTCAAATAGCCGCCGTGATTCTGTACGGAATTTTGAAGAGCAAGGTAAATTGACCGACGTCATGCGAAAATGGGTCTTATGCCAAATGCGGCCAGAGCAGCTCCAGCCTAGCCTGCGTTGGTCGGGAGCTTCGCCGGTCGAATGTGGCAAAAAGACCCATTTCCGATTGACACGGGTCAAATTTGACTGTGCATCATTCTCGTCCATCAGTTTTGAAAACTGCTTGTCGATTTCGACTTAAGCTTATGCTAAGAATGTAAGAGTACTGAAACTTCAGAAGGTTATGTTGCCATCCGCTTTTCTTTTATTAAGTGACTTGACCGATTGACTTTACAATACCAGTCAAAGCACGCCAGCATAACATTAAACATAAAATGAGTTGAGCCGGGCCAAATGCTTTGGAACAAACAATGCTGTCTTAAGGAAAGGTGAATGTCGTTAAGTCAATATACGAAGATCATAGGAGATTTAGAACTTTTTTCAGTTATCAAAATGTTTAAATTTAGCCTCGCTCTGTGAAAAGGGGGTTTAATTTATGTGCGTACAGTTTCGTCCGAGTTTAGCCTGTGCACTCCGCACAGACCAATCAGGGAAGAAACTATCCTCGTAAACTTGATTTTCGTCAAGAAATATAATAAAAGCGAAAAGTGTTGTCCCTGATTAGCCTGTGCGGACTGCACAGGCTAATCTGGGACGACACTTAACGCACATGCATTAAACCCCCTTTTCACAGATCAAGGCTCAATAATTATATGTCCCACAGGGGATTTCCCCAAAGTATATGTCTTCTTATAGAATCCCTATGGCGTCTCTTAAAGCTTAAAAATAAATGTTCATGATCAATATACAGAACACATGGGTTTATACAATTGCTCTACTCAAATTATTCTTTATAGTCACATGATAAATATTTTAAAACTATTTGATTATAAAATTATATATGCATGGTTGCGTTCTACCCCATTTGAATTCATTTACGTATGTGTTTGTTTTGTTGCTTTACAGATCGAATCAGAAGCGAAAGACTTAATGAAGAAGGGTATGAACAAATACGAAGGGGTATCGTCAACTTCAGAAGTGTCGAACGGATGGGACCTGATTTTCATTGGAGTAAGTACCGTCACGATGTGCAGACTTCACCAAATGTATAAGTCTTTTTCTGGGAAAACGATTCTTAATGCTTTTGCGTAAAGTGTCGTCTCAGATTAGCCTTTGCAGTCCGCACATGGTAATCAGAGACGACACTTTCCGCTTCTATGGGACTTTTCGTTGGAAGGAAGTCGCTTCTAAACATAAAACCAGTGGCGGAAATATGTCGTCCCCGATTAGCCTATGCCGACTGCACCAGCTTATCTGTGACGGCACTTTACGCACGTGCATTTAGCCCCGTTTTATAAGAGCGAGACTCATATGGATCCGTTCGGTGTGTCCTATAAATTCGTTATTGCATTAATTCTCCAACACATTTATTACTGTTGTAATTTGTCTATGTTTGCAGTTTAAATGCTGTGGCGTCAATGCAGTTTCCGGCAATGATCAGGAATTCAGTGGCACAACATGGTGGGGAAGCGCAGGCAGGGGAGCTAATAAGATCCCGTACAGTTGCTGTACGTCAGCCACCCAGGATAATTACAAGACCGGTGCGGACACCGTATGCACCACGACCCTTACAGGCGCCCAAACAAAGGTGAGCGACAATAGATCTTTAATTGGATATTTTAAAAAATATGTTCAAATATGTCGGCGGGCGGGCGGCGGCGTCCACAGCAGTGTCCGCTCTCTAATTCAAGTAGTTTTCATCCGATCTTCACCAAACTTGGTCAGAAGTTGTATCTAGACAATATCTGGGTCAAGTTTAAATATGGGTCATGTCGGGTCAAAAATTAGGTCATGAGGTCACTTAGTGCATTTCAAGCATTTAGCATTGTGTCAAAAACCTTCGAACGGGCGTATCTGGTGACAATTGGCACTCCTGTTCAACGTTGTAATAATCAATGTCGGTCATTTAACATCGTCTTATGGCATACATCTCATTAACTGATACTGACCGTTGTTTATGGATATTTTAAACTTGGAGAAAATGCGCATTTAGAAAAACATTTATTTTACAATGATGACAATGTATTAAGTATACTCAGTGACTTCTCAAAATAGTGTGCAGCTTTCTTACTGAACAGTTTAATGCCTGTGAATGCTACTAAGCGAAGCATAAATGAGCCTTAATCTGTGAAAATGGGCTGAATGCATGTGCGTAAAGTGCAGTCCGCACAGGCTAATCAGTAACGACACTTTCCGCCTAGACTGGATTCAAGTTTAGAAGATACGTCCTTTATAATAAAAATAAACAAGTCCATAAAAGCCAAAAGTATCGTCCCTGATTAGCCTGTGCGGACTGCACAGGCTAAGTTGGAACGACACTTGAAACACATGTATTAAGCCAAGTTTTCCCAAAACGCGGTTAAAAAATGCAACTCAAACCGACAATTACTTGTACATGAAAGTACACAGCAAAATATGTGGACTTCCGGTGTATTTCACTAACATTGACTTACCTTGCGATATTTCTCTCGATTTTAGGGATGTTTTGACTTAACTTGCAATATTTTTCTCGATTTTAGGGATGTTATGACGCCATCAAGGATTATATCCTGAAGTACCAGACAGCCGCCATCGCCATCGGCATCTCTCTTCTAGTGATTGAGGTAAGGACAGACAAGACAGACAATTTGAACCGCGTTTTGGGAAAACTGGGATTAATGCATTTGCGTAAAGCGTCGTCAAAGATAAGCCTGTGTGGACCGCACAGGCTAATCAGGGACGATACTTTCCGCCTAGACGGGATTTTCGTTTAGAAGAGATTTTCGCCTTTTTATATCAATATAAATACTTAAATTCGTTGTTGACAATAGCACCATGTTATTAATTATCATCGCCTTCATGGCTTGTATCTGTTTTCAGTTAATCGGCATCGTGTTTGCGTTCGTACTGTGCAGAGCTATCAGCAAATCTGGCGAGATCGTGTAAAATACGACCACCACTACACACACGTGAAGGGACCAAGAGACATTGTAAATACCTTCGCCTATGATCGCAGAAATTACTTATATACTATTTACCTTACGTGGTATCGTGCTTATTTTGTAGAAACTATCAAGCCTAAACTGTACTATTTGTTTGAAATACATTACTACGCACAACAAGTCGGTAAACCGCCACTCATGTTTTAAAGCAGATAATCGACTTAAAAAAATAACTAGACACAAATAAACCAACAGACAATGTGAAGAAGACGAACAGAAAAATTTTCCCACGGACTGAAACTTTTACATTAGACAGTTTCAGATTTAAGCTTCAATTCGTTTTACATAATTTATGTAATATAGCGACTGAGCCGATATATCATATTCCCGAAATGCCCCATCGCCGTGTACTGATGTTAGAATTTTTTTTTTCATGTATCACCTCTGTTGATAGGGTTTCGTTTTACCGCACATTGTCGACGTTTTTTTAACTCGCCTTTTGCATAATTTAGTTCTTATAATATACGCATACTGAAAAGAGTTGCATTTAAAATATTAAAGAGAGTTTTACTCGAAACAAAAAGGATTAATAATTAAAATATCAAATTGCGGAAATTTCACTCTATCATATTTAATTATTTATTTTTAATTAATAACGTTGTCACAAGGTTATGTTTAATTTAATTATATGAGCTCAATAACGTGTATACAGTGTGATATGCGGTCCAAATGCGATCACAACAATACTTAGCCGTGACGTTTTAAGTGTTAAGAGAATTATAAAATCTGAAAAACTCATGCGTATTGCACTAGACGTGGAAATATATTCTCTGATAAATAACATGAAATCAACTATGGTACTTATAAGACACAGCAGTCCACGTGTTATTTATGATCTGAATCTAAAATCAATATTTCATCCTGGTTTAAATTTCCAATATTGAAAAGAGAATTATGACTTTTATTAAATTGCTGACAACAATGTGTATCGACCATGATATAAATGCGTGATTATTGTGGGTATTAATAACTGTAGCAGAACAATAGCCATGTTTTATGGTTGCCGCATTGATTTTTAAAGAGCGTTTTCTTTGATTTTGCTTAGATGTAATAAAAAACCATTGCATACTTTTGTTTAAATTTCTGTATTTTTTTTATTTTTTTTTTACTAACATTACTTTATATTCTTTTGTCTAAACCTACATGTTAACGTTGTATGAACTGTTGCTTATTGTGTTAATGTCTTAAGCATTTTATTGATCATATTGAATATTCGTTTTAATTTATGTTTATGTATACGATCTTTGTAGTAGTAATATTCCGGTAAGAAGGTCATATAAACGTGTGCCTCGCTCTGTACAAAGGGGGTTTAATCCGTGTGCGTAAAGTGTCGTCCCTGATTAGCCTGAGCACGGGCTAATCAGGGAAGAAACCCCCCCCCCCTCCAGCTAAGAAGAGACTTTCGTACATGCATTAAACCCCGTTTTCACAGAGCGCGGTATGTCGCCGTGTGGTCGCCGCAATTATACAATTACATTTAAACTGTAAAACTTAAAATAATCCAAAATTAGCCTTAGTAAAGTCGCGGCTAGCCATCAAGAGCATGATGTTCTCATTACGCAAATGAGAACGGACTTTCGATGTAAATAATGCAAGCAATGCACATTCAATACGGCTAAATACGTAATATGAATCAGCGTTCAAAAAGGGTCAAGTATACATGCTTAATAATACAAAATAAAACTAAAAGATATAGACCAATCTGAATTGTGCTTGATCTTTTTGCTTCATTGAACGGAATTTAAAATAATGTTGGTTCGAAGTGTGTATTTCTATATCTAACAAAACAGTTTTGTTTCCTTGTTGTTGTTTTTAAAGATTATTTGAAATTGTTGTACATATCTGTAGTTTATTGTTAAAAGACAGAGTAAGGAGCTGATCTGTTCACAAAATACAAATGTACCAATTCAAACCAGAAATCAAATTAAACAAGTGGTTAAGTAATGAAGTTTGTTCCGGATGTAAGAATCGCAATTTTTGAAAGACTTATTTTCTTAAAACATCCTACTGAAGCAGATCCTGAATATCAGGTGTTTTGTGAAACAGGGCTCCGTTTTTCATTTGTTACAGAAAATAGGGCGTTAATTTCTAATGAATTAAAGAAACCGTAAATAGATGTTATTAAAAAAAAAACTATATATCAAATCATACTTTCATTGTAGAAACACATTATTCGTCTTTGTTAATGGATTATACTTTTATATGTTGAGTTAAACATTTTGTAAATACACATGTTATTCCAATAACTTGCCACTGCTATTTGATGTTTTGTATTGTATTTTTATAAAATAAAGAATACGTTTTATTGTTAGCATTTCGTTGTGTCATTATATGTAACAATGTCATATTAATGTTTGAACAGCTAAACGTGTGTTCACTAAGCTGTTCCATTTGTGAATTGAAAGTGTCCCGAAATATAGTTGATGAAAACAAAAAATAGCTTTTAAAACGAGTCGGAGTCTGTAGTAATCAGTATACATACAGGGCAGGTAAACTAATTTGGAACATTTATATTTGTTAACAATATACTTTGATTTGAAGAATCCACACTACTCAAAATACCAAATACAAACGTACACTTCTTGATCAGATTATCATTCGACTCAAAACAGATATACAGCCAATGTTTTGGGGGATTTTTGTAAAATTAACGAATGCAACATTACTAGAATGATTTATTGATTAGGTCTACTGGCGGGACATTTTGTTCAACGCTCCATTCACTATTGAGAAAGGTAAACAACTCGGTAAGACGGTTAGACATTGTATCTGGGTGGGAGTTTAACCATTGTCTGTGAAAGGCAAACTTTGAACGAGTATTGGCGTATAACACATGTTGTGTCCTGGTGTGCGATTGAGGCCACGTGCACACGCTTCCAAGGGATAACTCGAAGTCTCGCTCTGGGAAAACAGGGCTTTCTGCATGTGCGTAAAGTGTCGTCCCATATTAGCCTGTGAAGTCCGCACAGGCTAATCAGGGATGACACTTTCCGACTAGACTGGATTTTCTTTTAGAAGAGACTTTCTTGAAACAAAAACATCATAAAAACGAAAAGTTTCGTTCCAGATCAGGTTGTGCGGAATGTTCAGTCTTATCTGGGACGACACTTAACGCACATGTATTAAGCCCAGTTGTTCCAGAACGAGACTCAATTATTTCGCCGATCTAAATCCTTTCACTACCGGAAGCACTGCGTGAAATATCGTTCGCTAGGAGAGCCTCAAATAATGTGTTTAGTTTTTCTAACCGTTTTGGTTTCTCTAAAGAAAGAATGTTCATTTTAATTGTTATCTAGAGGATTACATTATTTTCGTCATGACGCAAACATTGAAGTAGCGATTAGATTAGGTACTTACATGCATAAAGGAACCGGTACTCAATATCGGGCGTGGTCATCACCGTCACTTCCGGTATGGGAGTGTTTGGCGTGTACTACAAGAATCACGGCGTGGTACGTAATAATGAGACATTCTAAATTCCAAACATGATATGAACAAGCCTATGACGCGTTGCCCTATAGTTTGGAAAGGGCATATAAACATGTTTTGGAATAGTAGTTAATTTCCTTCATTGACATATACGACATAGTTTGTTAACGACTCTTTTTAAAATCGGCATGTTGATTTATGTTATCGCTTATTAATTATAATGCACTCACACTCGTCATATTTTGTTTATTCACATGACGGCATTTAGTGTTTAGCGTCGTTTTCAGCCCTTTTTTTTCATTTCTTAAAACATGAAGACTGACACAAACATGATGGGATCAATATAATAACAGGTGATTGTTTAATAAAGATAAGTTTATTTGCTCAGCAAAAAAAATGAAGCACTCGCCAAGACTCGTGGTTGAGGTATTCTAAGCCCCGCTAAATAAACTTATCTGTATTGAACACTAACCTAGTATTCTCTATATCTTCAGTTGCTGTTTGAAAAATAAATGCTTGAATCGTTTCTTATACAGCTATTCTTAAGAAATCGTACTTTTAACCTATCTTAAACCTCTAACTTAGGTTGATAGCCTGCCGAATATTGGACCACAGCATGTGATCTAAGTGTTATCTTGGCACCGGCACACAACTCAACCTATTTTACTGATATGATTGTTGACAAGGAAGTAATTACTTCACCGGAGAATGACATATGTTTAAATATAGGACACAGTTTAGGCTTAATAGCATTGCTCGCTATTTATTAGTTGAAATCAAAAACATGGTCATGTTCTCAAAAAGAAGCTCGAACTTGAATTTCACTGAATCACGAGGAAACTCCATATTTTTCCTCATTCTGGGAAAACAAGGGCTCAATGGATGTGCGTAAAGTTTCGTTTCAGATTAGCCTGTTCAGTCCGCACAGGCTAATCAGAGACGACACTTTCCGCTTTTATGGATTTTGTCGTTTAAAGGAAGTCTCTTTTAAACGAAAATACAGTATAGGCGGAAAGTTGCGTTAACCCTTTGAGCGCAAGAACCGGATTTTGAAGGCCTTTGCAAACAGTTTGGATCCAGATGAGACGCCACAGAACGTGGCGTCTCATCAGGATCCAAACTGTTTGCTATTCTGATAGTATTCTTTGATTTTTTTTTAAGAAAATGCTAATATTAGAAATTTAGCAGACAACATTTTAGCAGATGACAAATTTCCCAGCATGCAAAGGGTTAACGTACATACGATTAGCCCAGTTTTTTCAGAACGAGGCTCATGTAACGGCAGNTCATAGGACACATGTTTTGAGGAAGATGTCTACGTGTTTAATAAAATCGCGATTGATCATGTTTTATATTTTAAAGTCGCGATCTGTATGGAATGTATTTACTGTGTTTTGCGTACGAAATGAACTTGCTTTTGTCCAAAATAGCAATATGTTTTAGCCGCTTTGTCAATATATTAAGTCAATCTGATGAATACAAATAATGATCTGACATTGAAGAAAATTGTATTATTTATATATATATGTTAATGCGAAAAGTATAAACATAAAACTATTCACAACTCATGCATGTAAAATATGACATGTCTGTATATTGTATTTTGTGCCGGTGGCCTTTATTTACAAAATAAATTGTCTTGTCTATTGTTATATGCTGACTCAGAAAACATCTTAAATAACAATCATATATTTTCACATTGAAACCATTTAAAACGTTTCACCCATTATTATGCTTTGGTTTAGGACTTTTTGATTAATATATACTCGTATTCCCCAAACCCTAATATTTACCTAAGCGGGAATGTTAATTAGGCGGACTGTACGTAACATTAGACGAAAGTTTATTGTTACAATAGCATTGTTCAAAACCATGTGCACAGAAGCATGGCAAAACAAAAAACAAAAATCAATTGCTATAATTAACGACGGCTTCATTACGTTTATGTTATTCAAGTTATTTTGTAGTGTGTTTAGTTAATACGTGATTTATTTGGGTTTCAATTTAATTAAGGTCAAAGCCTGTCGTCATCATGACGTTGTACAAACCAAAAGCAAGGTCGGATTTTCGATATATGGGAAGATGCGGAAAGTTCTTCACTGTTGTGTTCTGCATTTTTCTCCTGGTATGCTTTCTTCCAGCACGATGCATTGTTGAGTAGTATAAGTTATGATTTAAAAAATCAAGCACTTTTTCAATTAATAATTATTTTGACGTCCATTACCGTTTAAGCGCTGTGGCATATACAAATAACAGCTTCTAAGAAGTGTCAATACTTTATTTGTTCGTAGTCATCACTGCGACCTCTTGCGTCCTTACTGCGTCTCTCCGGCGTCTATGGCGTCCTCACTGCGACCTGGGTCGCCGTAAGGACGCAGTAAGGACGCCAGTCCGGTGTGACGGGGGTATAAGTAAAGCACTGGGCATCCACTACTTTTAAAGAAATAAACTTTACAGAAATCGTTTCGTATGGACTTTTTACTTACCAAAATACAAACAGGTTAGTTTATTTGGGACCTAGGGTTCTTACCCATGATGTTCTGTGTTAAATAACAATTACACGATTTTTACATAAATTGTACTAGCAAAGGATAATAATTTTATTGAGCTAGCACGCATGCAGCAAGGCCGAATTTTGTCATGTCCATTTACTTCTGTTTAAACGATATCACACACGCGTGATTCAACCTTGTTTTAACATGACCGGTGTTTATTTGCCAATTTTTTAATAGCGCCCACTCAACCTTCACTGTAACGATTGATCGAAAGATTTGTTTTATCAATTAATCAGATACTAAATATGGCAATAATACGTAGAACGATTGTCTCGGGGTGAAGACTCGACCCACGTGTTTTACCAAAGATGTAAATTCGACCCACGTGTTTTACCAATGATAAAGACTCGACCCACGTGTTTTACCAAAGATGAAGACTCGACCCACGTGTTTTACCAAAGATGTAGACTCGACCCACGTGTTTTACCAAAGATGAAAATGTCAGCAATACAATCATACATGCAGCAGATAACACATATTTTATGCCTTAAAATCATTCATACACCATACGTCATTCAAAATGGACACTGTTTGCATGTGTTATAAATTAAACCCAAGCGTACATCATGTGACGCACTTGTTCTCATACAAAACCACCCATAAAGCACGTGTCACGTGACGTTTCAGCTGCTTGGTCTCGGGCAGGCGGCGCTAGGGGTGCTGCTCGAGCTGGACCTCTCCAAGGTTAGCGACACGGACTTCGTGACGATCCTGAGCCGGATCAACTTCAGCGGCGAGATGGTGTTCGGCGTCACGTACCTCATCCTGCCCAAGGTGGTGTTGGCGGGGGCCGGGCTGGCGCTTATCGTCGCCGTTCTCGGTTTCTTAGCCATTCGTCTGGAGAAGCAGCGGCTATTGGTGCTGGTACGTGTGCATCTAACGTGCTTGTATTTTCATTCAAGGCCGACCGTTTTAGAGCCGATGTATGTAATATGAATGCATTGTTTTAGCTTAATTGTTGTGTGTTTGCTTTGTGGAATACGCGGTTTGATTTATATCGGGTGTTAGCAATGTTGCGTCTCCTTATGATGTATCGGCTGTTGCGATGTTTTGTATTGCATGAAGTAGCATCAGCCCGTAACAGATGAAATAAAAAATGCCGTTTTCGTAATAATAACTTAAAATGAATTCCTTCTTTTAAATACGCTGTGTAACGTTTCATCTTCCGCTATGTCCCATTTTGTTCTTTAATTATAGTAATTATGGTAAATGTGCTTCATGGGTTTTCTATAGCGTATACCGATGCTTAGTTTACGACAAATAAATTGATTTATCTATTTTTTTAGCGACACAGGCGTTTGATTTTTGAAAAAAAGAAAGAATTATACAAAAACCATTAACATTCTTTTCTGTTATAGAAATGTTAAACAGAACTGACTGTTATATATTTCCAGTTGGCCTACCTCGCCCTGCTGTCTCTGTGTTTCCAGATCATTTGTTACAGTATGGTGAACGTGACTCGAAACAAGGTGGGTACATGGTAAAAAGAGAGCGCCGATGGCGTTGAAAGCCTAGTTGCAAGATACAGGGAAGTTGATGCTGAAGTAAATGTTAACGATTTGTGACCTCACGAGTCGCCTCCCTTGTTGGTTCATGCTACCAAAATGTTCTATTTTTTAGAAACGGGAATTCCAAATCGTGACGAATGTGAATGATTACAATATGACATAACTATGAAAATAAATACGTAGAATTACATTATTTCACGCATACCATTATGCAACCATCCGTTTTCGTTTCCGACTTGATACATTTACAGCTTTCCATTTAATATTTTACAGACACAACACTCGTCCAGAATTCGCGCGAATCAATTAAATTCGATGCCACATTTAAACCGTTAGCTCTACTCGTAACGTTAATTTCTGGCTCAAAGTAAATAATTTGAATTTCAATTAACACATCTCTATTATTTTCAAACTCTACTTCATTAAATCCATATAAAGGCAGGTCAGAATCCATGTCAGAATAATCAGAAAACATGCATCGTACTCCGCCATTTTTTTACACATTTTCAAAGCATTAAAGTGCTTTATGCCCCACTTTCTGTTGAGAATATGTAAATTTCTATTTATAATTAACCAATAAAATTTTACATATCCTTAAACCANGCACTCGCCAAGACTCGTGGTTGAGGTATTCTAAGCCCGCTAAATAAACTTATCTGTATTGAACACTAACCTAGTATTCTCTATATCTTCAGGTGCTGTTTGAAAAATAAATACTTGAATCGTTTCTTATGCAGCTATTCTTAAGAAATCGTACTTTTAACCTATCTTAAACCTCCTACTCAGGGTGATAGCCTGACGAATATTGGACCAAAGCATGTGATCTAAGTGTTATCTTTGCACCGACACACAACTCAACCTATTATACTGATATGATTGTTAACAAGGAAGTAATTACTTCACCGGAGAATGACATATGTCTAAATATAGGACACAGTTTGGGCTTAATAGCATTGCTCGCTATTTATTAGTTGAAATCAAAAACATGGTCCTGTTCTCAAAAAGAAGCTCGAACTTGAATTTCACTGAATCACGAGGAAACTCCATATTTTCCTCGTTCTGGGAAAACAAGGGCTCAATGGATGTGCGTAAAGTGTCGTTTCAGATGAGCCTGTTCAGTCCGCACAGGCTAATCAGGGACGACACTTTCCGCTTTTATGGATTTTGTCGTTTAAAGGAAGTCTGTTCTAAACGAAAATACAGTATAGGCGGAAAGTTGCGTTAACGTACATACGATTAGCCCAGTTTTTTTCAGAACGAGGCTCATCTAGCGGCAGTAGTCTTTTAATGATCGAGGTAAAATAGGACACGTCAATTTGTTTGTTTCTTTTTCATGGTTATCCAGTCTTCCGACTGTAATACAATAATAAACCCAAACAACATGACAGAGGCATAAAATACCCAATCTACATTGTTTGTCAACGCGTTTTAAAATTGTTAATGAGAAAACGTCATTGAATCAAACAATACCAAAGAAAAACAGCTCGTGCTCGAATGTTTTCTTAATTAGGATATTTCGTGAATACTACCCTACCTCTTTCCAAACCCACTATTTCAACGCTTGGTTTGATACGTGATATTACAAAACATGTTTACCGAAATTCAAGCTATAAATAATAAAGGCGTATTGATTTTGAAATTTAACCCATTTAATAATAATATGCCTAGTGGACTCTCCCATCCTTATAAATTGGATCAATTTATTTTCAAAATTAGGGGTGTCTAGTATATTTATTTCTATATTTAGAATATTTCTTACCGAAAAATGTCTTTAAGCAAACAGCGCAGACCCTGATGAGACGACGAATCATGCGGCGTCTCATCTGGGTCTACGCTGTTTGCCAAGGCCTTTTTTTAGACGCTAGGCATAAATGGGTAAATAATGCATAAACAATGCGTCATAGGACACATGTTTTGATGAAGATGTCTACGTGTTTTATAAAATCGCGATTGATCATCATTTATATTTTAAAGTCGCGATCTGTATGGAATGTATTTAATGTGTTTTGCGTACGAAATGAACTTGCTTTTGTCCAAAATAGCAATATTTTTTAGCCGCTTTGTCAATATATTAAGTCAATCTGATGAAAACAAATAATGATCTGACATTGAAGTAAATTGTATTATTTATATAAATGTTAATGCGAAAAGTATAAACATAAAACTATTCACAACTCATGCATGTAAAATATGACATGTCTGTATATTGTATTTTGGGCCGGTGGCCCATTTACAAAATTAATTGTCTTGTCTATTGTTATATGCTGATTCAGAAAACATCTTAAATAACAATCATATATTTTCACATTGAAACCATTTAAAACGTTACACCATTATTATGCTTTGGTTTAGGACTTTTTGATTAATTTATACTCGTATTCCCCAAACCCTAATATGTACCTAAGCGGGAATTAGGCGGACTGTAAGTAACATTAGACGAAAGTTTATTGTTACAATAGCATTGTTCAAAACCATGTGCACAAAAGCATGGCAAAACAAAAAACAAAAATCAATTGCTATAATTAACGACGGCTTCATTACGTTTATGGTATTCAAGTTAATTTGTAGTGTGTTTAGTTAATACGTGATTTATTTGGGTTTCAATTTAATTAAGGTCATAGCCTGTCGTCATCATGACGTTGTATAAACCAAAAGCAAGGTCGGATTTTCGATATATGGGAAGATGCGGAAAGTTCTTCACTGTTGTGTTCTGCATTTTTCTTCTGGTATGCTTTCTTCCAGCACGATGCATTTTTGTTGAGTAGTATAAGTTATGATTTAAAAAATCAAGCACTTATTCAATTATTAATTATTTTGACGTTCATTACCGTTTAAGCGCTGTGGCATATACAAATAACAGCTTCTAAGAAGTGTCAATACATTATTTGTTCGGATTTCTCACGGCGACCTAAGACTGTGTTTCTGGAAATTTCTGATTGTCGTAGTAAGGACGCCAATGCCTTTTTCTGTAAAAATGCTGTTTTTCGCCCTCCCGTCACACCAGCGTCCTGGTTTATGGCGTTCTGCGCGTCCTCACTTAATACGTCCCTCGCGACCTTACCGCGATCTTACGGCGACCAAAATCGACCATACGGCGTCCTTGGCGTTCTTACTGCGTTCTTATTGCGACCATGGCGTCCCCGAAGCGGCGACCACACGGCGACATACCTTGCAGTCAATGATCATCTTCTGTGAGTTTGAGCGACCACCACACGACGTCCATGGCGACCTTACAGCGACTCTACCACGTCCCTACTACGACTATTGCGTCTCTACGGCGTCCCTAGGACGTCCTTAACAGAACGCCGTAAAAACGCCGGACTTCGGCGACCACTTTGAACATGTTCAAAGTGGTCGCCGTGGGCTCGCGTCCTGAGCAGTTTTCGGCGTCCTCACTGCGACCTATTGCGTCCTTACTGCGTCTCTCCGGCGTCTATGGCGTCCTCACTGCGACCTGGGTCGCCGTAAGGACGCAGTAAGGACGCCAGTCCGGTGTGACGGGGGTATAAGTAAAGCACTGGGCATCCACTACTTTTAAAGAAATAAACTTTACAGAAATCGTTTCGTATGGACTTTTTACTTACCAAAATACAAACAGGTTAGTTTATTTGGGACCTAGGGTTCTTACCCATGATGTTCTGTGTTAAATAACAATTACACGATTTTTACATAAATTGTACTAGCAAAGGATAATAATTTTATTGAGCTAGCACGCATGCAGCAAGGCCGAATTTTGTCATGTCCATTTACTTCTGTTTAAACGATATCACACACGCGTGATTCAACCTTGTTTAACATGACCGGTGTTTATTTGCCAATTTGTTTATAGGGCCCACTCAACCTTCACTGTAAAGATCGATCGAAAGATTTGTATTATCAATTACTCATAGTTATGAGTAAATCTATTACTCTCTATTCTCAAAATACTATTAAATATTCATCATCATTATCAACCCTATCATCATCATCCTATCAACATCATTATCATTAATGTCATCATCATCCTAATCATCGATAAAACATCCTTATTATCCTCGTTAACCTTAACAAATGTTTTCCAAACAAATAATAACCCCAAAACAAAAAAGGAATAGGTGTTTGTATTTGACAGAACTTTGACATATAAATGCAAAAAGCAATTCTTCTGACGCCCGTTTGTCTTCTATATGCAACGGGGATCGACCTCAATTTCACCGCTCAGTTGAGGAGTCTCGAGACGCCCGTTAACGGTGCAGCATTCTTGTTCATATGTATAAAAAACTGAAACGATACTAATTAAATTTATGTAAGACATGTCGCTATATACACTTAAACACGCACATGTGTGGCATGTGAACAGTGCAAAATTATTCATAAAAATCAGACTGTAACCTCTTCACCTAAAATCAAGAAATAAGGTTTGAATACCCTGATCACAACCGATGTCCAAAGCGCACACAGGATGCCCCCAACGCATATCCATCACGTTAAGTTGCTTAAAATCGTATAAATTACACATGTTAAACATTATTTAAGTTTAGAGAAGCTGCGATTATTTGTAAGATTTATCCACAACCACCAATCAAGAGAAGTGTACATGACTTCACGTACACCCCATACAATAATCGGTAG
>VMBQ01000301.1:289685-331784 GCA_007657795.1 Dreissena rostriformis
TTTGCAGCGTGTTCAGCATGAAACAATTTTATCTCTAATGAAAAGTCTTGATGGATAGAGCAGTTTTACACTCAACTCTTGACATCAATACAGTTTATGTGTGCCCCTTTATATTCAGAGGATTGTCAGCGCCAGAGCGTTTGTACTTAAAGGCTATGTTCTCATATTTAGTTATTACTACCATATTGCTGTCTGTGTACTAGTATATTTTAGTTCATAAAATTATCGTTTTTCGATATCCTGATATTAGTTTTGGCCAAACCATTTTAAATTGTTGTCGAAATTGAACATTAAATATGTAAAAGTATAAAGTTTTAAACAAGCCGTCGTTCCAGCAGTGGAATCGTAACCTCACTTTAAGCATTGCATTCAAAGCCGCAAGGTATCAGGGTGAGTTCGCGGCCAGTACAGGGATCGTTATATAATATAGACGCTATCGGGTGAACTAGGTGAACTGGAATTGTATTTAGACCAGAGTTTAAATGAATATATTCGCCGATATAATTATGGTATCTCAATAATAGAGTCTTAAGGTGTTTTCAACAAAACCATGATAAATATTATTTTTGATTTATTTAACAAGAATTATTCCACTATATTGACCAATGTATTGAGCATGAGCGAGATGATTCTCGATACCGTTAGTAATCGAATCAAATAGCAATGCCCGACAAACCACTAAACAGGTTTGTCCGAAGAACGCGCGAATAAATATTTAAAATATGCACGGATACTTCGCGTGTGGCCGGTTGACTAACATGTTTTAATTTCACTTCTATTCTTCTTTCTTCTATAGATATATGATCAGCAATATGTAATAATGTAAAATGAACCGCGAAAACTAGGCGTAGCATCCCGTACTGCGTGAAATGCAGCTTAGAACTGCACAGAAAAAGACACATGCTATCTTTGATTTCATTCATTAAACTCTTTACCTTTCACCAACTCCAACCACAATCAACGCCGTATATCTTTTTTAAAGATATTTCTTGTTTCACGTAAAACGGTCTTAGAAAAAATCACTTACAACGGTGTCAGCAATATTCTTGGCAGAAAACGTTAGAAAAAATGTTTCTAAATAAAAAACTGTAAGAATTACCATGTACTATATAAAATAGATATTACGTCTGATTTTTGATCAGGTAAGGCTTCATAATGGTCAACCGTTCCATGTCGGTTTTCGAAATGTAGCTCTAACATAAGCATAGTTGCGTTGCAACTATGCTAACAAGAGCACTGTGGAATCGTGGTGGGAGCAGTGGTCTAATGGTAGGACGCTGGCTTAGGGATCGAGAGGTCCCGGGTTCGAGTCCCGCCCTGACCACTGTAATTTCCTTGAGCAAGAAATTTGTCCCACATCTGCTCCTCTCCACCCAGGTGTATAAATGGGTACCTGTGAGGGAAATAAGCCAATGTGCCGTGGCTGCCTGGTGCGCCATATGTAAACGGACGACTTAGATCCCAGTGATCGGGGGGTTGATTGTGAAGTCGGCTGAATATGTATATAGAAGCAGACTATAAACCGCACCTTTAACCTTTAACCTTTTAATCGTATGTGGTATGAGTCTCATATTTACAGGTTTTAGCCACGCTCTGGGAAAACGGGGCTTAATGTATACAAATACAAATACATAGCATGTATATAGCGCACACAAGTATGAACATATTCTATTGCGCTTCACAATTACATTTCAAGCATTAAGACAAAAACATGTAAACAATTAACAATTTTGTCCAATAGCTTTAAAACAACCAGCATTCACTATTATAGTTTATAAAAATGCAGACTTCATATTAGTCCGACTGCTACGTTTATTGTTAGTAAAATTGTCCAAACAAATGTGTTTTCAGCCTTGATCCGAAAGAGGCTTCAGACTGACAATTCTTGAGATAATCAGGTAGATTTTCCACCATTTTGGACCGTAAAGTGTGCGTAAAGTAAAGTCCCTGATTAACCTAGTCAGTCCGCACAGGCTAATCTGGGGTGACAATTCCCGCTTTTAAGAATTTTTTTGTTTGACGGAAGTCTCTTCTTAATGAAAATCAAGTCGAGGCGGAAAGTGTCATCCCTGATGAGCCTGTGAGAACAGAACAGGCTTATATGGGACGACACTTAACTCACATACATTAAACCCTGATTTCCAAGATTGTGGCTCGTATTATTTCTTCACATGTCATCGACTTTTATGAAAGTTCAATTTTACACAACTCACACAACGCTGCTAACAAGGCCTGTGAAATCCTTTGCTTTGATTATTCCAGATTGACTCGGATCTACAGACCACCATCAAGACGTCATTCAGCGAATATGCGGGGGTCGACTCTGGCGTCAGCGCCTCAAAAGCGTGGGACAAGATATTTTTTGAAGTACGCACTCTTGTATTTATTTTACCAAATTATGTGTAAGTCAAATTGGAATGCCATCGCACAGAATCTAAATTTATTTATTTATTTATTTATTTATTTATTTATTTATTTATTTATTTAATTTATTCACTCATTCATATATATATATATTTATTTATTTATTTATTTATTATTATTATTATTATTATTATTATTATTATTATATTTTTTTTTTATTTATTTATATATTTATTCATGTATTATATATTTATTTAATTTCCAGTTCGAATGCTGCGGTTACGACACAGTGGTCTCAAACACGAACAACAACTTCGAGTTCAACGACACGGCCTGGTGGGCGACGCGGACCAATTCGCTGAAGCACGTGCCCACCTCGTGCTGCAAGAGTGCCTCGCTCTCTGAAAAATCTACAGCCTACTACAAAACCCTCCAGGACACGAACTGCGAGGTCCAACTTTTGACGCACCGGAACAAAGTTGGTTACTTTCGGTGGGAGATAATTTAAGCCTCGTTCTGGGAAAACTGGACTTAATGCATGTGCGTAAAGTGTCATCCCAGATTAGCATGTGAAGTCCGCACAAACTAATAAGGGACGACACTATTCGCTTTTATGGGCTTTTTCGTTTAAATGAAGTCTCTTCTTAACGAAAATCCAGTTAAGGCGGAAAGTATCGTCCCAGATTAGCCTGTGCGGACTTCGCAGGATAATCTTGGACGGCACTTTATGCACAGGCGACATTCCAGTTTTTCCAGAACGATGCTCATTTGCAAACTCCTCCCATAACTTTTGCGAGCGAGTTAAATCAAGCGTTGTAGGGGAGACCACTTTGAGGAGATTGGATTAAGTGATTGCACACAGTTACGGTTACTTAGGTTTTGTACGGTTCCGTGAGTGCGGATATAATTATACGATAGTCCATTTTCTCAAATGAAGAAGTATGCGTTATTTCACGGTGATTCAATGCGTAATTTTTAGGATGTAATACGTCAAAAAATTGCCCCGTCGTCGTGGTGGCTTTTCAATAAATGACACGAAAACTAATTGTGAAATGAATCGTTCATTTTAGTAGCCGAGTGGTTAAAATAATAGACAAGTCGGCTTTTAAGCAAACGCTCATTGTTCAAATACCACAACAGAACTCTGCTATTAATATTTGTTTTAAACCGTTTTTTTTTTTTTTTAAATATTTGTATTTTTGATTAAATACTGTACATGAATGCCTTGTCTCCATCATTATCTACTTATATGACAAATAGCATTACTGCAACGGATACGCCTGACGTTAATGAAAAGAGTTTGTCCATTTGTAATTGATCAATTGTTTGTTGTGTGTTTTTGAAGATTAAAGCCTTTAACAAGTGAACAAAGATAACAGCAAAAAAAAAAAACACGAAATTAAGCATATATGTAAAGGGTGTTGTCCCGATTGTCCCACTGTTTTCGTGACGAGCATTACATCACTAGACTATCCGCCATCCAATAGAATTGATGGTACATTTATACAAAAATGTACATACAACGCTTACATATGAGCCTCGTTCTGGAAAAAACTGGGCTTAATGCACGTGCGCAAAGTGTCGTCTCAGATAAGCATGTGCGGTCCACACAGGCTTATCAGGGACGACACTTTCCGCTTATATGGACTTTTTCGTTTGAAGTAAGTCACTTCTAAACGAAACCCCGGTTTAGGCGAAAATTGTCGTCACTTAATAGTTGTGCGGACTACACATGCTAATTTTGGACGACACTTACGCACGTGCATTAAGCCGCGTGTTCCCAGAGCGAGGCTCATTTTCTAAACGGTACATGGAGTACGTTATCAAAAAAACCTTTACAGATTGTCAAGAATATAAAAAACGCGTTTAATCGCCGTGAACATGATTTGACAGTTGCGAAAAAAAAAACACTATACAAATATAGTTTGACTTACAGAAACTTTTAAGAGAATTTTTGGCGAATGAACAATTATATTAGTCTAGTTTTCCTTTTTCTTTTTCTTTAAGTTAAATAACAATTTAAAAATAGCTTTTCATTATTATAATTAGAATTGAAGATAACAAAAATGTACCTTATGTATTTCACTTTCTGTTTATCAAGGGATGCTGGTCCGAGATAGACACATTTTTCCGGAAGTACATAACGCACGTGCTCAAAGTGTCGCTTGCTGCACTGATCCTCGAGGTATGCTTTTCGAAAGTGTAAGAATCAAATGAGCCTCGTTCTGTGAAAACTGTTCTTAATGCATGTGCGTAAAGTGTCGTCCCAGATTAGCCTGTGCGGTCCGCTAATCAGCGACGACACATTCCACAAACTGGATTTTCGCATAGAAGAGACTTCCTTTAAACACTCAATGTCATAAAAGCGGAAAGTGTCGTTCCAGATAAGCCTGTGTGGACTGCACATGCTAGTCTGGGACGACTTTTTACGCTCATGCAAAAAGCCCAGTTTTCCCAGAACGCGGCTCATATTGTTAAAACTGTTCACGTAAGTTATTGTTTATATTCAAAATAGAACGGTTTTGCTAGTTTAGCCCTTTGCATGCTGGGAAATTTGTCGTCTGCTANTTTGAGATATGACTCAACTTGGTCATAGACAACTCTTTCAAAAATTTTGGATATATGCATGTATAAAGTTTCTTATATTCGCTTTTTTTCAGTTATAAACAGAATGCATTCGTAATGGCATACATTTGTCCCATCGCAGCTTTTATACAAAATAGTACTGGTTAAGGTGAACGTGCCCCACTTAACAGAACAAATACTTCACACACATGTAACCGCAATAAAGTTATCAGGTAAACACTTCATTATTTAACATCACGTCAATGTTATTGTTTTGGTCTCATCTAAGAACACAATTATATATGTACTGCATACTGCTGATTTTAATTAATGTTTGCATATTTGGACTGGAATAAAAATATATTTTAAAACATTATTGGATGGGCATTTTTACAGTTCTAGGGTTAACATACATTGAAGTTGAAACAGATATCGGAATCGCTAGTAAACATGATAATTAAAGGGAAACCAATCAGATGCACCATTATTCATTTTTCACTTCCGAATTTAAGATTATTTCCCGTTTATAAATGCGATGAGGGTCAGCAAATTTCAAGCAGACTTTAAACATGGATATTCTGGCTACATTACTATTGGAAACAAATGGTAACACTATGTATACACGCATTAGAAGACATGTTGCACCGATATACAACTACATTCTCGTCATTATAACGTTTCAGATGAGAAAAGTATCATTTAAGCTCTTGTTTGATTTCATTTACTCAAATTTTATGAATGTCTGAAAAATTCTCATGCACTGTGTAAAACTACCTCTCTAAACTGAAACTGACATACATACACGAGCTCACATCAAATAACGGCTTTGTAGATGCCGAACCCAGGATTTAATAGTGATTGTTTCGTGCCGTATGTTCCGTTATTAAGGAAGTAATCGACGAAAAACCCTATATACTTCGTCGGAGAAATATAGCGAGTATTTGATACAGGGTTAGGCAATGTATTGCTATTGTGTACTGTCTTCTACTCATTTCAAGCGTCTTTGTTTTTGCTGTGTGCCATATTTACTTGTATTATGTACTTAAATGAATTGTGTTATGAGCAAAAATAAACATTGTCTGAGTATTTATGATCATACGACACGTGTCATGTGCTTATATGAGACTCTTTTAAGGAAAACTGGGATTTATGAATTTGCGGTCCGCAAAGAAAAAAGAGGGACGACACGTTCCGCCTATACTGGATTTTCGTTCAGAAGAGATCTCCTTTAAACGAAAAAAAAATGCCATGACATGAAAAGTGTCATCCCTGATCAGCCTGTGCGGACTGCACAGGTTAATCTGGGATGACACTTAACCCTTTTAGCGCTGGAACCGGATTTTGAAGGCCTTTGCAAACAGTTTGGATCCAGATGAGACGCCACAGAACGTGGCGTCTCATCAGGATCCAAACTGTTTGCTATTCTGATAGTGGTCTTAGAAAAAAAATCGAAGAAAATGCTAATTTTTGAAATTCAGCAGACGCCATTTTAGCAGACGATAAATTTCCCAGCATGCAAAGGGTTAACGCAAATACATTAAGCCCATTTTCTCAGAAAGAGGCTCATATAATGCATTTTGCGTATAATTGCTGTTCTAACATGCACTGTGCGATGTTTCAGGCGTTCTTGGTGGTAGTTCCATTTGTCGTGTGTGCGTCGGTCCGCCACATCAAGACGGTACGGCTGTTTGAAGAGGAGTACCAGTGAAAGTGAACCAGGATCCGAGCTCTGGGAAAACTAGGCTTAATGCATGTGCGTTAAGTGTCGTCCAAGATTAGCCTGTTCAATCTACACAGGCTAATCAGGGACGACACTTTCCGCCATTATTGTATTTTTATTTCTTCGTAGCGAAATCCATTTTTGGGCATTTTTGGAAAGTGTCGTCCGAAGTTAGCCTGTGTGGACTGCACAGGCTAATATGGGACGACGCTTAACGCACATACACAAATTCCAGTTTTCCCAGAACGAGGCTCATTACTAAAAACCAGATATAAACTTCTCATATTAATAGCTTTTTTCTTGTTTATTACTCAAAAACTAGTTCCAGCATTGAAACAGTTTTGTCTAACTGTATCAAAATGCACATAGTTATTTTTTTTTTGAGATACCAACAGTTACATATTGTAAAACATGACGCTTGTGTATGCTTATATTTTCACCTGGATTTATGCTTAGCTCGCGACAACAAAACTTAAATAAAAATAACGATTTTACGATTTTGTCATAGAGCGTTGATAATATATACATATTGCACGAATATTTTGTATGTTTTATTGATATTTGTGTCGTGTTCTGAGAAAACTGGGCAAAATGCTTGTGCATTAATTGTCATCCCAGATTAGCCTATGCAGTCCGCACAGGCTAATCAGGGACGACAATTTCCGCTTTAATGGAATTTTTCGTTTAAATGATAACTCTTCATAGCGAAAATCTAGTTTAGGCGGCAAGTGTCGTCCCGGACAAGCCTTAGCGGACTGCACAGGCTAATCTGGGATGACACTTTACGCACAAGCATTTTGCCGAGTTTTCTTAGAACACGCCACATTGAATAAAAGAGTAAACCTAGTCACAGATATGCACGAATGCAGTGCTCTAATCTCGAACACACAAGACACAGATAAATGCATATCACAAAACAGTATTATGTGATCTTAATATACAACATTATAGTAAGTTCACTTACAATATTGGTTCTTGTCAAAACGATCAAATGTATTCGACGTGTATTTTTGTTGATTTTGTTTGCAATAATACTAAGAGATTATTCATTACATTCGTGTAATTATACTGGTTTAATAGGCTTATCAAAATGATCTTTTGCGATCATAATAGCATTACTCTAAGGATTAATGCTTTTTTTTATTTGATATCAATTTCATTTATGGTTAAATTTCATGTATTTGTTTATCCCAATATCTTGTTTCATATACATTTTCTTCCATGTTATTCATTCGGCACATCAATGCCGATTTTTCACATATTCACGCATTTTTTAAAGTCACATGTACCATTATTAAAGAATATTAAACATTTAATCAAAATTTGTCTTATGATTAATTTTTGTGATCTGATACTGAAATTAATAATGCGACCTGGTGTTAACTTCTGTAGCATAAGTGAAATAAGATTAATAATTGCCATTAAAAGTGAATATCGATCATGCTTTTACATGCGTATCTCATACACATAACAGCTGTTTCATGGTGGGTATAAAAACTGACATAACACAACGGTCATGTTCATGTACTTATATTGCCTTATTTATTATGCAATAGTAGATACTATCGATTTGTTAAAATGTAAAACACAGCGACTATTTTAGTGTTTGTTTATGAGCCTTTAACTTTTAAATGTTTACTTTCATCACCAACTAAATGCATCATACCCGATTGTTTTTGTCCTTCCATAGATGAGACTGTTGCACATCTGAGTAAAGTAACAATCTTCCTAACAGAAGTTTTTATTATGGCCTGTTCAGTTACTTCACACACATTTAATCATTCAAACTAAAACGTTATTTTATCTCACCAACATGATTATTGCTTACGCAATTTTAGTGTGTGTATATGATGTAATACAGCTACGTTTAGCTAATTTAAATAAGAGAGACTTCAGCTGCCGCAGAATGAGAAAACACTTATTAAGCGTAAGATAATGCGTTTATGAAGAGTGGCCAATTGCCCAACAGTCTGATACAGTACAAAACACTAGACAATGCCAACGCTCGCGCAACAAACACAAACAATCAATTAAGCTGCGTTCACAGCATTGGGAATAGGGTTTTTAAACTGGTTTAATGGAGCCACTAGCCTCAAACTTGGTTAAGAGTATTTCCGATAATATAAGTGTTAATGGATATTAATTTCGTTTTATCACAATTCAAACAAAGGGTTATATAAGAAAATATATTTAAATGTGAATAATATTATCATTTAAATACTCATTGATTGAATGCAAGCCATAGCAAACATAATTTTAACTTTCTGAAGGATATGAAAATGACCAGATTTAAATCAAATGCATGCCGTTTTTTATTAAAGTAAAACATGTAAACAAAGTTACATATACAATAGTCAAATCATGGGCATTCGACTTTCTGAAAAAAGCCGCAATAGAAATGTTAGAAAAATGCCTAACATATTGCTTTGCTGTGTATAAACTGTATCCAAGGTAATATTTTATAGAGCTTATTTCAAAACCCAAATGTGCGTATTTCAACTCAGTCGAATAGATACTTAAAAGTTTTAGTTAATATTTGAAGTACTATGTATTGAGCAAACACACCGGGCATTCAACCATAAGCCACGTTAACCTCCAGTTGCACCAGTAGAAAAGAAATCGTATCAAAAATTCTAGTTCCTAAATTTAAACGTGAAAATATGAAGAAACATATCATAAATATGGATCGCTTTTCAACCCCAATCTTAACGATTCTATAAACAATTTAGTTTAAATATTTATGCAAACAGAGTAACAATCACGTATCAATCCGACACAAACATACAAATTACCAAATTATCTATCTGTAGTCAAACAAGCTCATACATAATTTGCTGGTTGAAATACAAAAACCATTTATTGTTCTGCCAATTCATTCTATATAATATATTAATACAATGACGGATATTACATATTATACATACTAAAGTACAATGTTGTTCTTATACAACTACAAATGCAATTGCAGTTGCATCAGCAGGAGAACAATATTATCATAAATACGAGACCCTTAATTTATTGCAAGTGAACCCATTAGACAATTGACACAAAAATGAGACATAAAAAAACGTATTAAACTAGTTACCCAGTTGAAACTGTCAATGATACAGCAAATCATTAGGTGTTTTAACCCCGTTTACGATGCCCAAACCTTACACTATGCCTAGATTTATTCAAATGACATTTAAGGCATAAAACAGTTGTTTGTTTCTACAAACACAGCCGACCCTTACTTTTGATGCCGATCCTTAAAGGGACTGTCAACCACGAATGACGACAAAAGGAAAGTTCTAAAATACCGTATTTTATTTACAATTATTGGTTTATATTGATTAAAATATTACGATTGGTATATTACATTACTTGAAAAAAGGTGTTAAGTTTTCATATTTTCCGTATATTCGGTAATAAATTATACTGGGTATGTCTACCAGGTAACTACCAGTTAAATATAAATAACGCAAGTAGATTGATCATCATCGTCACGTGGTAAACACAGGAATGCAAATTGTGCATCCGTAGTAAATTGTATATATTTAATATAAAATGATCAAATACATGCGCTCTTTATAGTGTGTATATCGTTATGTCACCTATTTTCGCAATGTACTTTCGATTTCACATCGCGAAATTTCATTACCGAATATACTGAAAATATGAACTTATTTCAAGTAATGTAAAAAACCAGTCGTGATATTTTAATCAATATAAACTAATAATTGTAAAAAAATACGGTATTTTAGAACTTTTCTTTTTTCGTCATTCCCTTTAGTCCCTTTAACTTGTGTTGGCATTCCAAGTTGAGATTTGGATCATGTTTTGCGACATTCGAATATTACAGTTAATTAAATTACACATACAAAGATAGACAGTTGTCATGAGATTTGAAATATTTCTGTCACTGAGCATCCTTATTCAAGTGGAAATAACTTGACTAAAATACACAGGTTACCAACGTTTAGCCGTTTAACTTTACCTTCCTTATTTTATGGAGTTGATAGTGGTAACACACAACTCGTATACATAAAAAAACACATCATAGCATTACAATTGAAATCTAACAGTAACATGCAATTCAAAATGATCTACCTATAACGTGTACGCAACAAACAAAATAGACACATTATTTTTATTGTTATCTCTTGCTCGAAACATCTTCGTACACCAACATTGTACTTGATGAAATAACATACCTCGATTATCTTGTTTTTGAATTATTATGTTCCATGAAATCTCGTGGATACTATAAAATAAGAGAATAAGTAATGTACAACCATTCCTGTCATTATTTTGTATGTACTACTTCATATGTTTTCCTGACCAATGTTTATTGTCGAAGTACCTCAGCATATGTACTGCTTTATCGACTCTGAACGGTTTTACTGTATTGCCGACATCATCTTTTCCCAAAACATTGTATTACCGTCTGGTTCGTGTGTGTATTCAATATAACTGTTTTCCTGAATCCATCGAAGCATTTCCAACGGCATCCTGTTGTGAGGGACTGGTTCAAGCATAACAATCACTAGACACACCTGGTCTTCCCTTGAGTATATGCTCTCCATTCGAGCCATGTTGAATTCATACATGCACCACTTGCTCCTCAGAAAAGCTTCTGACAAGATGACGTAGGTCTTTCTGCTGCTCTGGATGGCGTGGATAATGTTGTCCGAAATTGCGTTACCTGGCAGAAAGTCCCGCTGATGCAGACACAAAGAAACGTTTTCAGTCTCAAGTTTCGGAATAAGGTCATCTAAAATAAATCTAATATCTTCTTCTGCATATGAAATAAAAGCATTAAATATGTAGTTTTCTACTAGTGTGTAGTCCGGCAATCTTCGGTAACCGAAGAATCTCTTCCTAGACATGAACAGCAGGTATCGGAGTTTCCATCGATGCCGGTAAATAAAACCTCCCACAACTGTGGCGAGTGCTGAAGATATCCCGATACAGCACAGGACGATCAAAAGCGTGTATGATCTACATTTACCTTCAAGGTGGCTGATGTCGTTCTTGAACCATTCCGCATCCATGATCCTACCATCTGACAATCGAAAAACATACATTTCAAACATCTTCATGTTGCTCTGATGTTCATATAACCAGTTAAGAAAGTCTTGGTTTTCACACGAATAATCTAGCGAGTTGTTTTGAAGGTCGATTTCAAAAGTAGAATTTCTTTTCTTAGCATTCAGCTCTAACCCTGTCCGAATATTACTGACCAGAGTATGAAGGGAATTAACTTGTAGAACTATGTGTAACAAGTTTGTTAACGAGGGCTGCATAATATCCAGATTTCCGATATTGTTGAAGCTCAGATCTAGATTTGTTAAATTAGTCATTGGCGCAAAGGTCGATCTATGCAAAATCGTAATGCCGTTTGACGATAAATTAAGAGTTTTTAATGATACTAAATATGCAAAAATATTTGATCTCGTACTGTCCGCTAATAGATCCCCTAGGTAGTTTTTGTCTAGTCGCAGGATTTTTAATGAAGGATAGTTTAATGACGTTTCTCCGATTTGCATAATGTTACAACGGGATACATTAATCACTTCAATATTTGGAAACGGTCCATAATAGCCGGTGAATATGTTGAACACGTTATTCGACAAATCAATATGAGTGAGTGCATTCGCATTTGGTGTTACATTGAAATTGATCTCTTCATCGAAAATAAAATTCCCCTCGTGAATATCCACAAATTCTAGGTGTCTCGGAATACTAGTTTGAAATTCATGAGAAATGTTTCTCTGATTGGGGTGTATATAATTACATGGCGATTTATTAGCCGCTGTTTGCATCAGAAATGCTTCCTGCATATAGGGACATCTAGAAACAGCCCTCTCTTCACATTCTGTATTTTCGTCATCAGTGTCTTCAACGATATATATGTAAGGGTAGTGCAGGGAATGCTGCAAGGCGCCAAACGCTTTTCGGAGGTTTATTATACATGATGTCTGTAACAAGTACGGTTTGAATGCTAGATCGTTGTCAGACACAGCCATGGTAGTTAACGATTTAGGAAGTAAGATGAGGGCATTCGTCTCGAAGGACATTATCCTGTTGCCTGCAAAGAACATTTCTTCTATACTGGTGTTCCAAAGGTAACAGAGATCTTGCTTTAATAGACTTGTCCCCAGCCCAAACGTGGTATGAATAGATGACATATATACACTACGAATATTGGTAAATTGAAGTCCGTATGATATATTTTCCAGTGATCTGAAGCCAAGCTTTCGGTTGTAAGATAGATCTAATACTTTTAGATGTTTAAGATGTTCAAAAGCCCCTGCTGAAATACTTCTAACGGAGCAAGCTGAAATATTCAGTTTCACGATTGACACCAACAGCTTAAATGTCGAGTTTAAAATATGGGATATGTTACAGTGACTGTAGGAATATAATCCTGACAAACTAAGCTTTTTCAACCTATTTGTGTGTTTACCAACGTCAAAGTTGTCGGGAAGACCATTAATTCTTAACGTGTGTAGTTGTTTTAGGTATGAAAGATTTGGATAGCTTCGGACAAAAGCTTCATCCACTGGACATCCATTTAGAATTAGCGTAGTTAGAGACAGTGGCATAAATGCCGCTGTCCACCCACTTTGGAAGACCGGGAGATCATTTCTGGATAAATCCAATATCTTCAAATTGGTAAAGTTCATAAAACTGTCTTTTCCAAATTCGCTTATTTGGTTGAAGTTCAAATCAAGTTCCTTCAAACATTCACATCCTTCAAGTTCTGTGGCGTTAAAATGTCCAAAATTATTTCTCCCGGCTTTTAGTGTTACACTTGTTGCAAAAGTAATATTTCCTAGAACTGAACAGATTTCTGTAAGTTTCGAAATATGTTTTCCTTCACAATCCATAACCAAGCTTTGTTTATCCATAAAACATTCACATTTATTACGTGGCCCGCATACATAAGTTTCAGACACCGCTTCATATATTCCAAATAATAAAAAGCACTCGATCGCTATGAAAATTATTTCCATATTTGACGTTTGAACAGCAAACTTTGTTAGCGAATTAAATGAAATGTTCGGAGGAAGCTTATGAAGGACGTGTCATGAAAAAATGAATCATGAATGATAACAACTTAGCATCTAAACATCAGATTTAATATTTGCATGTGATACTTTTTAACACTCTCCATTCAAGGAACAAATTATATTAATTGTTCTTTTTTCTTCCTGTTAGCATGTATCTCCCCGATTGCTTTGATAATTGTGAGTGTGCGCATTGAAACAATTGAAGTGTTTTATACAAACTTTATTTTCTTTTCGCTTGAGTACTTATAGAAATTACTTATCGTATAGATGAACAATGGGATAATACTTGAATAATACTTAAACAATACTTTACTACAATTAATGCAACAAGGCTGGATGTATTATTTTATATCATATATACTGTCATATAAACTGTGTTTTAAAGTTATTTTGTATATGTTTTACTATGTACATGATGATGAGACTTTAATAAACTATCTGATCTTATCTTATCTATAAATTTAACTTTGTCAGCACTTCCCAACCCCAAAGTTCGCAAATTATTTAACTACGAATGAAAATAACATACAACCATAATGTTGGATTTATGCGATGTTATGTCTTGACTCCACATTAAAAAATAATTATGTAATAATTATTGCAAGTATTAAAGTGATATTTGACGAATTTTTCACTGTTGAATTGAGCTGAAAAGAATTAACACGTCAAAAGAGTTAGTTAAAATGTGGTAACTGACCAATTATCTGCAACTCATCTTGCTTCCAATTTTTTTTTTTTTAAATATATATTATATTCGATATTTTACGTGACTAACCCAGTCCTGTAAGCTTAACTAGCCGAGCGGAACTGCCGCGTATTTACGAAAGCGATACGATTTGAGTCTTTCTCATAAAGTCACTTTACTGAAACCTCATTTATAACATATATCTTTGAAGAAGTATGGCCGAAGATGTGGTTGACAGAGACACGAAGGTAAATGTATTCATAATTTCAGAATTGTCATATGTTTTCGCGGTGTGTTTCAGATTTTGAACTAACCACAAATACTTCAAAACGAAAGTACGGTTGATATTCAAATGCATTATTTTTCTCTTTCCGGGATATTGTTTTAGTATGTGGATGCTGCATTAACAAGTATAAGTGTATATGAAGTGAAAATACCAAAAATAAACAACGGTTGCGATAGAAAACTATATACTGTTAGATACGTCTAATATCACTTTAAACTACGCCTGACATTATGTGGTCGCTATGTATTTACATTCTCACGAAACACGAAAACATGTGTATTTCTTGTTTATGTTAATAAATCTTTGTTGGTAATGATGTATGTTTTGCATTTACTTCAAACGTTTTAAGTTTTTTACTGGAATATCGGCAAAACGCCTTTGACCATTTACATACAAGTAAATGACGATGAGCTTTACATTCTTAAGTCTGAATAAACTATTCTGTTCTATTCTTATAACATGATCTACATTGCATATGTCACATTTCAACATATATCGTTTGAACGCATTGTTTTACATTTGATACTGATACTGGGTTCGAACCCGGGGCGTCTAACAAACAAAGACAGCGCGCTATTAATTTACAACGCAGGCGTTTGAATTATGTTGAAACGCTATGTTGGTAATACAAGTTTTTAATGACGAGTCTTGCGGATTCCCGATTTGAATTTGATTTCAGTAATATTAATTATGAGTTTCATGTATTTATGTATGTTTAAAGTTCACGTATTCAGTGAAATAGACATCATGTATCTCTATTATTGACGTTTAACACTGTTAATTCTAATATCCGTGCCAAATGGATCTTGTATCTTCTTTAAAGGGGCCGTCCAACAGATTGGTAAATTGACAAAATTAAAAAAAGTTGTTTCATATTCGCAAATTTTCGCGTTTGTTATGATATTTTTGAGGAAATAGTAATACTGACCATTTACAATGCTCTTAAATATCCATTATATGCATCTTTTGACGATTTGAAAACCTCAAAATCATAAAGCGTCGTTCGACGCGAAACGATTGAATAATTTGGAAAGTTCTGTTATTGTCGCTATATTTTGTAAAACTACGAGGATTGCTTATATATGGTATAAAATACGGCTATCGTACATACTTGTCAGGATGGCCGAGCGGTCTAATTGGTTTTTACTCCAGGACCCCGATGGTCACTGGTTCGAGCCCTGATGAGGTTTACTTTTTTTTCCCTTTTTAAATTGTATTCTTGTTTTTTAACTGCAGATTTTTAGGTCAAATGTTTGAATTTATCAATATAGAGCATTTAATGACATGCTTCAATACATGCCAAAATCTAGTGGACAGTCCCTTTAANGACAGACAGACAGACAGACAGACAGACAGACAGACAGACAGACAGACAGACAGACAGACAGACAGACAGACAGACAGACAGACAGACAGACAGACAGACAGACAGACAGACAGACAGACAGACAGACAGACAGACAGACAGACAGACAGACAGACAGACAGACAGACAGACAGACAGACAGACAGACAGACAGACAGACAGACAGACAGACAGACAGACAGACAGACAGACAGACAGACAGACAGACAGACAGACAGACAGACAGACAGACAGACAGACAGACAGACAGACAGACAGACAGACAGACAGACAGACAGACAGACAGACAGACAGACAGACAGACAGACAGACAGACAGACAGACAGACAGACAGACAGACAGACAGACAGACAGACAGACAGACAGACAGACAGACAGACAGACAGACAGACAGACAGACAGACAGACAGACAGACAGACAGACAGACAGACAGACAGACAGACAGACAGACAGACAGACAGACAGACAGACAGACAGACATTTTATTCAAGACTTGTACATAGTACATCATCTAAACACATACATTTACAAATAATATGGCATCATGATAAGGCGTTCATATTTCCGTATTTTTGAAGAAAAAAAGACAAACAAAAAAACAACAGTTAGGAAAAAAGTTGTTAAGTTTTACATAAATTACCATTAAATTTTATGTCGTGGAGATGAGCAAATATTGAATATGTTTTTGAATTTGCATATGAATACAGACGTGATTAACATTTTTTTTTTCTACAAAACATACAATTATTATTTGCGCTCACAACTATTTTAATACAGCTAACAATATTGAAATAAATATTAACATGAACATTAACACAGCTAACAATATTGAAATAAATATTATATTAATATTAACATTTTCTTCAGTTGCTAAATGCTTATAATGGTTCCATTTGTATTCATACATTATATATGTGTCAGTATTGTCCTTGTTGGACATAATTCAACCGTGGCTTAGACAATTAAATAAGTCTAGTCGGTTGACAGCGTTATATTGTAATATGTTGTGTTTCGACCCAACAACTATCAAATGTAATGTAATATTGCTCAGAAAACACGTACATATTGTTCAATTTGCTAGTTATTTATGTTTAAGGATGCTCGCTTTATCCCGCATAATAGTGATTGTGACAATTTGGTCATTTCATTGCTGCGAAAGGTAACACTCTTTGTAAAAGAAGCTTTTATGATGGCCTATAAGATTTGAAGACGCTGGATCTTTCAAACATTGAAACGTTTTTTTTTTATCTCGACCATCAAATTTGTTCCCTACGCAATTTGATTGCGTTTGTATTGTGTAATACAGCTACGTTTGTGTTATTAAAATATATTGAAACTTCAGCTGCAGATGAATGAGAAAAAATAACATATTAAAGGTACGGCATTTATTGAGAGTGACCAATCGCAAAACAGTCTGACACAGTGCAAAAACACTCGACAAGGCACAAATTGAATTTTACATATTAAAAAATACGGTTGTTAAATGATTTGAAACATTTTTGTGTTTAGCATCCTTATTTACGTGGGAAATAGCTTAACAATAGTACAAAAAGTTAGCGAAACACGTTTGGTCGATGGACCTTACCAATTTGTTTGGAGACGTGTTTGAAAACATACAAATACACATAATTTAAATAAAAAGTCACATCATAGCATCACCATTTAAATCTAACAGTACACATCAAGTCAATATAATCCACATACAAAGTGTACCTAACTAACGAAAGGCACACATTTGTTGTATATTTTATATCTCGCAATAAACATCTTTGCATACCAACCTTGTACTTGATCAAATAGAATACCTCGATTATCTTGGTTTCGGATGTTAATGTTCAATTAAATTTTGTCGGTTTATTTAAAACTAGAAAGTAAGAAATGAATAACACCCCTGTCATTATAGTTGGCGTGGTTATTAATTTTTATCTGACCGATTTTTATTGTCGACGTACCTCAACATATTTACAGCTCCGTCGACCTTAAAGGTTCTATTGCCGATACCATCTTTTCCCAAAACATCGTATTTCCCTCTGGTTCGTTTGTATATTCAATATAAGTATTTGCCTGAATCCATTTGAGCATATCCGTTGACATCTTCTCGGGAGGGACATTTTCTGGCATAGCAATCACTAGATGATCTTCCCTAGAATGCAGACTCTCCATCCTTGCCATGTTGAATTCATACATGCACCACGTGCTGTCCAGGAAGGCTTCTGACAATATTACGATGGTCTTTTTGCTGCTCTGAATGGCTTCGATAATATTAGAAGCGATGGCCTTGCCGGCCTGAAAGTCTCGCTGATGAAGACACATAGACATGTTTTTTGTCTCAAGTCTCGGAACAAGTTCATTTGAAACAAATCTCATATCTTCTTCTGCATATGAAATAAACGCATCAAATCTGTAGTTTTCTATGTGCGTGTAGTCCGGCAATCTTTGGTTACCGAAGAATCTCTTCCTAGACATAAAAAGCAGATAGCGAAGTTTCCAGCGATGTACATATATACAAACCCCCGCAATTGTGGCAAGTGCTGATATCCCGATTGATATCCCGATACAGACTTTGACGATCCAAAGCGTTTTAGATCTACAGTCACATTCAAGGTGGCTGATGTTATTCAGAAACCATTTCATATCCATAATCGTGCCACCAGGCATTTGAAACAAGTACGTTTCAAATCCTTCCATGTTGATCTGATGTCCACTTAGCCAGTTAAGAAAGTCTCGGTTTTCACATGAATAATCGAGCGTGTTGTTTCTAAGATCAATTCTGAAAGTAGAATTTCTGTTGTTTGCGTTAATTTTCAAACTTGTCCGTATATCACTTGAAATGGTGTGGAGGGAATTAACGTGTAAATCTATGTTTAATAAGCTTATTAAAGAGGACATCATAATATCCAGAATACCGAGATTGTTGTAGCTAAGATCTAGATTGGTTAACTTTGTCAGTGGAGCAAACGTCGACGTATGCAAGATTGTAATGCCACTTGCCGATAAATTTAGACTATGTAATGATATTAAGTGGGAAAATATATTTGATCGCGAACTATCCGCCAAGATCCCCAAGGTAATTTTGATCGAGTCGCAGGATTTTTAATGAAGGATATTTGAAAGTATTTTCCCCGACGTGCATTATGTAACAACGGGATATATTAAACACTTCGATACTCGGAAACGGGCCGATGTGACCGATGAAAATGTTAAATACGTTGTTTGATAAATCGAGAAATTTGAGGCTATTTGCATTTGGGCTGGAATTATAATTGATCAGTAAATTGTAAATAAAATTCCCGTCATGTAAATCCACAAACTCTAATTGCTTTGGAAAATTAGTTTCAAGAGATATATTTCTCCCATTATATTGTATGTAACCACATGGTGATTTTTTCAAAGCTATTTGCTGCAGAAATGCTTCTTGCATAAAGGGACACGTAGAATCCACCCTCTGATTAATGTCTTCACTGCCATCGTCAGTGTCTTCAGCTATGTATCTGGATAGATCGTACGCGAAATGTAGCAAGCCGCTTACAAATCTTCGGATGTTAGACATACATGATGTCTGTAACAAGTACGGTTCGAATGTGAAATTATTTTCAGACACATCGACGGTAGTTAACGATTCAGGAAGCACTATTAACGCATTTGTCTCGAATGACATTATTCTGTTGCCTGCGATGGCAATTTCCTCTAAACTTGTGTTCCAAAGAAAGCACAGATCTTGTTTAAAAACTCTTGCCCCCAAGCCAAACGTCGTATAAAGGTATGAAATATTGACACTTCGAATATTGGTAAATTGAAGTCCGTAGGATATGTTTTCCAATGAGGTAAAGCCGAGCTTTCGGTTATAAGATAAATCTAAAACTTCCAAATAATGAAGATGTTCGAAAGCGCCACCTGCAACACTTCTTAAGGAACAAGCTGAAATGTTCAGTTTAACTATTGAGATCAACTGTTTAAATGTCGAGTTTGAAATGTGTGAAATGTTACAGTGACTGTAAAATGACAATCCTGACAAACTTAGCTCTTTCAGCTTATGTGTGTGTTTACCAATGTCAAAGTTGTCACATACACCATCTAGCTTCAACGTTTGTAGTTTGCTCAGGTGTGAAAGATTTGGGTACCTCGATATAGAATACTTATCCATTGGGCATCCATTGAGAATCAGCGTCTTTAGAGATGCGGGCAGAAAGTTCGCACTCCAGTCACGTTTAAAGATATGAAGATTATTTCTTGATAAATCTAACATCTCCAAACTGGTGAAATTCCGAAAGCTGCCTTCTTCAATTTCACTTATTTGGTTGAAGTTCAGATCAAGTTGCTTCAAACATTCACATCCTTCAAGTTCTGTGGCGTTAAAATTCCCAAAATTATTTCTACCCGCTTTTAAAGTGGATACTGTTTTAATTGTTGTACTTCCTAAGACCGAACATATTTCTGAAATTCTCGAAATGTCTCTTCCTTCACAATCCATAACAAAACCAAGTTTATCCGCAGAACATTCACATTTGTTTTCCGGTCCACATGCATAAGTTGCAGACACTGCCGCGTAGATGCCAAATAATAACAAGCACTCGACCGCTATGTGAATTCTGTCCATCTTTTGTTGTTGCTGTTTTTTGTATGTGTGCTGTTTTGCAGCATCCAACTTTGTAATGGTTTTAATGACCCGTTCGTAGATAGCGTGTTGAAAACACACTCGTCATTGTCTTAAAGTGTTTAAAGGGTGACGTTTATACAATTGTCAAAATATATTGCATAAACACTATGTCAAAATGTAAAGTTATTTTATGATTTGAAATACAAGTATTGCATATAATAATAACTAGCAAAATGTTTGAAAATGATCTCTGACGAATGCTATTGTATATAAACAGTTGATAAAAGTGTTTCGTACTTAAGTTATACTGCACATGCAATTAAACTGCATCCCTTTAAACGAAACACGCGGTTTGGATGATTAAGAAGAGTTCAACTCTTATCCAAATGTTAACAATCGTGCGGAGCAACAGATAACCGAGAAAAAGATTTAAACTTTGAAAAAACAAACCATGCACATTTAGATTAATTTTTTAAAACACAACATTACAATATTATATACAGGGTAACATATATCTCCATTATAATCACATGTATACAATTATATATGTGTATTTGTAAGGTTCAATGCTGTATCTGTTTCATTGTGTGTGTATCCGCAACGGTACATTCTACGTGTATTTGACTAAAGGAAGATTCATTTTCAAATCTTTCTCGAAATGAAGTTGAAGATTTGTAATATATTATATTACAAAAGTGAACCACCAGCGGTGTCTGAGGGAGATCACAGAAGAAGTATGTTCTTTAAATATCGCGTTGCCCCAACCGAAAAGTTGCATGATAGACACACACACATGTTAACAAGACTATTGCCAAGCAATATGGTCCCCTACCGGTTAAACTGCACCATTTTCAGCAATATTTCTAGTCTATTTGTTGCCAAAGCAACCAGAATTCTTGACGTAGGAACAAAATGAAATGACGTGCAAAATTTCCATATTGCCATCTGTCCATGTTTCAAGTTTAATAAAAAAAATATGAAGAACTTTAAAAGTTATCGCAGGATCCACCATTTTCAGCAATATTTTTAGTCTATTTCTTGCCATAGCAACCGGAATTCTTGACGTAGGAACAAAATAAAATGACGTGCATAATCTCCAGATTGTCATCTGTCCACGTTTCAAGTTTCATGAAAAAATATGAAGAACTTTTAAAGTGATCGCAGTATCCAGAAAAGTGTGACAGACTGACTGACTGACTGACTGACTGACTGACTGACTGACTGACAGAGCGCAAACCATAAGTCCCCTCCGGTGAAACCGGTAGGGGACAATAAAGTTATATTGTGATAAAAGTGTTTAACGCTCGATCCAAAGCTTGGAGTTTGACCGGCTTCATAGACGTCAAATGTTTTTTTTATTAATGCTAAATATCTTCTAACGTAATGTCAACAACATGTAATCATCCTCAGAGTATTATTTAGACAATAACACCAGCTGAGCTGGGCCGGACGTCTATAATCAGCCCGCCTGCCGACATAACGGCCCGAGTGCCTTTGGCCCGAGGGATTATGCGGCTAGGGCCGATTATAGACGGCCGGTCCAGCACTGCCGTGTGTTATCGTTTATATTACATATCATTTTATTAAGTTTCTTCACTAAAATTTATTACCGAACCAGCTTTCCGTACTTTTATTTTCATTAAACTTATTATGAAATTTATGACGTATAGACGAAACACATCGCTTTTAGCTAGACTTTTAGTGACAACAATTCGGACGTTGTGGTTTATTTAAACATTTATTTAAAAAGGCATCGAATGAATCCAAAACGTATTTCGGATTGTGTGTTTGTAATGTATAATTGGAAACTTGGAGAATTTGATTAAAGTTGCCATTGAGGTAAGCGTGTCGATTACTAAATTTTGTTGTTGGATGACTCCTGTTAAATTTTAAGCTCAAATAATGTCATCAAATATTCAGTACAGTTTCAATTGCAATCGATATTTTTTTATTATTCCAATTGAGTGCTACGTTTAATTATCATTATTTGTTATTATTTCGTTGATTTGCGTTTAAATTTTATTAATCACCTTTGGATAAGACTGAATGTGGACGCCATTTTGTTCAGTTGACGTCGCGCGATCCGATTCTTTTCAGAATCGGCCCGCTTGAGCGGGCCAATATAATTGATATTGTCCCGCTAGATATGAATAACGGCCCGCTCGTGACGTTATTTTGTTACTATTTATAGTAACACTATGCAATATATGTACGTTAATGCTTTATTCAGGACAACGTCAACGTGATTAGAGCACAAAGCAGCCAAGCTTATACCATCCATTTTAATTCTTATTATGTTGATGTAATTTTAATTCGCCGACAATGTATTTATGTCTTTATTAAGATTTCAGTTTTGATTATTTTCTTAAACGTTGTTGGTCATCCAGATTATTTAGATCCCATACAGAAACGGATGTTCGTTAATTGACCCATGCTAATTGATCTAACGGGTTTATGTTCACTGAAATGTGCGTTTTATTGTTCGAACTTACAAATTCCAGGAACGAACATGTACCAAATGATAAATGTTTCCCATATCACCAACATCTGTTCCCATATCTTGAGGAAATTAAAAAAAGTCACACCATGTTTTTGCTCTAGGTTTTCTGGCTTAAATTATTAATAAATGTATGTATATGGAGATTTTTTTCAGATTAGTGTCCATTTCTAGAATACTCGAAACCCTGTTAAAACTTGAATTTGAGTACAAAAAAGTATGTCACTTATTCTACTCCTGTAGCAAAGAGCACTAAATCAGCGCATGATGTCGTATATCTATGGCGCGTTCTATTTTGCAAAAACTATAAAACACAACAGTAAAGGACATTACACTCATGAAAGGTGGGTATGTTTGATAAAATATTTGCATGTTAGACATATACTACTATAACAAATCTACTACTCAAGAAAGTAAAAACCACTGTTTCTAAAATTGTGGTCATTTCCTCATGTAAAATAACCACATAACAAGTGCTTGATACTTGCTTACTTCAACTGCTTCTCGATTTCTAATTAAACGACCACTTTAACAATTTATTGTACAAGGGAACAGCTTAGTATCAGATGAGATGTCCTCGTGTGCAAACATGCAGAGTGCGATTAGTCTATTAGCCCAGGAATGTGTCTAAAACGAACGTTATGGTTTTATACTGGTCTTAATCATTCTTACGTTAAATGATTTGATTATTACTAAGATTGAAAGATATGACACTACACTGGGAGTAATTTACAATGTCTTTGGACTATTCAATTATTTATGTCGGCTGTGGTTAATACTCTTAATTTCGTTCTGTTATAGTAACATACGCTTAGATTGATAGGCTAATACGATATTTTTTAAACACCGTGTGTCACGGTTTAACCTAACTCCGTGTCGGTCGAATGCCATAGCTGAACGGAAACATTCAATGTGTCATAAGGTGATTACATGTACATATATGTGTCGTGTTCTGAGAAAACTGGGCATAATGCTTGTGCGTAAAGTGTCGTCCCAGATTAGCCTGTGCTGTCCGCACAGGCTAATCCGGGACGACACTTTCGACCTAAACTGGATTTTCGCTAAGAAGAAACATCATTCAAACGAAAAAATCCATAAAAGCGGAAATTGAGGTCCCTGATAAGCCTGTGCGGACTGCACAGGCTAATCTGGGATGACAATTTACGGACAAGCATTATGCCCAGTTTTATCAGAACGCATTTATCATTAGTTAACACGATATCATTATTCATATAGGGTTTTCTCAACACGCACACCTGCTTCATAATATGTGACATTATATAATTATTGACTAAAAGGTCATTCACTATGTTCTGATATTCACTGGTACATTGGCCATGGTGTCGCCGGTTTTCCTGTCAGCAGATTATTTTATATGGTTCACTAGTCAATAACTGTTTTATTATAAGAATTCATACACACCGGTAATGTTATAATGACTGTATTAGCGTATTTGTTGAAATGTGCACCACAACATCTTAGTGTTTTGTTAGTGCAGTCAGTTACATGACGTAAACGACGTAAATTGATATGCTTCGGCTTATTTTGTATTTCTAGCATCTTACCATGGTTGTCAATGCCAACTGTATACATTTGAACAATGCTGTCAAAGCTGCATATGAAGATAACAAATTTTCCCTATCTACATTTTCTTACTTGTCACCTGTTACTCAAGTACTTTTTAAATACGTCTTTCAGATTATAAGGCGGTGTATCATTCGTGTTAGAAGTTTATGAATGTTTGGGTGTGTAAAGCAAATATAACAGAAACGGTATTTCGATTTCAGTCACATGAAACCATCCAGAGATACTGCTTTTTTTCTACAGCATCTGCATCTTGAAAGCCATACTGGGCGGCTATTATACGTGTGACATGTGGGCTTCAGCGGTTTGAAATGCGTGCCAAATCGCACACACAACCTCTGAAATAATCATTAATATAAGAATGAAATGAAACTCTTCACATATCATCAGGTCATGAATTTTATAAACCAACCAATGAAATACAGGACGATATACATAGCACAAACATTCAACATAAAACAATGATTTTTACTGATGTCACGACTTCTAACGGTCAAAGCGAAACTTGGGGAATTAAACCGATTAAAGGCTACATATACAATTGACTATACGATGATTACATATGGTCAAAATCAAACACATGTACATACACGTTAATCTCGAAGCATCGCAATTCAAATTAAAAAAAAAATCAATCAAGGAGAAAGAAGAGTTTGAATTGAAATGTAATAACTCAATGGTGTACTATTCACCGGTACGAACACAATTGTAACTTTCTGAGGCACGACGAAATGAAGTAAACACTCATATAAGGTATTTGTTTTGAGGCACAGACCCATACAGATTTCTCTTTTACAGTCAACATGTTCGTTTAATAATAATTCACAGAAGGTGACATAATATTATTTGTATCAATTCGTAAGAGCAGCATGTGTTCATAGTCAATATACAACAAGAGCATATGGACATTTGCGATAGTTTGATGACAAGCAAGGAGTTCTTCTTCTTCATCAATGATTTGCCAATTCTGAATTGATGGTAAGATGTGAACACATAAATCTCAATATTTTAAATAACCTTTTATGAAACAAACTTATTCGATCCCAATCATGTAAGTGAACAACTATTTGTAAAATGTAATTTGATGTGAAAACAACTAATAACATACACGTTAGTGCATAAAACATTGGTCCCTTGCCTTGCATTAGCGGGTGTAAGTGAAAACTTGTCTTCTGATAATGTTTCTGGAGTTTCTCTATTCCTACATATATTGTTTACTGATTGCGTATAATATAGTTTAAATTGTGTGTTTGATGTTCTTGTTTTTTATGTTGCTAGCTCACCTGTGCAATACCTAAGGTGAGCTTTTGAGGTCACCTTTTTCAGTTGTGCGTTGTGTGCCATGATTCGTCTTTTTCAATTCAAACGACACTTGCTCCTTAACCGCTTTCCAGGTTTTAATACTTCAAATGATGCCCCTGACTTCATTTACTTGTCATCTTCTCAATAATACCCGGGATTGGTTATTAATATATACCGTTTTTTGCAACCTAACAGTTATGCTCGGAAAAACAAAACAACACTTGGGCCTCTGGTTTTAGATAATATCGATACCGGTATGGACAACGTATCTGTTTACAAACCGGAAACGTGTGGTGACGGTGGCTATCGAAGACTACCAAAAGGGGCGACCTGTGCTATCTGACATCTGTACAAAAGTATTGTTCAAATTGTCTACGAGAGTTTCAAGAGTTAGTGATAAAGCAGAAAACATAGATTTAACAAGCATTTCATGACGTTCCATGTTACAGATATTAAGCCGTTGATTAGACAGTTCCAGTGTAATCAGTCGACAAAAACATTATACAATTGATTTAGGTTTATTATAAAGAAATGAATTTGAATTTTACCGTGTTTCTTATCGTAGTCTTGTGTGTTTTAACATTGTATAAACACTTCCAAAATGTTCAATTAATCATTTTTGAGCAAGAATAATTATTGCATAAAAGCATTACGACAAATTTGGTTTTTAATGGTTGCCATTCTTGTCCACCTGAACAGGTCCTATTTGATTGGACTAATACAATGTCTCATTAAAAGTGAAAATGGACGTATGTTACTTTAGTCCGAGGGTAAAATATTTAATTTAATTGGAATTATAAAGTATTAAATGTCATATTTAGTTAGCAACAACGCTTGGCAAACAAAAATGAACAAAGTGAAAATTTCAGATGCGCCGTTGTTCTTTGTTGTAGATCTAGGTCCGTATTTACCAAGAAATCCTTATGGAGCCCATACACCAAGCACGTTCTTAGACAGTTCGACCACGTTCTGAAGAAAATGCAGAACGGGATGTGAACTTGCTTGAACGTGTAGTTTTGGTCAGAAAAAAATCTACAATATGATTGAATGACGTTCATACACAGTTCGCGCTACGTGCAGCTCGTTCCTATCCCGTCCCAGCCCGTTGCCAGTCCGTCTTTATCCAGTTCAAATCGGGTCAATTTTCCCATTGTCCCAGTTGGTATACCGTTTCAAGTCAGACCGAGCCAGTCCTCAGCCAGTTCGATCACGTTCGTACGCAGTTCTTCTTTATTCGTTTTGGCAGTGGTAACTCAAAGGCAGTTCTCACTCCGTCCTACCACGTTCTTTGTACGTTTAGGACGTAGTTGCAGCCACGTTTTGCACGGCGATTATAAAACCGACTACGTTCCTGCCACTTCTCATTTATGTTCTCTCTGGTTTTAACCAATTTCTCACCCATCAAGTTCTGTGTCGTCTCCGCCTTCTTTCTCGGCCCAACAAAACATTATATTGCTGCTCTACTTCTAACATAAATTGCAAGAGGCCAACATTAAAACAAAAAAACAGCGCCAAGATTGTCCATGTTTCAACTTAATATCACAAATGATGAATTTTGAGACAACGACCTCTTTTTATATGCACATTGTCCGAACGTATTGAATTTACGGTTTGAACGTTGTAACAACTGCATTGAACGAGTACAACGTACTTGGAACCTACTGCGAACTCCTTAAAACGAGTACAACGTACTACGAACTTACTAAGAACTTATAGAACGTGTTGCAAACGTTGTAAGAACTATCTTTTAGTTTCTATTAATTTACACGAAACAAGATCGTACTTGAGACGTAGTGCGGACGAGGTCGGTCTGTCTGAGAACGGTACATGAAATTTCGGTCCGATCGTCCTGGCACGTTCCTAACCCAACCTTAGTACGACCTATCCGTTCCTAGTACGTCCATTCCGTTTCCAGTACGTTGTTACTACGTTAAATTGTAGAACGGGATGATCGGAAGAAAATGTTGAGTAGGCTCAGAGTTCTGAAACACCTCTCCCGTTCAACCCAGTTCCAGGCAGTCCACAAAGTTCGAAGACAGTTCGTAACACGTTGCTACAACGATAACTCCGTTCTCACACAGTTCGAGCTCGTTTAGTCACATTTTTTCAGAACGTTCTTCGAACGGAGTCGGTGTATCGGGGGTATTGGAGGTAAGATTACGAATCTTTTTTAAGTAAAACCTACGCACTTAGGTGGAAAAACGAGTTTAAGTTTAGGTGTTTATGATGGTGGATAAATATTTGATGTTAATGAATTTCATCATTCGCTTTCTAGAGTTGACGAATTTAACACGAATAATAAGGCTATTTACCTATTGTTTAAATACACATGTAAAAAGAGTCCACAAAATCTTGGTACCGATGCTAGAGCAAAATGATAAAACTTTATAATTTACCTGAACTAGAATGAAATGATCAGGTTATCATTCGCTGGTATTATCCATGCATTCACCGAGCAGAATGAAAGAATAAGAAATTCATAACAAACGTGTCTGCAATGTAGAACAGTGAGTACAGTACCGCATTATATTCCTATAATAAACCAGGTACCTGTGTTTTCAAGAGAAAGCCAAATTGCACAGATTCTCTCGTACTGTTCAACATCATAACTACCTGTAACATGATGTGTGTTTGGAGTTCTGCGTGTTAATGTGTTGAACAATAATGGAATCATGGATATTTCATTTTGTATTCATCTTCTTGCCAGGTAAAGAACACATGTTTTTTTTTGTATTTTGAATTTGTTTGTTTCGTTGTTTAGAAAAAGCTAATGAAAATCGAATTAATCAATATTTGATTATTTTTTTTAAGAAATAGCAAATGCTCGGAAACGATTTTATCATCTACGCATAGATTAGCAGGCAGGAATAACGGACGTGAACTGTATCCATAAATACAACAGTACAGACGCATTATTTGTATGTTATACTTCGTGTTGATTTTCTTCAACTTTAACACGAAAACCGACCAAAAATATTCATGAACTATATGAAATGACGCGACGAGGATCCAATACAACATTTACCGGTCCAGATTCTTTAATGAACAATTCGTAAATTAGATATGAAAACTGTAAAATATATTTCGCATTGTTATTACAGAATATATTGTCGGATCGAGTTAGAATTGTTGGTGCAAAATGCCAAATTGTTGGTTATTGTCCTGTATTTGACCCATATACAGCTCTTAAATGAAAAGGATTGCCAAATAATGCATTGGTCCCACGGCGGCATAGATTCTATATAAGTCGCTTTCTGGGAAAACGGGACTTAATGCATGTGCATAACGTGTGCGGATTGCACATGCTAATCTGGAACGACACTTTACGCATCTGAATAAAGCCCCAGTTTCAAGAGCGAGGCGAAAGTATGCATGTCTCTGCTTTTCATCGCAATATCTGAGAAAACAATACTCTCCCGTTATAAATACAGTTCTAAACAAAGTACATAAACGGCTTACACGCGTTCATCGAAATACACACGTTAAATCACATGTTTATAGGAACATTTTATGTGAAGGTAAATAAACTGTCTTGAATGAATGCCAAAGCATAGTCCATTGTATGGGTAATTAATCACATCTTAATCGCTAAGAAAACGGGATTGGGAATTCGTGAATTACGCGAGATAATCAGGCGGGTAAGTTATTCCAAATCGCAAGGCAAACATCTTCTCAAAATGAACTTCGTGATAAATCAAAGGAAATTATCAATTTATTATGGGTATATGTAATCAAAGCTCTCAAGGTACGTAAGTTGTTTTTGAGTAAAACTAAGATATTACCTTTTGACATCAATTTCTGGTTATATCCAGAAGATGTTTAAATAAGACTTCGCCGTTCGGTTTTCGATTCTTTTGAGCTGAAAACAAATAATTTCAAACTTAAAAAAATATTTATATTCAATAATTTTTTTACAAATTAATGGTACAGAATTCCGCACAGATGACCTTTCATAAAACTGTATATTTCCGCCAGGTGTTTTAAGCATTTGCAAGAAGGACGAAATTCGTTGTATCGACGGCTCGTGTGTTCCTATCACCAAAGTGTTCGACGGGAGGAAAGACTGTCCCGACGGGAAATACGACGAACCGGAGGGTACGGAATAAATTGTGTTTAGTAAATTATTATATTAAAACGTTTTAAGGAAATTATCAGATATTCTATTTCTACCTACATATACTTTGCCATATTTCAGTTTACATGTCAGCCGGTGAATCAATAATATATTCTATAAAAATGAGCAAAATATGACTTTTTTTTATTCCCAAATGAATATTACATACATACATACATACTTGCGTGCTATATATGGAATTGTTCGTTTAAAAGAGGTATCTTCTTAGCGAAAACCCAGTGTAAGCGGAAAATGTCCTCCCTGATGTCCGCACAGGTAATCTGGGACGACACTTTTGGCACATGCATTAAACCCCGTTTCCCAAAAGCGAGGCTTACATATTATCACTCAAACATGTTACTGCATGATGGTTTTCCAGATTTCCGCTACATATGTGGTCCCATGGATATAAACTGCGCGGACGGAAGGTGTATATCCAGGAAAAAGTTCTTTGACGGCGTCAATGACTGCGGGGATAATTCGGACGAAGGTGCAATGTTTGGATCATGACAATGATACCATGCATTTTGTGTTTCGCAAAATACGTCAAACACATAATTTGCGAACGAATACGAAATACAGTTTATTGAGTTCTAAAGAGAGGGAAAAACAGTCCTGACCAATAAAATATTAAAACATATATGTTTGTTAATGGGTTATCAATAATCGCTGATTCATCGATAATTTTCATATAACTTACACAGCGTTTAAAGTTCGCTCTTAACTTTAAGAGACTGAATGGTCCAGTGGTTCTGAGTAGGTTTTTGCTTCCGAAGGTCCCGGGTTCAAATCTTTTGTCTTGCTTTTGTACATATTGAAGATAACGTTTTGTTATTTATAACATTATTATTATTATTATTATTTTTATTATTATTATTATTATTATTATTATTATTATTATTATTATTATTATTATTACCAATAGTTTTAGTATAAAATATAAAATGCCTATCGTTTCAGTTGAAGACCCATGTCCGTTTCCCCAGTTCGCGTGCTCCAGTTCTCCAAAGACGTGCGTTGACGTCAGCAATGTCAACGATGACGTAAGCGACTGCCCTGACGCGTCAGACGAACGTAAGTTTAATTTTGTACATTCTATTCGATACGTGCCTTAATTTTTTAGCCGCGATCTGTGAAAACTGGGCTTAATGCATGTGCGTAAAGTGTCGGCTTATATAAGACTGCACAGGCTAATCAGGGGCGACACTTTCCGCGTGTATGGAATTTTTCGTTTCAACGAAGTCTCTTGCAAACGAAATTCCAGTCTAGGCGGAAAGTGTCGTCCCTGATGTGCGGAGTGCACAGACTAATCTAAGGCGACACTATACGCACATTAAGTCTTGTTTTCCCAGAGGGAGACTCATTTACTTACGGCGATGATTCTTATTTACCCCTATTTCTTAAGGAAAATCTGATCCTGTACGAAGCTCACATGAATTACATATGGAAATGTGAATGTTATTACATGGCTGCTTTGTAAACAACATAGATATAAGTACTAAAACCAGTAATTTTAGCATTCATTTGCTAATTAAAAAAAAGTACCGGTAGTCGATGTAAGTTTGCTGTCTATCCTTTGTGCACTTACAGGGAAGGTACTTGGTAGCACTTGCGGAGGGGGCGCGGAGTGCGGTGGAAACTGCACGTGCGACCGCTACGTGAATAACTCGGTCTGTTCCAACAACACGTGCACGTGCGGCGTGGGGTACAAGATGGCGGTGGTGCAGGGACAGAAACGTTGCGTTCCAAGTAAGTGGAAGTATATATGAGCCTCGCTCTCAAAAAGGGGCTTAATGCAGGTGCGTTTAGTATCGTCCCAGCTCAGCATGTGCAGTCTGCACATGCTAATCCGGAACGAAACCTCTCGCTGTTGTGGAATATCTCGTGCCGTCTAAACGAAAATCCAGTCTATGCGGATGTAGTCGTCCCTGATTAGCCTTGGCGGACTGCACAGGCTAATCTTGGACGACCCCTAACGCACATGCTTAAAGTCCGATTGTCTCATGGCGCGGCTCATATTTATATGCTGTTTGCACCATGTATATTGCATGCATGTGAAGGTACGGCGGGACACGGAAGGGGCATATAAAGTAGTATATTTATCATTTGCAAATTTTTTTAACTACTTGTATCCAGTTTTCACATGGATTAACGCATGCGCACGTGATGTTCGTGTCCATCTATGTAGACTCACGTCAGCCACTCCATTGTCGAATTCCTATGCGCAGTTTACAACATGGTTTATTTCATACGTGTTTCATATTTACTAAACCACTGGTTATTACATGAATAATAATTTCCACCCTATTACGCATGAAACATAACATTTTCGTCGTATTATAACATTTACCATGATATTTATATTATCTAACTAAAGGAGTCTTGGGGGACGGGTGTGACTCCGACAACGCATGCGCACTGGTAATACCGAACTCGCAGTGTCTGGAGGGCGCATGCGCGTGTCTGACAGATCGTCTGCCGAGTCTCAACAACAGGTGCAAACCCGGTAAAGTATCCTTCGTACCACGCACCTTTGATTTCTGAACAGTCTCCATCTCAAAACGCACTTCATGTTGGTTAAACTTTTATCTTTATTGTATATTCCTTTGTAAGATATTCACCTGTGTTTGCAATCTATCGATGATATATAGGATCTGACATGAGTTGTCATATCATACCATATTTTATTTAACGAGTTCAGGAATTTTGTTAGTAAGCGAGCCTTTGCCGAGCTTACTAACGAAATTCCTGGAAGAGTTTAATAAAATATGGTATGATATGACAACGAGTGACAGATCTTTTTTATCACATGCTTTTAAACTTAATAAAATACATCTTAATTGACCAAACAAATGCTGATAGATCTAAAAGTTGTTAACTATCGTGACGTCATTTCATGTTGACGACGTCATTTCACCAAAATAAAGCCATGCGATTGGTTAGTTATTGATTCTGTAGCCAATGAAAACGCTTCAAAATGTTGTATTACACATGTGTAATATAAACAAAATATGTAATGGTTATATTACATGGGAAACAAGGTATAGCATGTGATAAAATGAGTTTCGTAGTACCTATGGTTGCTCATATAAATGAGTCTCGTTCTGTGAAAAGGGAGTTTAATGCATGTGCGTAAAGTATCGTCCCAGATTAGCTTGTGCATTCCGTACAGGCTAATCAGGACGACACTTTCCCGCTTTTATTGTATTTTCATTTAAAGGCAGACTCTTCTTGACGGAAATCAAGTTTCAACGGAAAGTGTCGACCCTGATTCGCCATGCTTAAATGCAGGTCGGAGAAATTATTGTGTATGAGCTCAGTAAACTGTATACACAATAAATTGCGTGGTCCGCATCAACACAGGAAAGCGGATTTCCTCTTTTTAAGCCGCGTGTATTACTTCTCCGACTCTCTACAATACACAGACGAAAGTGTCATTGTGTTGCAGCGTACCTCGGTGACGCCTGTCAATCAAGCGACGACTGCGCCGCCACCAACACCAACAGTGTTTGCCTCGAGGCGGGCGCATGTGTCTGTCCGCCTGCGTACTTCCGGCGGGACAACTCGAGCCAGTGTACACCAAGTAAAGAACCTCTTTTTGAAGACACGACCCATATTTACAAAGCTGCTTCGGAGGATTAACCTTCGAAAATTACAGAAATTCGTATATTTTTTAGTTTCTTGCTTTTTCGTGTTTATGTTTGTTTCATAAATTTTTAAGCAAAAAGAAAAAAAAATGAATTTCTGAAATGTTCGTAGGTTTGTTATAAAAATGACAAAACCATCGCGACTGTTACTCATAAAGCTCCTTAGGAACCCCTTAACTTAAGTTGTACTTCAGATTACGTTTTTGTTACGAAATCTTTTAACCGCTTACACAAAAAAGAATATGCATCATTTCAGCAATATATACTTAAGAGTTTTCCTACGGAGTTTTATGAATAAAAAACGAATGTATGAGTTATTTTATGAATAATTATTGGTGTTTTATAATCTCGACCTGCGGTGTCGTTAAATATAAAAAAGGTCCGATCAAAGTGTGGTGTATCTATCACGTGTGACTAGTATGCTTTATAGAAGAAGGAATCTTTGTAAGAAACAACATTTTTAATGTGGAATGGCTGATAGTTTATGTATATTAGTGATCATGTTCATTCATTTTCAGGACATATAGGTGATGAGTGTACAAATTCCTCAGATTGTCGAACTTTCACCGAACATAGTAATTGCATTAACCATACATGCAAATGTCTAAGCGGATATAAACAGAACGTCTCCAATGGGTTGTGTGACGTTATTCAATATGGCGACGCGTGTAGCGACGCGAGCGACTGTGCGGAACTAAACAACGCTGAATGCGCACGTGGTATTTGTTCTTGCGTGCAAGGATATCGCTTGAATGAAACCGGAAACGATTGCGTTCGCAGACGATTGTTCGATAATTGCCACAATGACCCTGATTGTTACAGATCAATAAATAACTCAGTATGTTCTAATAATTCGTGCGAGTGCGATTTAAACTTACTTGCAGATGTTGAAGCAAATGAATGTCGTCCTCGGAAAATTTCGGACATTTGTGAAGGAGATACGGACTGCGAATCTTTCGTTTCCAAATCGCGATGCCTCAACGGAACGTGTTCATGCCATCCGGGCTACAAATCAGCGACTTCCGGAAGTGCATGCGTGCCGAGGGCGGTGGGGGACCCATGCGATGCCGAAGAGGACTGTCGGCTCGTCGGAAATGGCGAATGTAACAAAACATGTACTTGTGAGTCAGGATACCTAGCCGTTTATAACAATACAGAATGTATAAAACGTAAGTAATATTGTATTAATTTGCACAGGGATATAATAAAAAGAATCAGATAAAAAAAATCCGTTGAGATTAGATTTTGAATGTGAATACAGGGGTCTACTAAAGTTTTGTAATCGTAAGGTTGTAACTGGTTGAGCTGCAAACAACCCTACACGGACGTGTTCTGTTTCAATAGCCAAGATTTACCGTATTGTTTAAACACATACGTGCATGTACCCCACACCATTTTCCATGAGGTAAACACTGTCGCAAATTGCCAAACGTAATGCTATTTTGACACAAACAATTTTTATTTCAGGATCCCTTACCATGCAATGTGAAGAAGACCCCGATTGCTTAAATGCTGTCCTGGACAGTATTTGCTCGAACGGCTCCTGTGTCTGCAAATCTGGTATGAAGTCAACTAACAATGACACTGAGTGCCAGCTGCGAAGTATTCTCGACGCCTGTGACACTGACTCTGACTGTTTTGACGCTGTTACCCGCACGTCGTGTTTTAACGGAACGTGTCGCTGCGACGTTGGTTACGTGCACGACATGAACGCGTCCGCTTGCATTGGCCGTCACATCGGTGACGTGTGTGATGTCGATGACGATTGTTCCATGGCAGTAAACGGAAGCGTATGTGAGAACGGAACTTGTAAATGCGACGTCGGATTTAGGACGTCACTCTCCCTCGCGTCTCAGTGTCTACGGAACGCTATTGGTGACGCGTGTCAGCGCAACGCGGACTGTGATAGCGTAATGAATGGAAGCTACTGCAATACAAGCGCGTGCGCATGCGCGTCGGGTTATTATCCAAGCGACCAGAAAACCACGTGCATCAAGCGAAAGATCTTCGATAGCACGTGCCAGATCGCTAGCGATTGTTCCGCGGTGATCCCGAACAGTATTTGCACCAACAAACAATGCTTATGCTCGGCGGGATTTTACCCGTTTGCTGACAACCGAACTTGTACGAAATTCAAAATTGGCGACCGAAATTGCAAGACTATCCTCGACTGCAAGACCGCAGTGAACAGGAGCAACTGTGAGAAGGGGGAGTGTGTGTGCGAAATTGGATTCATGGCGGTCAACAATCAAACAGAATGCAGAAAACGTAGGTGGCTATACAGTTATCGTAAGGACATAAATAAAACTAGATAGTAATAATTGCATTTATTGCAAGCTCATATTTCATAGGAGATAATTATAAAAGCATATTTGGGTCACATTGTGTCTTTTTTTTCTACACGCACGTGTAGAATATGTGTTGATTAGTGATTCTAAAATGTGTAAGGAATTTGATTGTGGTATATACGTTCTGACGAATATGATTCACTGAATGTTATTAGCTTAATTTTACAGAAATCTGAAGAAGAGCAATTGGTGTGAAGAATAAAACTTCAACGTTCACACCCATAGATAATTAAATCACATTTTTCACAAACGAAGAACTAAAAAGTATGTTTGGTGAAATGTATGACTATTAAAAGTACAATTTCAGACGAAATGGATTTTAGATTCCCTCTAGCATAAAAGGGTTGTTACCGCGTTACAACTCGTTTCATATATACAATAATATTCCAAGTTTATCAAAATAGGGATTAATGGAGACCCGTGCTCGAAAGACATCGATTGCGCAATCATTCGGAGCCGATGTGACAACGGCACGTGCGCGTGTGAACAAGGGTACGAGCTACATCCGGACCTGACCAAATGTGTGCAGAGTAAGTCATTTATCCCAGTTTTTATATTGATTTAGGAATTTGCAATAATATTGAAGTTATTCGACAATATTGAAGTAACTATTTAAACTTAAATATGCTCAATGTCTTACTTGGTCCGGTTACTTGCGTTTGTTATATGAGTATATCAAAATATACTTACAAATGAGTTAATTTTCTATACTTGTAGTTCCGATAGGAATAAATAATTCATTCAATTTCGCTAACTTATTGTTAAATGTCAATTGTTTTCATTAATAATGTGTTTCTTATTGTGAAAATCCATGTAGGACCATCGCGATAATACTTATGTTCAATGAACGGGCACCATGATCCCGTTAACCATTTAAGTATATATACAAATTAAACAATTTAATAATGTAATACCCCACCATTAAGAATTGTAATCACCCACCACGAAGCGAAAGGAGGATTTAGGAATGCTCTTCGTTCGTCTTTTTGCTCGTCCGTATTGTTTTTTCTTTTCATTAAGACGATTTGCAGAAAGTATGAGTCAGTCATGCCGACTAAGTTCAAGGTCACAATAATGTCAATATTTTCAGTTTCAATTTCTTGCCCTCTCCAAAACGTCTATGCGTTTTCAAATAGTTTCGGTAATCAACTTGATGCAATGAGCAGAAGGCATTAATCAGTCACCCCACCTCTCGGACAAAATGTAAAAAATAACTGCGTGAGAGACAGCTGTCGAATGAGCTGCCATTTATCCAGGGCTTTTTGGCAGATTATGTAGCCATTATTCCTTCATATTCCTCAAAGAGTATCTTTTAAAGTGTCGTAATAAAACAGTTTAAAGTTGTAATATCCATTTTATTGATATTCTTAGGATTAACCCATTTATGCCCAGTGGACTCTCCCATCCTTCTAAATTGGATCAATTTATTTCCAAAATTAGGGATGTCTAGTATTATTTATTTCTATATTTAGAATATTTCTTACAGAAATTCCTTTAAGCAAACAGCGCAGACCCTGATGAGACGCCGCATCATGCGGCGTCTCATCTGGGTCTACGCTGTTTGCCAATGCCTTTTTTTCTAGACGCTAAGCATAAATGGACTAAGTTGTATCAATAATTATTCAAATGTTATCGATCAAACAAAGATACATTTCTTCGATATAAACAAATTGACAAATGAATTCCGTTCTTGACAGGTACATATTCATATGTTCAGAAAAATCCTTGAAACGTTTGAACTTTCAGAGCCCCGAAAGCTGAAGGACATCTGCTCGTTCCAAGAGCAGTGCCGTCGTCTAGACAACAGCAGTATCTGCGGCAACCCGCACGGCTTTAACTCGCGCGTCACTTCCTGCGTCTGCGTACATGGACACTGGCCCCGCAACGACACGGGCACGTGCTATGGTAAGTGAAATACTGCTGACAATGCAAGACCTTATTTTGCATTGGGCCCTCACTTTCGGGTTTAGGTCATTGGGGTCAATCACCTGACCCATCTGACACTGAGTCTACAAACGCACCTGTTCTCTTAACAGTTCTCTACCGGAAGTCCTCTAACTACTGTCACATCGCCTCTAACACTCCAACACACTGGCACAACAGAGTGTTTGACCTACTGCCATCGGGTAGTGAAAACTGTGCTTTGGTCCACCATAATTATTATTTTTTATATTGTATAGTACTGTTTCTCAGTCAAATGTTGCTAGTATTACCATACTCGTCCAAACTCAGTGCTGTTCTACTGCAGATGATAAGAAATATCTCACTGTGTCCAATATGTAACCACATCATTTCACCAACACACAATAGAAAAGCACCCAAGATGTTTTCAAACAAAGAAGAGTTAAACTGGACCTTTAAAAAGACGCATTAACGCTGGATTGCCAACATTTTTTCTATGTTGTTTTGATCATACCTGTGTTTTAAAAAGGCAATGCATATTATGCTAAAATATTTGTGCTAAGTATCAAGCTGATTGGATTTAATCCTCATGTCTGGATTTCCGGTTTGCGCATATGCAACCTCGTTTTGGGATAACTGTGCTTAATGCATGTGCCTTAAATGTCGTCCCATATTATTAGCCTGTTCAGTCCGCACAGGATAATCAGGGACGACACTTTCCGCTTTAACTGGAATTTCGCAGTGACTTCTTTTAAGCGAAAAATATCCATAAAAGCGGAAAGTGTCGTCACTAATTAGCCTGTGAAGACTGCACATGTAAATCTGGGACGGCACTCGACACACATTCATAAAGGTCGGTTTTCCCAGAACTTGGCTCATATAACCTAATAATAAATGGTTTCACAGCCCCGACTCGTATGGGCGACTACTGCGAGGATCGGTCCTGGTGTCCTGGTGGTGGACTGAACGTCCAGTGTGAGGGCAACCGGTGCGCGTGTCGACAAGGTTACATCACAAACGCGACACTGAACGGCTGCGTTGAACGTGAGTCTGGCAGACCTTGGTCTTTAGAAGTCTAATGCTGTATAACTCGACATGGTCTGTGTTCGAATAACCCCTTTTAGGAAAATTTATATTAATTTATTAAATTCACTGTGATAAAATTTCATTTGAGTTGTATAGCATATGATCATTCGAACTCAGTCTATAATTTGGATGTGCGTTTCTACTTATGTGTATATTAAGCTTAGTTTTCCGAGAGGAGCTTTCCGGAATACTTGCTAGGGACCAACGTGTGTACTGTCGGTAAATGGAATTTTAATCGGCAAAAGGTTCATACTGACTAGATTTTTAAAACAGCATCATGATATTTTGGTTATACAGAAGTAAATATTTGCCGAGATTGCGTTGCGTAAGACGTAATTCTATTGGTTTAAAGGACTGTGTGTGAATTTGTTACTTTGGGTCAGAAAAATGGAATCGTGGTCACAACGATATAACATTTGTCGTAAATTTATATTCGCGGCTATAATAATGTAATATCTGTTACAATTTTATGAATGCGGTTACATGTTTTTAAGCTGTAGTGTGTATATGAACTTTAAAGCCATGTGGTACGGCACATTTATCGTGTGGTATAAACTGGACCTATTGAGTGGCCCTTTCTTGTTGTAGTGTGGTATAAACTGGACCTATTAAGTGGCCCTTTCTTGTTGTAGTTCCCAGCGCGGTCGGTCACTTCTGCCGGACGGACGCACACTGTGAACGCATTCAGTACTCCCTGTGCGCTGGTAACAGCACCTGTCAGTGTCACTATATGTATTACCCGGCCAAAGAGGGCGCCAGGTGTCTCAAACGTAAGTGACTCAAATATAAGTGACTCATACGTAAGTGTCTCAAACGTAAGTGACTCAAATATAAGTGACTCAAACGTAAGTGACTCAAACATAAGTGACTTAAACATAAGTAACTGGAAGAACAAATGAGCAGGACTTCATATACATACACAATATCATTTGAGACGCATGCATCGAGTATATGAGTATCACTCTGGGAGAATAGGGCTTAATGCATGTGCGTAAAGTGTCATCCCAGATTAGCCAGTGCAAGTCGTATTTTTCATTTAAATAAAGAAACTTCTTGGCGAAAATCAAGTCAAGGTGGAACGTTTCGAACGTTATTAGCTTTTGCTTTGCAGTCCGCACAGACTAATCTTGGACGACACTTAACGCACATGCATTTAGCCCCGTTAACCCAAGCGAGGCTCATATATTGATGTTGTCGAATATATTGCTTCAGCTGCAACTAGTATATAAGACTTAAACTTAATACCCCCGTTACACCGACTCCGTTCGAAGTACTTCTAAAAAAATGTGACTAAACGGGCTCGAACTGTGTGAGAACGGAGTGATCGTAGTAGCAACGTGTTACGAGCTGTCTTCGAACTTTGTGGACGGCCTGGAACGGGGTTGAACGGGAGAGATGTTTCAGAACTTTGAGCCTACTCGAAATTTTCTCTCGATCATCCCGTTCTACAATTAAACTTGTAACAACGTACTGGAAACGGAATGGACGTACTAAAAACGGATAGGTCGTACTAAGGTCTGGTTAGGAACGTGCCAGAACGTAGTGCGATCGGACCAAAATTACCTGTACGATGCCACACCGATCGAGTCCGTTTCTAGTCCGTCCAATCCGTTTTCAGACAGACCGACCCCGTCCAAACTACGTCTCAAGTACGATCTTGTTTCGTGTAAATAAATAGAAACTAAAATATAAGTTCTTACAACGTTTGCAACACGTTCTATATGTTGTCAGTAAGTTTTTAGTACGTTGTACTCGTTTTAAGGAGTTCGCAGTAGGTTCCAAGTACGTTGTACTCGTTCAATGCAGTTGTTACAACGTTCAAGCTGTAAATACAATACGTTCAGAAAATGTGCATATAAATAGAGGTTGTTGTCTCATTTGTGATATTAACGTAATAAGAACGTAGTAGGACGAAGTGAGAACTGCCTTTGAACGAGTTACCACTGCACAACGAATAACGAAGAACTGCGTACGAACGTGATTTGAACTGGATAAAGACGGACTAGCAACGGGATAGAACGGGATAGGAACGAGCTGCACGTAGCGCGAACCGTGTAGGAACGTCATTCAATCATATTGTAGTTTTTTTTCTGACCAAAACTACACGTTCAAGCAAGTTCTGCATTTTCTTCAGAACGTGGTCGAACTGTCTAAGAACGTGCTTGGTGTAATGGCTCCGTAACATGAACATAACTTTGTCGACCAACAATTTAATAAGTGTATAGTTTTACAGAACCTCGAGTACTACATATTTATTTTATTGAGAAAACATACTTGTAAATGAATAATTGAAAGTATACATTCATAAATAAAAAAAATATTATGAACATTAATTTAATGTTAAACAATAATCTTTTTAATTTGTTTGTAAACCTCTGCATACTATCGGAAGAAAAGATAAATCACATTTGTGAGTTTATAATGTAGGGGAATTTGTTCGAGTACCGGAAGTTCCCGCCGTCGCGCTCGGAGCACAGTGTGACCCGCTGACCAGCAGACCTTGCGCCGATTCGCCGGAGGGCCAGAAGCATTGGCGCTGCACGAAGGAAGCGGGCCGCACGCATGCGCGTTGTACGTGCGTGCCAGGGTACGCTAGCAGACACTCAAACGAGAATTTCTTCTGTGAAGGTATGTAGCATATTTATTATATCAGCAGTGCTCTCATTGACCGGGCTTAAAGCGGGACTGTACGATTTTTACATGCGTTAAATTTTAATATATTGATTAAATTATGTTACTATGACTCAAAATAGGCAATAAAAATTATACTTTGAAGGCGAATTTCATAAAATGCAGCAAAGACAAGTTAGCGCTGGTTAAAGCCGATGCCGACACTTTTACTCGTATTTGTAAGGAAACAAAATTGTGTCTTTGTGTCGTATGAACGAATCTGCACTAAAACTAAATTTAGATTCACATTGTACATGGACTTATTTCTTTTGTCAGTTGTAAAAACGAAAGTACGGTTGATATTCAAATG
>VMBQ01000302.1:3907-110542 GCA_007657795.1 Dreissena rostriformis
AAAAAAAAAAAAAAAAAAAAATATCGCATTACAATGTTAAATGGTAAGTTATAATAATAAATGTGACGTATTGAAAACATAATTAGTGATATTTTAACATTATATGCAAATATGGACAACTGTGCAAGCTCCCCTTGCGGGAACGAGGGCACCTGTCTAGATGGACAAGACAACTTCAAATGCACTTGCAAGAAGGCTTATACGGGCGACAGGTGCGACGTAAATATCGACGACTGTGTAGGGCACTCGTGCCAAAATGGCGCTACGTGAATAGATGGAGAAGAATCGTACACTTGTCGATGCAGTTTCGAATTAACTGGAGAGTTTTGCGAGAAACTGATAGGTACGTTCAAATACAGTGATTATAGTAAAACATTACCTCTTTCTAGAATGAATCGGTTTTGTTTCCGGTTATTTCTGCACTTTTATTTATCGTCTAGGATGTTTTCACGAAATTGTTTTATTTGCAATACACTAATATACTAGTAATTTAATTAAACTCGTGCTGGCTAACTGAACATGTCAATTCTTGCAGTTGACGGCGGTTGGACTGCATGGGGTATATGGGGACCATGCTCAGTCACATGTGACTCCGGACATCAGGTCCGTGTCCGGAAGTGCTCAGAACCGAAACCAGAGAATGGCGGGGTGAACTGTTCAGGGAACGCAACGGATGTGCAGCCTTGCACAACACCGGACGCATGTGTGTATGGTAGGGAATCGGTTACACATCCAAAAGCAATGTTGTTGCAATATCTGATACACAATTATGAATGTCATTGCATCGATGTATTGTTTCATTTCGTCTGCAGGCGATCTGTTAAATAGGTATGCTAATGAAAATGTTTCCTACTTTAACAATAAAATTTAAACGCTAATAACTGTTTGTCGCTTAAAGAATGCGACAAGGATCCACCAAATCCTGAACGCGGGTCCATTAACTGCTCGTGGGTGATGGGAACTGTTCGACAGTGCAGTCCTTTCTGTGGCCACGGATATGCTTTTGACTCGGACCTGTTTCTTGATAACATAATGTGTGGCCCAGAAACCGTGTATGCGTGGAACATCCGCAGCGAGGAGAACCCAGATGCAAAGATCGGTACCTGCACCGGTAGGATAGTATTGTACATCGACACAGCTCTACAGGGCAATGTTTAGTTTAAATTAAGGTGGCTTTTTGAAGACGTTAAGTTTAGAATATATTAAAGTAATCTAAATTAATACCTATATTTTGTCAATTTGCAACGAAAAACCAGCGCTTCACTAGTCTCTCTACATTATTTGAATATAAGTCAAAGATTTGCTCCAAATTTATTCACAGAGATCAAGCTGGCAGAAGGTAACACGATGAAATACGCGGGTACATACGAAGACCTCACACCAGACGTTGCAGCAAGCTCCCAAACCAATGTACAGGCGGTCATACGGTCAACGGTTCAGACTCAATTAGATGCGTTACAATGTGTCCAGAACGGAAGTTGCAGTGTATATTCGCTGAAGGTGACGCATGCAGCGACGACCAGTAGACATGTGCGGAGCAATAATCCACATGTTGGATTTCTGGTTGAATTGTCATGTAGACCATCTAAAGGTTGGTTTGTTTTCAGAAAACGGGTTCGACAGCTTGACATATATTTTATATACGATTATTAACGACACAGTCATGCTTGTTGTAATACAAAATTCGGATTGTTTGTCTTTGTGGTCCTTCATATGTAATACACAATCTTTTAATGTAAGTGAATGTCATAAAAGACATAATATTGAATCCTTTAAACTATTTGATTTCAAATGTGATAACAAGTATTTTTCTAAAATAATGTTATACATCCAACATATGTAGTTACAAATAATGTATAGTATGTATGAAAAAAAACGAATATATATTTTTATATTTTGACATTTATATTTATTATTTATATTTTTATTTTTGAAATAATACTATAACTAATGTTCTTATACTAAATGATACTATACTTATGCTTTTTGAAAAAGTTTCAACATGAAATATATTGCGACATGGGTTATAATCTGTGATTTTTAAAGACAACTGGCTGGATTGTTTTTTTACACATTATTTAATGCGTTTTGTTATCGACATTTAAAAAAGAAACAATCCATCGATTGCATGATTTAGATTCCAGCTGGTGTTATAATCTCCTCGAGGAGACCTACTACACGCTGCAGCGTCGAGTCAACGAGACCCGTTTCTCTATAATGGTCGACCACACACTGTATGATATCGGACCCAACGGGACTCAGGTAGAGGGTGAAGTTGATTGTCCGCCAGGAACCGTAGAAATGGACTACTTCTGTGGTAATTTTAAATCAAACTTTATACATTTAAATCGTTCGATATAAAAAAAGTGTTTACCGGAAAAAGACATTGTAATTCATGTAAATTATATGGCAATATTTGGTAAGGTCGACGATTGCACAACTTCCGTAAACAAATGTGATGTACATGCTCGGTGGACGTCACATGCCATTTAATTTGTATACACAAAGATCATTCAATTGATAACCTTATTTAAGTGGCAAGAACAACTTAAAGTAACAAACTCACATTCATATAGAGTATTGTTAACCCTTGGTAACTCGTCCCTAAATAATCTCAGTCATAATTCTAGTTTTAAATTATTTCTGATAAAAATCAAATATTGTCGTTTCGTTTGTTTTTGCACAAAACAATTCACAAAAGATACGTGATACTTTTGCTGAGCTGTAGTATAATGTTTAACAATAAACTTGTGACAAATGTAGATGTAAAAAGGGGAGTACTTAAAGCCAAACGCTATAAACATATCAGACATTCGCAAAACAGGTTAACCAACATAATATTTATAATGGTTTTCCATTTAACGTTCAGACCATATGGCCTGTGTTAACAGATTCGTGTCTTAAGTGTACTTGGTAATTGTGCACACGAATTATTGTGTTTGCCATTCGTTTGTTCAGGAAGCACCTCGGGCTATTAAATGATCACACAGGGCAATATTGAAATGCATATTCTGATCGTAGCATTACAGATGTTTCAAATATTGATAGATATTCTTGTTAAAATTGTTATACAAAAGTGCTATATTAAATATGAACATAGGTTTTTAACATTGTTGGGATCTATAACAGAGGTGCGTGTAACTGTCCAAAATACCCGAGAGTTTGTGCATAACATGCGCACTAAGTGATCTTCATATTTTTTTAAATTAAACAAACTTATACATCCTTAACAGTTTGTTTTTTTTAAATTTAGGTCATATATTTACTTTTAAAAACTAGCATACATTTTTGTAAATTGTCTTTGCTCGTGAGTAAGGGTTTATCCATAGATGTTGAAAATACCTAACACGACGACAAATAGAGGATATGTGTTTGCTTTAGGGGTATTAACGTTAACTATATTTCTCAGTAAGGAGAGGTAATACACAATAATTTTCTAAGAAAATATTGGTATTATATTCGCGGTATTATTTTAAAATTATTTTAATTAAACTATGTTCATCTTTATTTTATATTTGTTTATTTTAAAACTTTTTATACCCTTACTTTTATTTTCATTGATGCGGAATAATTGGGTCGACGCATCAGCGATATGTCGATTCACAATAAATATGGTGTGGATTTTGAACGTAATTTGTATAGGCGGCTACTGGTCCCGACAAAAGGCATGATGGTTTGAGCCACCATGTGCGTGTTCGAGTCATCTTGAACAAGGCATACATTTACTTTTACAGTGCTGTATTGTCTTAGACACAATTTACAGGGTAACGGTCACAAATGCTTGAAACTAATGTTCGTGAACATGATGAACGGATTGAACAATATGATCCTTAATTAAAAGGTAAAGTTTGTCGAAGATGTACATTTAGAGAGTAATCTGAATAGTAAAAATGGTAAGTATTAATTGTTTTATTTCCTATTCATTCCAAAAAGTCAACGTTAATGAATTGAAAAGTCTGTCAAGTTAATAAGATGGCTTACATGTAATTGCTACGCAAAAGTACGATTACAATACTGTAGATTTGTTAATAATGTTTGAATCAAAATGCTTAGCTCCATGGCCTGGTGGTTTAAAATAATTCCCTTGAGATATTGCCTGATTACCTTGCATATACATTGTCTGATTACCTTGCCTCTGCACATTTTTGGAAAACCCGAAGTCGCGTGAATAAAAGAGGTAAATATTTTTAAAACGGAAGGTTTTTATCTGTGCAGTTACGAAACTAAAAATCTTTTCTCTTTGTATCTTCATATCTTGTTGATGATTACTATGGTGAATGGTCATACTTGTATTCCCAACATTGGAAATAAACTTAAAAAAATTAACAAGTAGTCCCTATTCATGCTAGTCAGACATACATTTGGAAAAAAATCGAAAACAATTTTCAATATCCAATCACTTAGAATTAAAAAATATGTTTGTATTCCAGTACAATGCGGCCCAGGCAGCTACCCGGTAGACTATTACTGTGAACGCTGTCCACGAGGCACTTACAAAGAGGACTTAACGAGCCCAGAATGTACACCATGTCCATCGGGCTTGACCACAGAAGGGCTTCAAAGCATTCACCATTTCATGTGTAATGGTACGAATATGTATTGTTCTATACTATTATATATATTTATTAGCTATATGTTCTATATATTATTAGCTCTTAACAATGGAAAGGACTCAGACCATCAGTCAGCTACTAACTTGGGTTTGTTTAATCACTTCTTTTACTTTTTTGATAAAACTAGTGGATGGTTAATTATCAATAAAATTAAACCACAGAAAGCAGAAAGTCAAAGTATCAATATACTATTACTTCCTATTCTCATCGATGCATACAACATGTTAAACGTTGTTGATGTTAAAGCTCTTTGTTCGAATATTGTTCGTTCTATTACTACGATAACTACTTCTAATACTTATACAACTAAATATTATAAATACGTTATGACGTTTGATGTTGGTAACATTCATGCAACAATACGGATATGTATTGATACTAATGTTCAATTGTCGTTATGAAAATTCAGGTATAATAATAACTCGAATACTGTCGACTTAAATATATATTAACGTTTGAAATTACTGTACTTTAAACCAAACCAAGTACGGTAGCCCAGTATTTCCTTTCGACAAAAATAGCACAAACTTCTATGCTTCCTTTTTTTCAGAAAACACTCTCGGACTGCGCAAAAACACAGTTGGGCAAGTCTGAACATGGTCAATCCAAATGTTTCTACATCGATTGAGAAGTTTAACATCATGCCTCGGAAAGCAGAACAGGTGGAATTCCGCTACATCCGAGATGATGTGTTCGTTTGCAATGCTCCTCCGCCCTTTGTTGAATGTCCAAAGGGAATTTGATAGAATGTGGTGATTAAATAACAGCAAAGATACTATCCATCACTATCCATTTCAAGGAAAACGTATTTTTCTGATTTTATAAATTTATTTATTTTATTTCTGTTTTGTTATCAGTGTTTCCTAAATTATCAGTCACCCATGCTCTGAGAATTCCCTTATTATCGAGTATATTTTAGAAAGTCACTGGTGCGCAAAACAAAACAAAACTGAAAATCGACAATTATAGTGAAGAAATATTGAAAGTGTTTACCAACCTTGCTATCCCCAGACCAGAGCTTATATGTTTGCAATACTGGTGAATAGTAAAGTATGGCAGTAAATCCGATATCCTGATTTTATTTATTTTTTATAAATGGAATAAAGGTAAAACCATAGATCAAACACAATTTCAAATAATCTCAGACTTAAAATATGAAATTTATCGTATTTATAGGTAACCATGTAAATATATTTATTAACTGTAAATATGATATATTAACTATTTACTACTTCTACTACTACTACTACTACTACTACTACTACTACTACTACTACTACTACTACTACTACTACTTTTACTACTTTTACTACTACTACTACTTTTACTACTTTTACTACTTTTACTACTTTTACTACTTTTACTACTTTTACTACTTTTACTACTTTTACTACTACTTCTACTACTTTTACTACTTCTACTACTTCTACTACTTCTACTACTTCTACTACTTCTACTACTTCTACCACTTCTACTACTTTTACTACTTTTACTACTTTTACTACTACTTCTACTACTTCTACTTCCACTACTACTACTTCTAATGTTACTTCTACCAACTTCAAATACAAACTACTACAAATATTACTATAACTACTACTTGAAACAACTGAACTGCGGAAAACTTCATAGTCTATTGTATAGGTACAGTGTATCACACTATATGAAAACCAGTTATGTTTTCAACTACAGGGTCGTTATAACCGCGTTAAATGCCTTGTTTATTTTGGCCTCACCCTCCTCGGACAATATTATATCTCTGTGTACTGGCAGCTTGCTGTGGTCACAGTGCAACGGCCCTTTTCAGCAGTGATCAATACACAGAGGCAAAGCAAACCGTGCAGTAAATCATTACTAAGTCTGAGAGAAAATGATGAAGATAAGATTTATGGTAGATCAAATTACTGAGTGAAAGAACCTATGGAGGAGTCATGTAATCAATTCGTAAACTAGGCCTTTACAGTGCGAGGACTCTATGTGACTTTTTGATAGGTTGCGTCACGCAATTATGGAAGGCGAAATCCCATTAAGAACAATGTAAAAAATTATTTGTAATATGTATAATATTTTAATATACTTGAAAATACCATATCATAAGCGTACTTGATTAAGGTAATTCTCAAAAATTGCCATGACTTGCTGAATGTTGCTTAGTTTTCGAGGACACTTTCACAATATTTGTAAACACATTAGATTGACAATGGTAGGTTGCATTTTTTGTTTGGTATTATTCAACGTATCAGCATTTTAAAGAAACATAAACATAGTGCAACACTAAAACAATAGCTGTATAATATAAATGAGTATTACCTTTTGCTTCGAAAAACAAGACGGAATTTAAACCTTTAAGACTTATAGGTTGCAGTCAAAATTTTAGATGATAGTCTTCCAGTCGCATGTTTTAAACTTAATTGTACCAATGATTCATAATATATAAAGATATTTTTTTTTTCAATGAACACAATAAATATTTAGGATTTACAATATACACATTGTTATACAGATTTCTTTTCTTAAAGGCAATAACTTTAATTTAGGAAAGTGAAGGAATATGGTTCTTGTGCATGGCACTTCTCCTTACTGATATCTATACACCCATGAAGTTTTTAAAATCTTATATAGTTTATGAAATATAGCTCTTAAAATTGTGTGAGTGACAGACCCATGGACGGACAACGCCAAAACCAGTTCTCTCCGACTAAAGCGGGGGACAAAAATGTAAATAAAGTATACTTAAAGTAAATAAATGAAGTTAATGAATTAAAACACACTGCACTGTCACAGCATATACTTTTATTAAAGGAGCCTACCGACTGAAGAAAGGATTTGAAAAAATATACTGCGAGTACGGAAGTTGTTAATATATTTAAGCACAACATTTTTGTTTCTGTACACATTTTGTGTCAAAACAAAAACATGATTTTCATAGGATGTGTAATGTTTAACGTGATTTTACGATGTGATTTAATTTCATTCTTAGAGAAAAGTGTAATTTATTAGTCGAAGAAATAGTATTTAGCCAAGTAACGATTCGCAAGAAATAAATTAACTTATGCGGAGAAGCTTTTACGTTACATAGTTATCTGTAATGACGTCTTAATATGTTTAACAGTGTTAAATATGTTTCATCAATCTAAGTTCTATAAATGGACGAAGTTCATATAAGTTGTATTAATATTTGTTTATATTTATTTGTCCTTGACAACCAGAAAACTGAAAGCACATGCAATATATACCAATAATTGATATACATGCAATAAAAGTAATATACCAAAACGGCAAACAGGCAAGTACGTGTTATAATTAATAAGTGAGCGTAAGAAGATGCATGTAATAATTCGATAATTTTCAACCTAAAACAAAGCAACGGCGAAACATAAATGAATCTGTTTTCAACAACAAGCAACAACAAGCACAATACATTTTAAACACTCAAATATTATATAAACATATATGTTAATAATCTGACAACAAGCTAACAATTGAAATTTCAAGTACATAACATACAAACAGTAATTGAAGGAAATCACATACTTATTTTTTTTTTTTTCAAACTAAATGAAAGATGATAATAAAGTGATTTAATTGTATAATTTAACTCCTTGCATATATCTTGCAAACACAATTTATACTTTAACTGCGCAACTTAAAATATCCATAGATTATAATGTTTTAGTACGTTTTTATTTTTTCCTTTAATACTTTCAGCAACGTATTACCATTGCTTTTAATCAGACATTGGTGGGATGACGCAATAGTTATTCAATTACACAAACGTGAAAGAATCAACTGAATTTTTAAGTTTGCAAACCGATTTATATTTGAAATATATATTCAACCAAGTAACTTATAAAACCGCTTAAAACAAGCGCTACATGTGCAGAAAAATAAAGAAGTATAGAACAAATAATCCAAATCAATATAACGATGCAGTAGTAACAAAATGGCGTTTCAAGAAAACGAATAATCTTCTTATGAATTGCTAAAACTGCGTAATAAAGAATAACATCAAAACAAAACACAAATATTGTTTCAACGATCCTTCTGATCACAGAGGATAACGATGTTTGCAATATTCCAAGACTTAGAATTTCTTTCAAATCAAAAACAAGAATACAAAGCTCTAATATCGTCAGCAACACTGCACTGTGTTCAAACTTCATGCTGCGGCGGCTAATTATCCACCAAGAAAGAACAAAATCCACATAAAACGTATCCAAATAGTGTTCCAATGATCCTTTTGATACAGTGTCTAACATGTTTACCAAGAAAGAAACACGAAACACTGTGTTGTATTCCCGCAAATAAGGAATGAAACAATATGTTGACCAACACAACTTCCAAAGAATATTTGCATATAATTCGTTTATTCTTTTGAAGTACCATCTTACTTGAAACGATTCCGAAATCCCAGTTTTACAATAAATTGCGAATGTTTCGCAATTGTCACCAATCAAAGAGTAGTTCGTAGTTCCAAGTAATGAGATAGCAATGTCCAATGTTTTATTACAGTCAAATATATTTGTGCCCCCGGGATAATGTATACGATAAAATGGGTCCGGTTGCTCAAGTGTTACGTTCACCTGTTTAATTTCAAATTTATTGGATGATGCTTTTTCAGTATGCCAGTGGATGACCAATGCTTTGTTCTCCTCTACAAATACCTCTTTCAATATTGCATGATGCCAAATAAAGTACGTTCGGTGCCAAGCTATATGGTCGCCGGCTTCAAGAATGTGAAGATTATTTTGCAAAATACGAGTTTTATATGAGGGTTCCGGAAACCCTGTATGTGTTGGATAATTTAGGAAACGTTCATTTAACTCCATGTTCAACGTTTCTAAGACATATTTGAAAGGTTCGTGCTCCTTACTTTTAATTGCAATTGATAGAACAATCAACAACCAATGTTGATGAGACAATACATCGGTGTATGCGATTATTCTCCTAATTATGCTGTATAAATAGCAAATTACATAGCAGATGCTCTTAAACATTTTTGATTTCAAAATAAAATTCATTTTTTTTTAGAATGTGTGTCAAGCACTCGTGCTTCTTCATGCTGGAACTGATATTTTCCGTCCATTATGGGGTACTCGACAGTTTTAACATGGTTTTGCTGACCAATTAGTCCGAGTTTCTTCACGCCAGTACCTGAAAAATAATATTTAACTATTGATTTCTTCAGAAAATATATAAGGGAAATACAAATGCGTCTATACCTTATTCAGTTTAAACAATATTTATTCAGTTTTTCGTATACACATGTAAGCAATACAATGCAAACATACACACTCATAATGGAAAAATATGCCATACAGGTAGACACTATATTATTATTATGCAAAGTACAATTTGACAGAATTGAGAAAAAAACGCTGGAGGCTCAAGCCATGTTTCTCTTCTGTCAATAGGAAATGCTGTTGAAATTATGTTAACATCTAACATTGAAACTACAATATAAACACATGAAAAAAAATACAAACAGTTTATAATATCCGCAGATATACAGTAAAGGGATGGGAAAATATAAACGTAATGCTACAACAAGGAACAGAAAAGTGTAGATATCAACGTAGTACGAAAGAGATAAAAGTGGTATACATGTAGTTTTAAATTGCGATAAGACGAGAAGTATTTTAGGGACGGGGCTTCGTAAGCAGAACATGATCTGTTCGTGGGCTGGAAAAACGTTATAATCTATGACTATCTCGGATGAGAGACTGAAAATGCTTGAATATAAATCTATTTGCTTCATATGATTCTTCTTTAAAAATGAAGAGGAGCAGTGCTGTTGCAAAGTTATGGGTTAGAAACTGGAAATATTGTAAAATAGGATAGCTCGTTTTTCAGTATATAAAGCGCAATTGAAGAAAAAGTGATATATCTTCTTCAATCTCACCGCATTGACAATATGGACTTTGAACAATGTTTTTCACGTACAAATGTTCATTTAAGCTGTTAAAATGCATTCGCAAACGTGCATGTAGAATATTCAAAATCCACTCTCCGTCATAGTAATGCAGCGGAGTTATTTATTTATCTTTGATCTTTGTGATTTGATTTGAAAGCAGAGAGATAAGGAGCAGATTCTTACAGATTCCGATAGATTGTTGCGCAGGTTGATAGTTAATGGTAGAAAGGATCGGGAGAAAAAGTAATTTACATTGAATGCTGCGGATATCGTCTGAATTACGAAGAGAAAAATACATTTTTTTTTACTCACGCTATTGCTTTTTCTCGTACTATTTTATCTTTTCTAAGATGACAGCTAATCCAATCTTATTTAAGGACGTATGCGGCAGTTTAGTTTCACGCAAATTTGTTTTACTGTAACACCGGTTTCGCAATAGGTGTATGCTATTTCGGATACTGGAATACCGGTTGCGTTATATGTGGATGGTTTTTCGGATATTCGAAATCAAATATGGGAATAACACCAAAAAAAAATCAACTATGCAAAGAAAACTGATTAAACAATATGTGTCCTATAAACTGCACAATAAGAATCGACAATCATTACTCTAAGACCACACACACCCTTTTTGTAAAGTGATTGTAACGGCAAGCATGGGTCTTAATACGGGAAAATTGTCGATATATCCTTATAATTGGAGATGTTTGTGTGGACTCTGGTGACCTAGTTTTTATCTTTGTTTTCTTCTTGTTTGATAACCATTTTTGGTAGGTTAGGGTGAAATCTATGTTCGCCTATGAAGGTTACATGATATAGACATGAAATTTTATATGAATTTTGGGCCTTTTTATGTTGAAAATCAGAAAGAAAAAACAAACAATTAGCACAAAACGTATCATTTGTTGATATACATTTGATATATTATGTTATGCAATTAAATATGAATCATAGTTATAAATGATTATAGAGGAATACGTTATTTTCAAATGTTGTCTCACGTTTTTGATCAATGTTGTCCTGTCTGGCATATGTGTGAGGTAAACACACAAATTGAAACAGTCGTAATATTTAATGAAAAATAAACAACACTGGCGATCCTTCATTTTTGTTTCATTTTTATACCGGCTAAAGATAGCTGTATTAAACTACAAAAAATATATATAATTATATTATTAACAAACAATATAATCAAACCTTATCATAACGTCCTAAAAATGTATTATTTACTTAAAAAAATGAGTCAATGAAGACTTAAAAAAATCAAAATTGATTTCAGTATAATTACATTACAGTGGCGTATCAAAAACAAATAGGTAGTTATAATTTCCGAAAAACGTATGAAAGATACCGAAATGCATGTATGTAGTGAATGATTGTTTAACATCAACGCATAACAAAAAATATGTTGTAATTATATTCACATGCTCACGTTTAAGTAGTGTGTATAAGTTTTCAAATACATAAAATACTTTTGTTTAAATATTGTTGTATCGTACATTAACTGTGTTTTTTTGCGTATACATTTTCTTACCAATTCAAATAATGTATAAGTGCTAATATATACATTTATGCATAACAATGGAATGCCGTGAATTGGTCAAGTCATGTAAAGAATTACACTTTATACCGTTTATGTGCCCCTTTAATTGTATTAAATGCATCTTGTGTTTAGTTGGATACTGCCTTCTTTTACTGATCACGATACATTTTATTTATTATTTGGGTCTTCATTTGAATCTACTTTTGCATTGACATACAGCCAAACAATGGTCAAGTCATGTTAAGAATTACAATTAATGCCGTCGATATGACCCTTTAAATGTAGTGCTTACATTTTGTTTTGGATGCTGTATTAACCTACTTGTACTGATCTGGATACACATTAATTGTATTTTATTTAAATTTAAATCGACTTTTGCATTGGTATACAGTCTAGCAATGGTCAAGTCATGTTAAGAATTGCAATTAATACCGTTGATATGCCTCTTTAAATGAATTGCTCACATTTTGTTTTGGATGCTGTATAAACCTATTTTACTGATCTGGATACACATTATTTTTGTTATATTTTTTAATCTTAATCTACTTTTCCTTTGGCATACATAGACTAGTATATGTTTTGAACTTCACCATGTACATTGTTTAGATTTTGTTAAATTGTATTTTACTACTTGCAGTTAAACTGCGATCGTTAACAAGCGACCCTGGTGACCTATGTTTTTCTTTTAATATTTTTATAAGGTAATAAATAATAAAACATTTGGGTAAGTTTGGACAGAATCTAGGTATGGGAAAGACTTTAATAATAATACAAGTAATATGCATAGAACTGATTTTCATATGTGAAATTCTGTTGTTGTTGTTTTTGGTAAATTAATGCCCCAAAAAATCAATTGATGTTTTTTTTTATGATTTGCAGTAAAATTAAATCAGTAATATTTAAACAGAGAGAGCGATATGAGTTGTTCAACAGTTTGTTTTACTAATTTACTTGATTTGTCTGTGTTTGACTTATTTAAAATTTATACTTATGCAGAAATAGGTATGTTGTTCAAGTGCGAATAAAAAAATAACAACACTGGTGACCCATGATTTTTATTTTATTTTTCTATCCACAACAGATGGTTCTAGCTAAATACCAAAAATTATCAAATTCTAGGTATAGCAAAATTTGCATTGAAACTGCAGCATACGTCCTTAAGTCACATTCAGACGTTTTTAGGATCTAAACACAACGTTTCAACAGGTCATATTCAAAAGACCTTCCGACAAAAATATTGGTCACTCTGCATAATCAAAATGCTTGTGTATACATGTCAGAAGAGTAAAAGGATATGAATTTTACCATTGAAAATGTTTAAATACAAAATATGTTGAACATGGTATTTTACCGATATATGCCTAAGTCGAAATACACTTACTTTACTTAATGTTTAACTTCTTTACATTAAGTACCTAAATCGTAAAGCCACTATATTTCTTCTGCGTAAATGGTATGAAATGGTTTGTTCGTAAACCGAAAAGATATCGATATAACGTGCATTTATCGTATTCATAAGTTGCTGCTTTACACATATAAGAGGGCGGCTCCATACACTTAAAAAATTCTCTACCCAAAGCGTACGTTTAAGAGTTTGCATTTAATCACATGCAATAATAGTTTATTATATATATAATTGTGTGTAAAATGTAATGTCAGAACAGAACAGAATATTTTATTTTAGCTTAAGCATACAGCTCATCGCCATAAACATACATATGCAATAACAGCATGCGTGACAATTATATACAAAACATACATCATTTTGAGGAAAGATCAATTAAAAAAAAGTAATGACATACAACATGTTTTAGTGAGAATGTCACATGGATGGGGTTAATACAAAGTGATCATATAATGTTAACACGAAATTTAATAATTGTTACAAATATAACATTATTCTAAGCTTATTGTCTTTGTGGAAGATATATCATTTATACTACACATATAGCACATCTTCTCGCAACTTAAAGCATTTTAAACAAAAAATGGCAAGTTTTCTTAACACTATTTTGTTTGAACAATTAAGTAGTTCGATAAACTTGAACATACTGTCAATGTGACGTATTGACACAAGATATCCTGTTCTTTGATGCACGCCGTCTTGTTTGTTTTTAAAAACATCAATACGTAGTTGTATGTGTGTTCGTAATTTTGATGAGGCTCATTAGGAAAAAAATAATAATATTGAATGGAAAAACAGCTTTATATTTTATTTTGTATTAGAAAATGTTGTTTCAACTTCTAGCAAGAAACAAAGGAATGCACATTTTAAGCTGCGACTATTTTACGGGCATCATATTACATGAATGGGTGTGTTTAGTTGGTTAATTGAGTATTCATCAACACGTGATAAAAAGGACGGATTAAATTGATTGATTATATATACAAAAAGAACATTTTATTTTAGCGGTCCCCGAAAATCATACATGTATTATACGTTAAGGACCAATGGCGCAAGTATAAAGAGAGTCGCGTAAAAGCGCGGCGATTTATAAAAATCGGCCGAAAACACGCAAAATAGCTTCAAATTCGTGATTTTCGTGAAAGTTGTAATGAATGCTGTGTGACATATTAGATTATTTTTTTATACTCGAACTTATTTTTGAAACTTAAAAACGTTGAACATAAACGGCCGCCATTTTAAAACAATTATCTCAGAAAGCTCATCAAATGTAGAAGCATGCGAACAACTTTCTTTGCATATAGAATTTCGGGGCACCGCTACTCTGGAAACTACCCCAACAGAGCAAACAAACACACAGTTTACTTTTTATTATATCCACGCATTTTTGAATATCCGACTTTCAATACGATCATACATCAACTAACATAACACTTTTTAAGTGACCAAAGAAAGGTATTTATTTTCTTAATTTCGCAATTGTTTACATTTTCAATTCACTAAAAGTGCTATTTCAAATGTGAACCTAACCTAACCTAACCTTAAGTCCTTGACGTAAGCGTCACGACTGAACGTAAATTCCTCTAGCTTCGAAAGATTCAATTTGCTCAATCTTTTTACATCTGCGGACGTACTTAAGTAATGTTCCGTTGTAACATGTAAATACGAAATAAATGTCATTTAAACATAGTAATAAAGGGTAAAATAAAGTGAAAAATACCTGTCTCGACATGGACGTTGCCATCTTGACTTTCACGTGATAACTCAATCTGTCTAACACAAAACACATGTTGTTCCAATTTAGCAGACGAGTCAGTAGTTTAAGTACATGAAAAAAGGGTCAGAACTTAGTTGCATAATCCAAATTCCAGATACTGACCCCCGGGTTTAAGATGTACTTTTGTACTCATAAAAGCTCAAAGCATTCAGAAATACCAATTAAGTTGTTTAAAGACAACACATGTGCGTTGAATTGTTTGTCGGTACATATAAATCATCCGCGGCACAATGCGATAACGTTTAGATGCATACAAATGTTAAGTAGTGAATATGTGTTGTGTGTATATTTAGCCAGCATTCACTAGTTCTATATTTAGCACGCATTGTATAGTCTGCTCTGAACCCACCAAACCATGTTGTCAGGTAATGTTGTACAAAGAATGTGTTATAGATGGCCACATTTTAACTTGATTTGTACTCTATTTAGTAATATTCCAGTCAAACTTGTTTTCATAAGGTTACATTTGTTTAAAACAGCTTAATGATTTATAGTATATGAACTGTAAAACCTAGTCATATCATAAATTACAATACTATAGAACTAAAATGAATGTCGGAAGAGTAACAGGAAGAAGCTTTGCTCTTCATCATATTTCAAGAATCTGTTATCTATCCAATGTCAATAACATGTTAAATCCAAAGTAAAACTATACTTACAGTACTAGTGCCGAACAGTACCAATATCTTGTTCCTCACTATTCCCCTACTGTGTAAAACGCTCAGGCAGAGACAGAGATCTGAAAAAAATGGCATCCTACTTTTCCTTTGTGGTTGCAAAATACACAAAAGAGGGCTGTTCAATAAACTCGCTGCACTATCAACACATATCGTACTTGTGCTTGTACTTTGCATAAACTCACATGCAAATATCGTTCGACATATATTCAATACTATTAAATATTTAGTTTTATTTGCTACATATTTTACAAACGTTTGTGATACCTATATCTTAAATTAAAGCACGTAACGACATGAAGTTATTGTAACCATTAATTTCTTATTCGCCATGATTTCGCCTAATCTTTCGACGTCTACGTCCTACCTTGGTTATATTTACATGTGTGTACAATATATGTAAGACCCAAACTGTCCCGTGATATAAGTTTATTAATAAAACGACAGACGCTAACCACCTGGTGTTAAACAAAAATGAGGAAAATAAGAGGTTGAATGACCAACATGCCTTATCCGTGAACGCACCAATCGAAATACTTTACAGAGACTTAAATAAATCAATAAAGAGAAACTATAAATCAGCGCCTAAATACTGAAATATATCGTATGTAACGTGCTAGGGATTACCTTACGGGCAATGACTGCTGAGTTGACGTTACACTTGTAACTCAATAGGTCTCTTAATGTTACCTTACGTGAGCCGATGTAATCAGTATTCTGTCGTGTGTATAGCCTGATCAAAACGCTATCGAGAATAAAATCAGTGTTTGTCTACCAACAGCTACATTCCAAACCATTATTGATTGTTTTCGTTTTTGTATACATATACAGTATATGTGCGTTGCAGCAATTTTTATAGTAGCCCTTTACCAGCGCTAAGGCGCCTTGCCAAAAAGACGTATCCGATTACTTAAAGGTTGGTCGGTTAACGAAGTGCTTGGTAAAGCGCGTATCATCTAAGCCACCCGGATTCTATCCCCGTTGACGGACGCATGTGAGTGTGGTTGGTGGTAACCAAACCGAACCGGTGGTGTTTCCTCCGGGTACTCCGGCTTGACCCACAACATGTCTGCCAGAACATATAAACACGAACTAACGTCATTTTCTTCTCATTTGATGGTCAATATTAGATATTCAAATACTAGTTAATCACACGTTTCCACCAAGTGCTCTTCCATTAAATTTATTGAAATGCCCCCCGCGCCTACTCGAAATTTGCGTTAAAGTTACGTAAGTCATATTAACTTAGTCAGATATAACGAAAATTAATATCTGTTCTTGTTTATGGAATAAACTCTTTCATACCTATGAAAAAACGCTTCAATGTCACTATAAGCGTTTGCCATTAAAGCTAAAAATATAATTTGATATAAACTAATGCATACTCTTGTGTTGCTTTGATGAACCTGTTCAGATTTTCAAATTATTTGACCCACATGTTTGTATCGCGTTCCTCTCCAAATGTATTCAAATGCAAATGCTCTCTCTCTCTCTCTCTCCACGTTATCAGATCACCGACAGAGCTTTATGGAACGAATTTCCTGTGCATGAAATAATGGACGCCGTACACTTAATTGTCTATTCTTGGTGATGAGATCTTAATCAATCAGGCGATATTTCATGTTCCAAACATGATAGTCAAAGTTATTTGTTATTTTGTTTGTTTAATTGATTGTTAGTTTTTATTTGTAAAACAAAGCAAAATGTGATTTTTTTATTCCGTTTCTATAATACCCTATCAAAATTGAACATTGATGTGCATGGTGCTTTTTTCAGAAAATCTATCGTACCAGATCAAATTCAGATCAGAAACACTTTAGCAAGCTCTGAACAATTCACATCAAACAGTCATATCAGTCATTATTATATTATAACAGTTCGTGTATTGTGGCTTTTGTAAATTAACCATTGTGTTATACTGTAATAAAACTTGTGTGCTGCAAACTTGCGGAAAGTTTTCTGGACAGGATTTTGTAGTGCGCATAAATCACCCAATATCACTGCCTCAATATAAGTTTAAATAATGAACCAGACAATGTTAATAGTATTATAAACAGTAATAAGAATATTTGAATACTCCAGCATAACAACTACGAAGCCTTGACATAGTGCGTGATTAAGAGGAAAAAACATGACCGAGAAATATAGCATTTTGACCCAACGCGTTCATCCTATGGAACTACCTACATTCATTTGTCGTTTAAAATTGACAGAAGTTATTTGATACTTATCCGGATAAATGTGTGTCCTTTTGGTTACGCTTTAGACTTTTATTTTAGATGACCTCCATTGATAGAATACGCCAGATAGGAGAATAGAACAAATGTTCTATTATAGCGTAAATTATATAGAGCAATATCTTCAATGTGTTCAAATTAGTTGACATAATAAACTGCGATCAAACATTAAAGGTTTTATTAACTAGCATTATATCAACATTTCACGTTGCATGACAAAACAGTGAATATAAAAGAGAAATGTTAAAATCAAAGTAAATAAATCTTTTTGATCTACCGAGTCGGCTAATTACCTTATAACGATACTCATGACATTTGTTCATAACTGTAAAGTGTTAATGAGACGATTTTTGTTAGATGAAACAAATATATTGCAATGTGTTGCTGAAACACATAAGAAAATAATATTTGGGATTGCCCAATGCATATGTCTTATGATCATGATTGCATTATTTACTGGGAAACAAAACGATTTTTGCTCAAACCTAATAACTAGGCCTTCTAATGGCAATTTTTTTTCTCATATAATAGTCCATATACAATTTCTGGAATTGTGCAATGCCTATACATATTATACGTGCAAAGTGATCAATAAAGCAACGTGTTTGTATATTGTGATATATTCATATATCTTCTTTATACAGATTCAAACCAATAACAGATAACAAATGCGATACGTCGACACATTCCATTTAAATTATCTATTTAGAAACGTGAAACCATTTGATACAAAGCCATTCTGAATCCCTACACAAAAAAACATCCATGAATAATCCAGAATCTTTTTTTTTTGACTGCAAATACGAATATCTTCTAAGTCATCAAATGATTCATCACGGTATGAGATTTATAAATAACTCAGAGGAAAACCAATTTGCGTATTACGTCACCGTTTACAACGGCACACATTTTTACTAGATTTTATCGTAAGCCAGTTTGCACGGTACATTGGAGTAGATAGTGGTTCGTGCAGCTGTAAAACCTTCTATGTTCGTTATGGCTTTATTTGTGAAGAGAAAAACGGATCGTTGACAAATACTTTAAAAGCAACGCCGTATACTTAATTGTTATTTTTGTTATTTATTAAACAATGAAGTTATTCAACGATGTGGATGGATTGCGATCAAACATGTGTGAACATCCGAATAACCATGTGCGATCCTGTTATGTTGTTTTGTTTTAATAAAACTGATGTCATGTGTTCGCTTTGAATGTTTTGTCAGAATAGATTTTCGTGCTGGCAATTGTAATTGTTCGTTAAGTAATTGGCGTGTTTTTTTACGAGGATGTAACATGGATTTGAAAAGCTATATATTAAACGAAAACAAATGTAAAAACAGACAGTATTAGCCTTGAATTGGTAAACCTGTATACATGTTACAATACGCGGAAAGGTTCGGAGGTTTTCTACTTGTTAACATTGAAACAATACAGGTTTTAATAGTTTTAAAAGAATTTGATTCGAAAGACGACTTGTTCAATACAAGGACACTAAAAAGGAACTTGTCCATAAGTAAACCTGTCGTGTGAACATGAACGTTTTGCTTACTACACTTCCGCGGACGGTGTTATGATAAAACGGTGTAAACAATGTCTCGCAGAATGGGATATGGATGGCTATGGTATTCAAACTGTACCTGAAAGTTTCGTTTACCGTTTGAGAATTCAAGCCCGGAACTTTCATACATTAAAAGCGGGGGACCATATAGCTTGGCATCGTGGGTACGTTATCTGGCACCATGCTATCGTGGTGGATGTTGTTGCGGAGAATAAGGTCGAGGTTATCCATTGGAAGAAAATAGACGCTCGACATTACTTTGTGGTGCAGGAAACAATCAAACTTACACATTTTCTTCATCGTATCAACTACACAAAAACCTATTCAGCCATAATCGTGCTGGTCAGAGCTCGATCCGTTTATCATCTCACGCTAAACAAATGTGAGTATTTTGCAACGTTTTGCAAAACTGGAAGAAACGTGTCAATGCAAGTAGACATAGTATACAAAGCTCGGGACTTCTTAATAATGGGAATGCTCCAAGGATCATTAATCTATTTGATAGACTACATCTTTCGAATGAATATGATGTTGAACACAAAATGTATAATGCAATAATGGAATCAACGGGATATCTAATCGATTTGTTGAAACCTATCATATGGCAACGTCGACATAAACTCAACAGAGAAGAGTTCGTGAACATGTCTGTGGAGAGTTTAGCAGTAATGATATGCTCAGTAACATTATCTACTAGTTTTGGTTTCATTGGTTCAAGATGTTGAATATACATCATTAATTCTATTCAACGACATTTAACATCCATTATTACACCACGCCGTGCTCAATACATCGGAAAAATTGTTTTTTCGTTGCTTACACAGCATATAGGTAATGCCTTGGGACACGTGCTTGGAATATACAGCTCATACGGTATTGTGGACATCATCGAAACATTGTATTTGGAAGGTTAATGTTATGATGAATTGTAGAGGAAAGCGATACAAACTCATATATGAAAATATACAATAAAATAAACAGCGAAGGCGTTAAATAAAATGTTGTATTGAAATATAACGACCGCAATTGCATAGAGCATCAAATAAAAGAGGAAATATAACCAAACTTGTTTTAAGCGCTTACATAATATCTTTATGCGAACTTACGTGATAATATCTTACTTTGTTTTCTTTTTTTTCTGTTGAAATCTTGTTTAAAGAGACAAAAAAATGACAGTTATCTTGAACTCTTTATACATAATATGCATTTCATCCCTAGTAAGGTCCTGATTTCAGGTTTCTATATATAAACTTGCATTTTGTAACTTAAAACGGTATTGTATCTATATAACATTCATGTTTACCATTTAGTCATGCTGTATTGAAAACTCGCTTAGATCATGCTCACAACTTAGTTAGTCGTACGCACACGATAAATGAAATTGTAAACAAATTATCTATGTACCACGATAGCTTGCTGTTGAACCACTGATATCATTATTTAAGGAAATAAAAATGAGCAAAGAAAAAAAAAGAAACAAAAAGAAGAGAATAAACAATATTTGAAAAGGGCTGAACATTTTACTTTTTAACAGCCTATAATTTGTTCAATATGTCTAAAAAAAATAAATAATTAAATACGTTCTCGAGAATCTGTTTCGGTTTCGAAGAAAACAAGAAAACGTTTTCTGGTCTTTTAAGCATACACTGTAAAACGGTTGTATTATATAAAACGTGTACTTTAATATATTAATAAAACATATGTAACAGGACATGTACAAGCTATCACAAATTTGAATTCATACAAATATTGTAGACTCAAAAGTTTACATATTTATTGCTGTTCCAACACTATGGATACACTGATACAGTGACAGTTGTTAAAGTAACAAAATTGCTTTTATACATGATACAAAATAACCTCGTACATCCTCTTAGTTGAATAGTCTGATAAACACTCAATATAATAATACTTAAGTTTTATTCCAAAAAAAACATAAACGCAATTGAAACAATTTTTAAATGAAAATAGTGACACTGGTGTCTTGGTGGATCACCTTTTTGTGGAAGCGAAAGACTATTTAGTGAAAGATTATTGTCATTGTAACTAAAACAGGACAAATGGTGTCTACTCAAATACGTGAGTTTCGATGGAAGAAGCGTGTTTAATTAAATTAAATCTAGTTTCTTGGCATGATCGGATTTTATGATTATTTTCTTTCAACTTTGAGTTTAAATATACTGTACAACTATTACATGTTATCTACATGAAATATGTCTTTGTGGTTATTATATCAGGTGATTACGGAATACTGTTAGGGCCATCGTGGTTACACATTTAAATCCAGAGGGCGAGAATGCGAGAACGCGAGAGTACGATGGCGACAATGCGAGAAAACGACGACGAGAGTGCGAGAATACGATGACGAGAGTGCGAGAATACGATGACAAGAATGCGAGAATGCGATATTACGATGACGACAATGCGACAGTGCGACAATATGATGGCGACAGTGCGATAGTACGATGGCAANACATGATTAACACAAACTTCTTTCAAATGCAATTGTCTTATTAATTCATGCTGACATAAATCACGGGCAAACTTTCGCTACCATTCTTAAATTCTAAAATTTATTTCGTTCTATTTTTATTACAAGTGAACTTGACATTTACTCGAGCCATGTCATGGTCGATCTCAAGGACGGTCACGTTATAATGTTTTTGTATGGAATTTACAGTAAGTCCATACTATAAATAGAGGTTAACGTCCCTGCGTCAGTAAAGACCGGTGTGTATTTAACGACAGTACGTATTAACACTTCCCACTACATGTAGTCAATTGGGAAACCTGTCATGAAAACCCGTGGTTCAATATGAAACAAGGCTACACATAGATAATCGTTAATCCTGTCATGTAAAACCATTTATTTTTATAAATGCAATCATATATTGATCAACCATGGAGAGTAAGTTGGTTCCTTTTTCCTAGTTCCTTCTGCGATTTCAACCAACACGTTTATCATAGCAGTTGATAATATTTATAATCACGTTTGGTATTGATAAAGGAGTACAAGAGTTAGTGTATGGCGCTATTGGAATCGTATAAGAGTCAGACGAGGTCATATCGGAAATGTCGATGTTTTAAACAGTTCTGTTCAATAACAGTTTATGTTACATTTGGACTTATTTGAGCAGGATGTGGGTGGAACATTGGCAATTTTAATCAGAAACATTTACAAACGTTTTGCATTGTGAACGAACTTTATCCATTTGTGTTCGCTATTGCTGGGTTAGTTGTTTGGTAGCATACTTGGAACGTATCCATCATACTATGTCGTGGATTGATTAACACATTGCTTTCAAGTTTGATGTAATCTTATTAATTTCTTCCATTGTAGAGTTCGTCATGCAGAAGTTATGGAGCGTGCTTTACAGCCGATTACAAAAAATACCACGGATTCAATACAGTTTATTAATGATATTGTTTTTATGATATAATATTAAACACAAATATTGCTAAGCTTTTTAAGAACAATTGCCTACGGTGACCTTTTTCTTGTCAGAGGGGCACATTCAATACTTACAGTTGGATGAGAAAAGTGAACACTGTTTGTGCCCGATTTGATTTGATTTACCCGTGATCAGTAATTGAAATATGTGTGTTATTGTCAAATCGCAGTTAATGTGTATCAGTAGTCAATTAGTAATGACAGAATTTATGCTTCCATGAATAAATAAAAGAGTTTATGTTTGATGCAGTTGTGTTGATTTTGTTACGGTAAAAGCTGGGTTTTATTTATAATATTGATATGCCCTTTATATAGGAACACTAAACTATCTAACATTTGACTATTTTATTAATTAAACTGAACTTACCTGTTTCTGTACAACTCATGGATTGACTATTTAAGCAGCCATGATTTGATTTGCATGTGAACTTGTTAATTTCACAAAGCATCATACAAACAAAAGACAGAGCTGTTTAAGAACATTTCATCCGTTTACTGCAAATTCCACTGTTATTGTTGTTGTTGTTACTGTGTTTGGACTTAAATTTTATGCAATGATATCTCAGTGTGTGCTCAAAATTAAGCGTACATAATATTGAGTGACCGTACCGTTCCATCTTCGTTGTATATCTATATTTAATATTGCATGAATTAGTACATTTTTCGTTAGTTATTGTCAGACCACTCACATGTCTGATCCAGTCGCAGCCATTTTGTCGCATTGCATTGTGGTCAAGTTTAAGGTTATTTTTAGTTATGATGAAATCTCTGTTTTATGTTTTATTCTTGTTTAAAGTGGTGTTTCCATCTTTCTAAGCGCCCATAGTTTTTTTACATAAATTTTTGTTCGAAATTCAATATGGCGGTGTATTTTTGCGTGATGTCATTTTTATGGTCGATTGACGTCACGATGACCAACATTTTGAGTCAATGACCAACTTTTAAATCGATGATCATTTTTTTTTTGGGGTCGATGACAATTTATTTTGGGGCAGGCGACAAAGAATTCTTGGTCGGTCCAGAAACGTTGTTATTCAATTCAGTCCGTGAATAATATCAAGGGCATTAACGTCATTTTCTTAATACTCCGAAATTTGTAAAAAATACTACCTACTGAATTCATATTGCTAGTATAACAATAATAGTGTAACGAATAAAGCTGCATGCAGTTTAAAATTGACTTGCATTATTATTATTGAGACATTCCTGACAAGCATTAAGACGGAACAGCCGGCTCGCAACAATAGTTCTGTTTAATAATTTTTTTTTTTTTTTTGTAAAATGCGAATCTTATATGAATAATTATACAAACTATATTTTTAACTGTTTACAGTTGTATCAATTTAAAGTTCGCGATAAAAAAGTTCATACATACCCAATGTATAAAACTAAATTTATCGTGCCTTAAGGATTTTATACTGTGAAGAGTGTATATGTCGTGAAAGATGTATGAAATAGACTTGAACAAACTGACTATACGTGTAATGAAAGATGTCTAAAAAAAGACTTAAACAAAAGTTCCTTATAGTTTCTCGGAAAATGGCATTTACTCAATAAAATATGACATGACACACAATTGGAACATTACATGTATAGACGGAATATTGAAATGTAAATAATACTATTTATAAATATCTTGAATCCCTGCAAAACAACAACTTTATTTAGGACAAAATTAGTTCGGCTTATCACAATAACAATTGATACACTTCATCGAAGACCCTATTGCCCTCTCGAAAGACCACGTGGAAGAATTAAACTGTTCTGGGTACTTATGGTTCACACTGTTTCAAAATATACTTGTATAGAAAACGGTCCCAAAACAAAAAAAACTATTTGTGTACACATCATAACTATTTTCGAACTAGATATGATTACAGCACACATTCTTTAATGTTCTGAGCAATTTTCGTGATAAGTGGGTTATTTCTAGAGTGTTCAAATAATTTTACATTCAATATTTGGTAATAACTAAACCCAACGTGACCTACTTTTGAAGTCGGCCGACATATTTTTGGAAAAAATACCCTAAAATGTCATGAAGATTGGGCAACACATTTGGCCTCAAGATAGGTCACAAACATTTTTTATCGAACCTGGTGACCTAGTTTTTGACCCAAAGTGATCCCGTTTTAACCTCGATCGAAACATAAATGGAACCTATTTTGTTATCAAGTTTCATGACGATTAGGTAATCAAGGCGGCCCTTAGAGTATTCACAACCTTTTCAGTTCATATGGCATAGAAAATTAGTTGTTTTTTGTGGCAAGGCATGTGGCCTCGAGAGAGTTCACAAACATTTTCTTTCATTTCATCCAATGACCAATGTTTTTGCCCCACGTGACGCAGTTCCGAACTAAACCGACATATCATTAAAAAACATGTTCTAATCAAGCTGCATAACGGTTTGGCAATAAATATGACCTATAGACTGTACACATGATTTTTCCTTCATCTTACATAGTTTTTAACACCGCATGACCCAGTTTTGAAGTTGTCCGTGTTATCATTTAGTCAAATGTTCTCGATAGGTTTCCTGAAAATTAGGAAATGTGGCCTCTACAATATATTCAAAATCATTGTTTAATTTTACCTTGTGACTTGTTAATGACCCTTTTTGAAACAGTTTTGAACTCGGCAGAGTTATCATTGGGAATGGGCAATATATTTGACCTCTATATAGTTTTCACATGTTTTTCTTTACTTTTACCTTGTGACCTAATGTTTAACCCAATGTTACCCAGTTTCCAACTCAGTCGAGATAGCATTGGAACAAATGTTCTGAGCGAGTTGCATGAATATTGGACAATACATATGGCCTCTAGATTAGCCATAAGTCAAAGGTTTATTACAGGCGGCGAATGGTTGACAGCAGGAAATCACTAAAGCTCACCATGTGCGAATTGTTCAAGCCAAACTTAAGGTGTGGTTATATTGGGTTTTCCACATAATAATAGCTTCTGTTAAGTCGACTGACAAATGTCCTAATTGCTTGTTTCAATAACAGCAGCGTTTGGAAATTATTGCCCCAATCTGAACGTGTGTGAAGTAAGCCAATTTAGCCCATTTAGCCTATTTAGCAAGTTTAGTACATAGGTTGAAAAATACATCTTATGTTTAACCTATTTAGCAGCCAATTTAACCTACTTAGCCTTTTTAATAAGTGTATTAAATAGGCTGAAACATACGTCCTATTTAGCGAAGTATGCCTATTATGCAGCCATTTAAGCCTATTTAGCCTAGTTAGCAAGTATATTAAATGAAACATGAAACAAACATCCAATTTATCCTATTTAGTAACCTAATCAGCCTATAAGTCTATGTAGCCTACTGAGCAAGTTTATTAAATAGGTTGAACATGCTTCATATTTCCCTTTTAAGGCCTATTTACCAGACTATTTTGCCAGTGTAAGGGCCCCTTTCGGACAAACAAGAATTATCCCCCGGAAGCGACCTAGTGCACGCTAACCTCCTGTCGACTGCATGTCGGGCTGACTGACCTAGTTTCGGCCGGGACTTTCAATTTTAGGTCGGCATCAATGCAGCCTATTTAGCGCATTATGCGTCATTTTTCAGTGAGTGGGTATGCACCATTAAGGGCACCCTTCGGACAAACAAGAGTTATCCCCCGGTTGATTTGTTATAGTATTTTAACCATGTAAGCTAAAGACAAACGTTTGTCAAACTTCAAATAATAATGATTTTGAATATTGATTTAATTGAAATCCGCACTTATACCATTGCTGGAATACTGTAAAATTATATTTGCATAACGTTGCTTCAAATCAATAACAGTTATACGAACAATGGTAATATTTAGATTTGAACGTGAACATTATTTGAGATAAATAGTAAAGGACTTAGTTTACTTAGGGTCGAAAATTGCCCTATGGCATTTTTTTAACGAACTTACCTGAAATAATTATTTAATATCTGTTGTTTCAAAAACTATTTATTAAAACCATTAAGACATTTATGTTATGGTTGCCATGGCAACACATTCAAGCATATCCATTTTTACATAATAACAGAATAATACTACATTTTTTAGCTATTCAGTTGTGTTAGATAGCACTATAAAGAACACCGCATAGTATTGTCAAAAGAGTTTGCGTTTTGGATGAGATAGCGTGTCGTTGTTAATTGTTAATCATTAAGTAAAGATTGTCGTTATGGGATATAACACGCGAGCAGTTGAATGAACAGTTAAACGAAAGGGAAATTTGTTTAAACTTTAATTTATTGTCATGTTTCTTTCAAGTTCAAATGTGTCTGTGGTATTTCTACGGCTTTTTTAATAATGACTGTTCGTATACTTTTATTCATACTATCATACAGGAATATTACTTTTTAAACGTCACGTTTGATGAATGTAGCAAATAAAGTCAAGAGAACCCGAAATAAGAGCGAACATAACTCGTAAATTTGAACATAATATACACATTATTGAAAGCGAAGACCACATAGCTTGGTATCGAAGACTCTTAATCTGGAATCATTCAATCGTGGAAAAAGTGTTTGTGGAGGAGAACAAAGCAGTGATTATACATTCGCAAAGTAAAACATCAGCTAATTATACATTTGAAATTAAAAGGAAACTGAAATAAGTGTTAACACCGATCCACTCAATCGTGTTAATTGCGCACAGGATGAATTTTCGATTGACCCGGGTGAGACATTACAACGAGCACGTTTGTTACTCGGTGTCGGGAATCATTCGTTTATTTCTAACAACTGCGAGTCATTTGCAACTTATTGCAAAATTGGATTCTCGCAATCCCTCCAAGCACGACAGTATGCATTAAAAAATAATCAGATAAAGACAATCCGAAATATAAGACGATCTTTTCCGTTTCAAAGCGGCAACTTGATTTGGATGTTTTTTAATGATTCAAGAATCTATTTGGCCTGAGTCTGTGTAACGTAAAAAATATGAACTTCTTCAGTATTAATCCAATTTATGTGTTCTGATATTTTGTGAGTTGTGGTTCCTTTTTATGGATTTGAAAGAGATTATTCATTTTGATATTTAGCTAGTATACACGCAACAATTTCCATAACGGTGGGAAAAATCGCCGACACGCGGCTTGTGATTGTGTTTTGCATACTTTCTGGATACTGGATTGGCTTCCATTACGGACAATTATTTTCTAAGGCAATGTCGGTTTTCTGTTTGGACCGATTAATGATAGAAATCACCCGCCGTATTCAAATTAGCTCGTTAACTCCAATAGAAAAAAAAACATTATTTTTGTGTTTTAAATGGAATTATTTTGTAGTTAAGAGGTATTTCATGATAATATTACATATACTGTATGTCCAACTTTGATATTATTTGAGTAGGATAAGAAATACATTATTTTGCAATATACTATTGCACATATAAGACACGTATTTGGTAATTATGTAAGTTTCAGAATTGAATTTGGTTTACCTTTATAAATTAAACTAAAAAGAAAACTCTTTCGTAGCAAACATATGTTTGTGCATTCTTCACATATATGGTGAATATACATTTTGGTTATACATTTGCCTGTTTATGAGTTATGGTAGACTTATTAGTTGAAACCTATTAATTCAACAAAAGTAGACTTATTGTCACCGTCTTTTTATTTTCGTTACTTGTTTAACAGTTGACGTCATTAATCTTAATACACATATATAGCCAATATTTGTTGTAAAACAATTATAATATGATAGACATAGAACAATTGTCAGCGTACCTGCCTAAACCAAGCTTTGATCATCCTCAATACCAAAAACGTTGTTCTAAAAATGTCATCTCAGTTGGTACGAATGAATAAACTCTAATACTTCATCGGCAACTTTGAAAATTATCAATTTATAATGATGCAGCATTGTGTTGTTTTTTTAAATGATGTAAACCGGGGTTTGAACAGCATTGTTACTCAAATATAAATATCAAGCTGATAGAAGGGTTCCACTCTGTACTCTAAAGTCTAAGCAACTTGTGTGTGCCCCTTTATATTGGTAAAATCTTTCTCGCAGAGAATTGATTTCAGCTCAGCCGAGCACAACGTGCTCGCGGTGTTTTTGTTTCACCATTTCTCCGTCGTTCGTCGTCAAGATTTATCTTGTTAACACACTAAAACAACATTTATTGTCATATCTTCATGAAACCTGGTAAAACGTTTTATGTCCCAATGATATTTCGGCCGAGTTCAAAACTTAGTCAAGTGTGTCAAAAACTAGGTAACTAAGTCAAAATAAAGAAAAAAACTTGTGAACATTCTAGGAGTGCCATTATTTCTTCAATCATCATGAAAATTGCTCATAAAATCTTTTTTAATGATATCTTAGTTGAGTTAAAAAAATATTCCGGTCTGTTGAAAAACATGGCCGCGAAGAGACGGGGCAGTTTTCCTATATGGCTATAGTGAAACCTTGTTAACAATCTACCAGTCATATTGTTAACTCAATCAACATGTAACTTGCTCATAACATGTGTTTTAATCACTTTTTGGCATTAATATTTTCATTTTCTGTCTGCATTAGTAAATGTGATTAAAATCGTTTCTGACGCTCGTTTGGTGTGTGATTAATTCTGTGGTAAGTGTGTGGTTCGGCTAGCCTTCCAACCGGTTTAACCCCCCAAATGGTTTGCATCCCAGTTTTAATTAGTTTATGTTAGCAGTTGGTGCTCTGTTCAATAATAAAATAATTGATTACAACAAGAATTCCTCTCCTTATATATTTTTTTAGAGCAACGTTGCTTGCTTTATTAATGATATCTTAGCTAAATTAAAAAAAGGTCCGGTCCGTTAAAAAACATGGCCGCCTAAGGGCAGGGCAGTGTTCCTTATATGGCTAAGGTGAAACCAGGTTAACACTCCAGAAGTCACAGTTTGGCCTAATAATCACGAAACTTGCTCAGAATATTTTATCTTATGATATGTTTGCCACGTTTGAAAAATTCCTTCTACACACGTGCCCAATAGAGGGTAGGGGCAGTTGAGAAATTTTGTTCTGATAATATCTCGGCAGTGTTTGAAAACGGTTTCAGTCCGTAAGAAAGCGTTCTTGCTAAATCAAAACCATTCTAACACTCTAGAAGTTATGTTTTTGGCCCAAAACTTCGTGAATCTCGCTCAGTTTTATAAATGATATCTAGGATGAGTTTGAAAATGGTTCCGGTCCGTTAAAAACATGGCTTTTATGGAAATGGACATATTTCCTTATATGGATATATTTAAACCTTGTGAACACTATAAAAGTTACATTTTTGCTATATCATTATGAAATTTGCTTATAGCATTTTGCTCCAATATATCCCGGCTAAGTTCAATAATGATTAATGATGATTATCGTGATGGATGATGATGATGATAATATTTGGGATGATGATGATGATAACCTAAATATCAACAAATAAACTAGCGAACGTTGCCTGCTTGCTAGGCTGTTTCTTTTACATGGGAAACAACTAACTGGCGAACCACTGGTTTGTTACAGTAGAGTTATCCTCCATTATTATTATTATTATACGTCTTTTGTGTTCCGTGGCATGATCGTAGCGAACATTTAGATTGCTTACAATTTAGAGGCTAGGCTAAGTTAAAAGTTGGTCATATTGGGTCAAAAACTAGGTCATACATCAAATTAAAAAAGCTTGAGAATACTTTCAAAGTCACATTTTTAACATTGCATAATGTTATTTTCTAAGCTGTGTAGTTTGCTCAAATGGTTGTATTTTATCTATGTCAGGTTCGGAAACGATTCCAGTCCGTTTAAAACATTGCTGCAACATGGCGGGTCAGTTTTTCTTATTTTGCTTTATTCATACATTGTGAAAAAGAAAGAATTCACATTTTCAATGAATTATAAAAGAAACTTTCTCAGATGCTTATGGTTATAATTAGTCGTATGACTATAATTTTCGTGGGAGATTTGACGAAATTCCTAGCTGCGACAAGGTGATGCAATTTCCCTGGTATGACATTTGGTAAATTAATATTTGTTCCAGACTTGTATTTGATTGTATTTTGTTCCCAAACGGCAGATCAGGAGTCATCTTCCTTTCTTAATGTTCAAGCTTGGTCAGAACATTTGTTCCAATAATGTCTCAGCCCACATACAACCTGTGTCACCAGAGAAAACAAGAAATTCTAGTTTGTGTCCAATACCTTATACCAAAACACCAACAATAAAAATAAAATGATTAAAACTCTGATCTCAACCTTGGAACGGTAAATACAAAGCATTGGGGGGGGGGGGTTATACCTCACACTTACCCCAGAATAATTCACAAACCAAACGCGCGTCTAAAACGATTTTAATCAAATGTTCCTATGGAGGCAGTAAATGAATATATGAATAAAATAAAAATAACTCATATTTAGAATTCCCTCCGTTAAGTCTGTTATTAAATTATTTATGGTATTATCCATTTTTCACAAAATTAACATATCCCTTTAATACCTCGTGTATTATGACTTTTTCAGTAAAACGTACATTTATCATCATGACGTTTGATACAACGAACACGAATACACGTTTACATATTTCATACGATTCGCATAAATACGCTTTTATTATGATACGGAACATCCGGCCTCATCATCATCATCATCATCATCATCATCATCATCATCATCATCATCATCATCATCATCATCATCATCNACAACTGTTCATAATTATACAAGTTCTTCATTTAAATTTATGAAACCACGTGGTCGGACTAACTGAATTTTAAAAATGCAAAATATTTAATATCTTCCCTAAAATATATACTGAATGTTATATTATAAATGTAAATACGCCAACAAGATACAATTGTCTATAATTAAATAAGTTCTCCTTTGAAAAGAAAGAGTTAAAGACAAATTTATGAAACCACGTGGTTTAAATGTAAACATGTGTAAACCATAGAACGACATACCCTGAGATGCGACCAGCAGGTAAAAGACCGACAATTTTCACGGGCAGTGGTTTTGTACTTAGTGGACGAGTCTATGTGTTTCAGTAGACTGGGTAGGATGGGTTATAACAGTGGGGTATGGGTTTCGGCGATCCCTTAGGAAAATCGCGTTTGCGTTGAATAAGAGAGTTTATTCTTGAGCGAATAAACATTAATATACGACTAAAGTTGTGAATTAAGTCAATTCCGTTTCGAACGAAACCTTTAACATCTTGGTGCTAGATCTGTAGTTATTTTTACTATCTAAAACTTGGTTAACTGGAAATACACAATTACTTTATTTAAATGCATTTACAATACACAGCAAACATACATGTTAATGTTCGATTAAATGCAGTCGAGTTTCTTTTCCGTTAAATTTCCTTGACCTTTAGAATGGCAATTGTGTTTGTTACAACCCTCTTCTCCCGGAGAATTAAACTTATGTGAGCTCGTTAGCACGTTGTGTGACCGTCTTTCTACGGCAATGCGTATCACATGTCAACTGTATGAATTTTGAATAACAGTGCCTGGTAGTTCTCTTATAAAAATATTTGTCACGCCGTATAGAAAAGAATTTAAAATTTTTAACTTATAACAGCCAACACAGATCTAATGCATCACGTTTTTTGTAAGCGAACTAAAACGGATAATTGGGTATTATGTGTTCTTGCTGTAGAAAAGCAGTCTCTTGTATCTCCTCCGTTATCTGTAAAAGTGAAATATCGCAATTCATGCATAAAGAGTCGACGCCTTTTGATGGAATGGAAACGATTTTAATCTAGGCGATAGCCATTATCACTCTCAAATATTTGAAGCATGCACAATTTTCCTTTTACATGGGATTACTAATTTATGTATGTAATACGATATTCAAAATTGATACTAATGATTATTAAATAACAATGTCGTTATAAGTGAAGTTGTATAACTATGGGTTTAAAAGTTTGTAAGCATCTGTACTGTTCCGAATGTATTATAAATGTACTATGTCTTTAAGAAATGAGCGGTTTATTTAAGGCAATATATATTTATTTAAATACGTTTTTATACTCATATTTATTGTTTCTTGAGACCAAGTCTTTATTGTTAAATCTTAGAAGAAGTTGGTGAATACCGGCCCAGGATATAATTTATTGCTGTGCACACAGCGTTCATTAGCTTTATTTATTTAATATTTTTAAGAGAAAAAAAGAAAATCGTGTTGACATGATTAAACCGACCAATTCTCAAGTTGAAAAATGCTCATGAAAATCGCATCTATGTCGCATAATTAAGATTATCACTTTAATTTAATGGTAAGTTATACAAAATTGAAACTTACCAGGGAAATAATTCCCTGTATCTATCTCACTAGCTTGACTACATTTTTTCAAATTAATGTGAATTTAATATTTGATGCATGCCATGTCAGTGTCAGTGTCATGCCATGTCAGTGTTATTTATAATAAATTCTCCAAAGGACGTTAAGATAAATAGCGGTAAATATTGAAAATATATTTACAAGTCACAAATTCAAATCCAAATTCTATATTTAATTTAAAATATTTAAATCACAAAATAACTCATATGTTAATTATAATAATTATGATTGCTCTATGATTTCCTCAGTCGTCTTGGGCCAAAGTGACTACCAGACAATGTCTCAAGGGTATTGATCAAATCGGGTAGAAATTGGAGCTGGTCTACTGGGAACAAATGTTTTTCTTTAAATCCATAGTATATTCAATCCGATTCTGTGCTCAGCGTTCAATTATACGCCGTTGAGTTTCCAGACCATCTTACCAAATCAATTTCGTTGACATTTCGAAATACAAAGAGGAAAACAAGTTATATCTGTATACGAGTTATATGATTAATCCATTTAAGACCGTAACTTTTCGTAACGGTTGTTGTTTTAAACGTTATTTCTCTTGTTTCTGTTCGGGTCAAGACGACTCGAACTAAGACGGTCATTATACCTATTGGTAGGGTAAGAAGTAGACGGAACAAATAACTTTGGAAATCCACGAAAAAAATATTCATTGAAATCCAACATGGCGCTGGACTATTGCTTTCTTAGCCCAATTTCAGCAGAACACATCAATGAGAAAAAAGTACAAACATTCAACGTCTGAAAAGTAACTAAAATGATGACACCGCTATTAAACTGAAGTTGGAACCCATTATCAGGCGTACATAAACTCCCTTTGAAACAAATTTAGCTTCATTTCATCAATGCCAGTGTAAAGCTGTAATGTGTATAACAATGACGTAATAGTGTTTATTTCAGGACAAAGTTGATGTTTGTCGTATTACTATACTATACTTTTTGATAAGTATTACATAGTTTATTCGAAGGAAAGTCTGTAACAAATCTTATTTTATAGAAGATGGACTACGCATTTGTAAACAGTATTCATTATCGAAGTGTTGAAGGTCGGCGTAATGTATATTATGTCCTCCTAGCGATATGGAGGTCATGGGTTCGATCCCCACTGTGGGAGCGTTTCTTTAGATATCCCTCATAGACACCAAGTACTGGTTCTAGTCCCAGGAAACGGATTCGAGAGCATTTCACATAAGCCTTAGGCTTTCGATGCAATCGAGCTAAAATAAAAAGGTTTAAACTAAGTGTTGATTCAATTTTGGTCAAACGTGTTCAAGTTAATTGATATAAGCGCATAAGATACGATGACATCCACAAATTATTTAATTCCTCGATGTCTCAGAAGTATAGTTTTCGCGATACGGACAATAAATTACGTGACACAGACATCAATCAATTCCATGCAAGTTTATGACGGATCGTAGAAAGTCGTCCTTCTTTGAAAACAATGCACAACAACGGGCTGCAAATGAGTGTCAAATGTAAAGAGAGTAATGGTTCTTTAATATAAGATGATATATTAAGTTTAATATATTGAAAATAACGACAGATTCCGCCTTTAGATACAATATTTGGAATCAATCATAAACATTTATATTTATTAGTCCATGCAAAATGATACTAAAAGCAGTTTAATTCTACAATAAATGTACGCTTTTGAAATTAAGTATTGTACAGCTTAATGTAATTGTCATTTATGTGTTCCAAGGATGCGTTAATTGCAATATTGTGTAGAGAAAAGGTGGAGAAACACTGGTACAAACTGTGTTACTGTTTTATGAATTTTGGGATCGTGATGTCATGTTTCTTGAATCACGTATATGTGTCGAAAGTCATTAACGGACATTACACATACAATTTGATACCATTTCATAAGCATAAACACGAAATTGTTTTAAACCAGCACATGTCAAAGGCATTCCTAGCATTCTCAGTTGTATATTGATTCATCCGTAATTCCATTAAAACAGACGTTCGCATACTCCTGAAACCTTATCGGTTATCACGAAGATTATAGCACACCTATGGCTTCAGTCTAATCACGTTGACACATGCATTGTCAATCTTGTTATTAATGATTTGCTACATGTAACTGATTACACATGAGATATATTTCAGACCTAATTCGCTTTAGCTGTTTGTTTCCAAACAAAAATCACGATTAATTGGTTCAATTTGGTCTTACACTAGATAAGTCTGTTTCGTTTGGTATCTTCAAAAAACACATCTATTTTTTCAGCCAATGGTTTAGCACCCCGTAATTTAAAAAGGCGCATCTGTTTCACGTGATAAGCAATGCAGTTCAATACCTTTACATGATGCGCTAACGCTAAAGTGTTTTTCCCAAAGATATTGTATATAATTGCGGACCGAAGATGATCACTCTAGTCTGCTATATTTTTATTAACTTGAGTATATTTGTAACTGTTTATGTTGTACAAGTCTTATGCAGTCAACCGAAACATTGTCCATGTGTTATCAAGCCATAAATTGTTTAATATGGTGATATTTAACCTAGAACTTAACTTCATATGTAGTAGTATTTAGTGACAGATCTCCATTCAAACGATAACATCATATATACAATTACAATCACATATATCATGTTTCACTACTAAACATAATAAACCACAACGAGTCCATTAATTTTCCATATTTTTATAAGCGTAAGAAATGTTCCGGCTTAACTCTATTTTAATTTTTAAGGAATGCACAGTTCTAATTTCAGAGTCTATGCATATTTCGTAATAATACAATGCATTAGAATTGTATTAACTTTATTTCGGCATTTGTTTGAATATTGAATTAATGCAAAATCCATTTAAATGTTGGAGAAATTTCCATAATTTCCCATTAGACTGAATCTGACTGTTAAAAGGAGTGTAACTTACATTTTGTAAATTTTCAGGAGAAGCAAATAACTATTTTATTTAAATAATAAAAAAAAATTAGTATTGCAATTTTCTGATAAGTATAATAATAGAATTTTAAAAAGAAACAAAACTTCAAATTGAGATGTCTTTTTTCAAACAATAAATAATTAAGAAAAGAGCAGTTACCATAATTTCAACGATGAAATATTGTGAATGCGCAGATAAACGTAGGTGCTTTTTATGTATTTTGGGAGTATTGAAAATGTACAAAATGTCAGTTGAACTAGTTAATACATTCAGTAGATGACTGGGTCAAGCCCCGCTAGGGACAAACATGTTTCTTCTTTTAAAGTCTATTATTGTCATTATGAAAGAGCTCTAAATTGCCTTGGTTAAAATCAATAAATGTAAGGCATGTAATGAAACTCTTAAGATAATGCCTCAATCAGTTAACTTTTATTTCGATAAATAAATCCACTTTTACATGCGGTTTTGTGTGGTAACTTTAACACACTTTGTAAGATGCAATACAACAGCTTGTTTTTACATACACTTGCCGAAGTAAAATTAAGCAACATCAGATGTGTCACATACATATTATGCCATGTTCAAACTATATATTCGAACATAATGCTCGAACAACAGCTTGTTTGCACATACACTTGCCGAAGTAAAATAAAGCAACATCAAATGTGTCGCATACATATTATGCCATGTTCAAACTATATTTTCGAACATTATTCTCGAACAAAGTTTTTAATAGCTGAATTCCACGTGGAACCAAAACTACGTGAAAGATCATGTTTGCCATACTTTTCATTGTCTTGAACTAATAAGTTATAATGGTGGTTTTGGATACGAAGTGATTACTGGCTTCATCCGCAAACTAGATTTTCTCCTTCACGAGAGCAATTTAGTAAAAAAAAAAAAAAAAAAAAAAAANAAAACAGAACATTATTTGATTAAGCTTCATTAAGCTTCAGAAAATTGGGAATCATCTTAGCCATGACTCATTTCGTTTTGTTTTGTTTTTCCTATAATTAAGAATCGAAGAGGCCCTTACTCTTAGACGTGAGTTCCGTCCTCTGGTATAAAATATATCTTATGATGGTTTTCAATGGTTTGTTAAATATAATGTACATGACATCGTGAGACGCACAAACACATAATAGCAATAATATCAATAAAATTGATACATTTACTTTGACTAAATGAAAGACAGTTTGTAAAACATAAGTGTCGCCCTCTAGTTTTAAGGAAATCATATTGTAATATTTCATCATACACACACTCAATTAAGAAAGAACAATTCTGGATTGGTCTAATTCATATTTATTAAGCAATGTTTTATTGAATACAATGTACACTAATAATTTTAGGACTTTCATAATGCTAACATATCTAAATATAATTTTTACATTTATTTGCAATTCTGTTTCAGATACTTGCAATTTATCTCTTAAAAGTACTCATTCTTCAATATTTTAATGTTGGGATTTCGCTTGATCTCTAGAATACAACTGGATAATGTCATTGACCAAGTCTAACACGAGCTCAATAATATCACAGCTTTCATATCATCGAGATAAATATGTATTATTAACACCGGAGACTGACATCAAAGCATGGCATAGTGGAAAGTCGTCAGAAACGGTGAGCTAGATCACAACTTCAATCAATTTGTCATTATTGAAGCGAGCTGAAGCAAATTTCCTTTCGAATAAGTATTATGATTAAAGCGGGACTGTACAATTTTTACATTTGTTCAATTTTAATATAATGATTAAATTATGTTACGATGACTCAAAAAAGTCAATAAAAATTATACTTTGAAGACGAATTTCATAAAATGCAGCAAAGACAAGTTAGCGCTGGTTCAAGCCGATGCCGACACTTTTACTCGTATTTGTAAGGAAACAAAATTGTGTCTTTGTATCGTATGAACGAATCTGCACTAAAACTAAATTTAGATTCACATTGTACATGTACTATATATATGCTGGCGAATTCGGCTGGAAGCCAATTTCAATTTTAGATTTAAATATCTGGCTTATTTCGCATTTTTCGACACATGTTCTTCTTAACTTTTATTTTAATTTATATTGAAATATATGTATACTAATTTTTAATACATTTTATAAAAAATTCATAAATATTTGACAAAATCGTACAGTCCCGCTTTAAGTTCATTTGGGTGTTATCATTTTCAAACCATGTAATGTTGGCCAACTATTCGGTCTAAAATACAAATTGGAAATCAGCTAATTTGATTATAATATTATTTTATAACTGGCTAAGACAAAGTTTAGGTATAGTAAATATTGTTTAATAACATAGTGATAGATAAATTGAAACTAAGAAGAAGCTTACTAATTAGAAATTCGATTGTAGCGTATCGAGTCAATAAGTAAAAGTGAGCAGTAAGCGATATTTCCGTTAATATGGTAAGATTCTAAACTATATTGTCATGTAACAATCTGGATACAACTGCACAAGTGTGACTCCATCAGACTCAGACATTTCATGAACGTTATGACTTAAATGAGTTCACATGTAGAGTTTCTATTTTATTTGAATAAACAGTTTCATTCATTTAAGCTTGTAAATTCAATACAAAATGCATATACATATATATATATATATATATAGGTATTTGGCTTCATGTTCAAGTTCAGGTCTAATTGTCAAATGGTGTGATACTTATACAGCTATTTTGTAAAACAAGTAATTCTTTAAAGCAAAAACCATTACGTATCAGCACATTGCGGAGTAGAATTTTAACATTAACACGGCGTCCGCCCCAGCCCCTCCTCCACCCCCACCCCACAAAACAAGATGTATTTCAATCACCATAAGTAAATATAATAAGTGAGCATATGTTTCAGTATAACGTAACTATTACTAAATAATCCTTGCGGGTGGCAATACATTGATATATAACGAGTTTTATTTTATTCACATGACAAGGACATTTTTATTATAAGAAAAGTCAGAACATAGATCTGTCCAACGCCTTAATGTCATGACTTATCTTTTTTTTCGCAATAATCTGAAAAATGATACAGTTGTTATTAAAATAAGTGTGGCTATAAAACGCTGGATACTGTTGAAAGCCGTCATATGTTGGAGATAAATGATAGTCATTTCTGAACAACAAGTATACGATTGCAGCATTTTTTCCTGGTAAAGAAAATATTTATTTTTTTAAATAATGTATTAAATGGCATCGCATACTATAAAGGGTTAAAGTTGCAGGAGATGTATTAGTAACACACATTTGCCTCGTACCAAAACACTTCTGATTCGTTTAGATTGAACATTACGTAAGCTCACTAGGGAAATACAGCCTAAGCGGGCTTGAGACGTCAAGCTGGACAAAATCAAATCATTTCTAGTATAAATTATTCCATGTAAGTTGCGCAAGTGTGTATACAATACACGTCATTTCACAGATCCAATAAAATATTTCCTTTCCGTACAAGTATGTTCGTAAGTCCAAAGCTTTGGTATTGCAAATATGTTATAACCCAATTTCAAAAGCAAGTAATTATGTTATTGCATATACTGAGTATAAGCTGAAGTGAGTTATAAATCGTATGTCTTTGCAATATTAATAGAACCTGGTATAAAGACTTTGAACGTGTATGTTCGTTAAATGAAAAATGAATTATGTTAAGAAGTTGATCGTGATACGAGCATTCAATCATAAATCATAATTTACTCAGTGGAAATACACGTATTGGGGTTTGAAGGTCATTTTAGCAATTGTTAACTGGATCCTTCGCTTAACTTAACAAATCCTGGAATAACCGGAACACTAAACACATCTGCACGAATGAAATTTCGAATAACAACAAAAATGATGATAAAAGTAATGCTCTTTTGATCACCGCTACATTTTAAGACAAGTCAACTGCCATGCACATCTGTCTGCTAAACAAACAATATAAAGAAGTGAAACTCAAGAAGCTGCAGCAGTATTGCATTTGTATCATACACACCGTCGTGGTCCTTTATTTATGGCAAGGAACCAATTGCCAAAACGGTAAAGTACGGCACAAAACGAAACAACATATACACATAGTAGAATAAGCCCATCGATCAATACCAATAGACATCGCATCAAAATCGCTCTACCGAAATATTGCATAGCTTGAGATAGGTTTGTTAACGAACATTTCCGTCGCCTAAATCTTTACTGATAAATGCATATGTAGGAAAGTTAGCATTACAAATATTTGATAAAAATGTAAAAGCAGAACATTACGAACTTAATGAAATAACATTATACAAGTAACAACTATGAACATTATAATATATGCTATGCAATCTTTAGTGTCACACTGTCACTTTATAATTCTTCTATACAAAAAAAACTCAGCATGTCTCTCAAACACCAAAAGGTTGTAAGAAACTTAGTACGCCTTTCCGTCTAAATAGAATATAAATGTGTGTTTTGTTTGGTAATAAACGCATGTGCAGTATGAAAATAATTACTGTGTTATGTTCTAAGGCTACTCTTGCTTATGATAATGCTACAGCGTCGTGCGATCATCGTTAAAGCCTCCGTGGGTATTATGAGCTACTGTGAGAAATAACGCATTACATAGCTTCTATAATAACAGTTAACCATTACATTCGTAACACTCGTAACAATCATGTTCACCTGTTGTGAATAGAATCACTTGCGACTGAATGATTGACAATGGCGTGCGTAGAGCAAGTTAACAAACACTTATAGGACAGACGATTGGCATAAAGTTAACTTTTTTTGCTAACAAGATTTCAGACGCAGTGCAATATAACTTGACGTTAAAAGCCTTACCACAATAGTCATTGCCATACGTTTTGCTGGTGGTGTCTTAACAATATCTTCGTATTTCACGCTATTCACATGATTGCTCCTTAATTGTGCGAGGTCTGCCAGACGATTACTGATTACTCCTTTGCCAGGCTAGACACGACACCAGACTCCTTCGGAACTGCTAGTGTTAGAGGCTTTGCTGGTCTTTTTCCGACGGTACATTATAACCTTGCCTTAAAGGACAAACATATTAAACACACAAACACAAAGAAAATATCTTACTAAATAAACCTTTATCAACGCGAATAGTTAACGTTTAGAGATAAGAAAAAGTATAATGTGATAAAAATATTCGTGTTTGTCTGAGATTATTTGTGTTGGTTGCGCAATACAGTTGATACATATGGAGAATATCAACATTTCCGTTATTCGTTACATACGTGTCTGCAAGTCAAGATGCCTATTTGGCGATCTTGTGACATCAATTATAAGTATATATAAAAGCTTAAAAGAACCAATAGCGGCGACCGTGTCGAGACAGTGAGCAGGAGATCATTGTCAACAGCTAACAAACAAGGGATTTGTATAATTCACTCAGACAATTGTGGAATGAATCACTAAAATAATGTCCTATCTTTAAACACAATATTTGAATAAATGCTAATCAAATCAATGTTGGAATGGAATATCGAAGAAATCTTCCAAAACACCCGACATGTTTTACTGTTAGTGCTCTATCGACCTAAGGAGTGTTCAAATGTAGAATAAAGTGTAGAGTCACATTCAGCAGTTGTTGATACATCGCCGTTCTTTAAATGGATATATATGACTTAAGTGTTTAACTTACAGTCGAATATTCAAGTGTTTTGTTTTAACCAACTGCTCGTTAAATCTTTAACATCTGGGAGCTAAATCTGTGGTTATTGTTACTATATAAATATTGGTTTACTTGAAATACACAATAACTTGATTATTATACATTTACAATAAACAGCAAAGTAACATGTTAATGTTCGATTCAATGTAGTAGAATTTCTTTTCAGTTCCATTTCCTTGACCTTTAGTATGGAGCTCATTAGAATGTGACCGTCTTTTTTTTTGAACGGCAATGCTTATCACATGCCGACTATCTGACTTTTAAGTAACAGTGCCTGGTTGTTTGCTTTAAAACAAATACATGTATTCCACGCCGTAAAAATATAAAAGCAAAACATTAAACTAATAGCAGCCCACGCAGAACGCATCAAGCTTTTTGAGCAAATTTAAATGGACAATTGGGTAGTATGTGTTCTCGCTGTAGAAAAGCAGTCTGCTTTAAATCCTCATTAAGCTAAATTATTTTAATGTCGCCAATTATGCATAAGGAGTCAACAAGAGCATCAGATAGATGCAGCTGTTTAGACTTTAAGATGGAATGGAAAGGACTTAACTTTAGGCGATAGCCAATATACGGTTAAAATATTGCACCAGTTTCCCGTAAATGGAATTAGTAATGAAGTTATGTAATACCGATATTTTAAACTGAGACTAATTGTTATTTAATTACAATATCGTTGTTAGTTAAGTTGTATAACTTTGGTTTTAAAAGTCCGTAAAAATCGATACTTTTCCGAATGTATTATAATTGCGCTAGAAAAGAAAGAAAAGGTTTATTTTATGCAATCAAATTTGATTGCAAAACGTGTTTAAAGACATCTTTATTGTTCCTTGGGACTAAATCTTTATTCTTAAATCTAAGAAGTGTTTGGTGAATAGGCTTTCTCACTAGCTTTACTATGGACTACATTTTTGAAATTATGTGAATTATAGTTTTGATGCATGCCATGTCAGTGATAATCGTAGTAAATCATCGAAAGGTTAAATAGCAGTAAATGTTGAAAATATAGTTAAAGGTCACACATACCTATCAACATTCTATATTGAATTTGAAAATATTACCATCACAACATACCCTCTATGTTAATTATAATTGCTTTATGCTTTCCTCAGTCGGTTGTCTTGCGCGAAAGTGACTACCAGAACTTGTTTAATATGGTGATATTTAACCTAAAAATAAACTTCATCTGTAGTAACAATTTGGGACAGATCCCCATTCAAATAAGAACGTAGTGCATTATATATACAATGACAATTAAATAAAATATTAAGTTTAACTACTTAACATTTTAAACAACAACGAGACAGTCCATTAATGTACCATATGATTATTATGGTAAGAAATGGTCTGGCCGATTAACACTCAAAATCAACGATTTTTTTTAATATTTCATTAAATAAAGTTAATCCATACAAAAATCAGTGTTCTTTATAGCAAAAGCCAACATTTCAACGCTAGATGTGGTCTGTAAACATAGATTTAACAAGATACAAAATGCTCTTTAAAACAAAAATGTGGTACAATGTATTCAACACATGTTTATGTACCATGATAGTGTTCGTGTGTCGTATGAATAGATATCGTTACGGTATATTAACATGGAATATATTGTACCACAAAAAAAGAACATTTTGTCATGGTGTTTACAAGATGAAGGACGTAAACATCGAGGATCCGAACAGACACATTACAAATAATAGTTTTACTGCTGTTGTATATTTAGGATACAAAAATGACATCAGTATTAGTTTCAACGCCTTTTTATAAAGCGGAATATATCGAACTATACAGACGATTTTAAATAAGGATATAATATAATATATTTTACTTTTGTGAACGTCAGGCACCGTCATAAGCAAGTTTGGAAGTGTAAGGGATTTGTTCACAAATAACAAAATGTATTTTACCAACGTTTTGTCAAAGATTCAGAAATTATTTTTAAAAAACTTCATATCAGTGAGCAAAATACCTGTTATGATGTAGCTTTATACTGCAAATACAGCTTCGTTTATGAATTATATTCGTTTGGAATTGATAAAACTATCAAACCCCGCTGGGCACAAATGTTTTGTATTTTTTTAGTCTATAATTGTCATTATAAAAGAGCTCTATATTGAATTGGTTAATATATAGAAATTTAAGGCATTAATTGAAACTCTTCAGAAAATGCCTTAATCTTTTACACCCAATATGGCTGCTTCTTCCTGTAAGTGCGCGATGATGATCTGAACTATTAACTATATGATGCTATATTCTTAAATGTTTTTGTAAAAAGAAGGGATGTAGTTGATGCGTGTTAGTAATTTCATTTCATCGTGCCTCAAAAAGTTGTATCTCTGTTGCTCTGGTCTTCTTTCTACCATTGAGTAATTAAAAAGTAATTAAATTGAATGCGTTTTAATTCCATTTTATTACTGTTTAATTTGAGTTGCAATGCTATGAGGTTAAATTTTATTTACACTTATATGTATCATAAATATTGCTGGGCCAAGTGTGAGGTTGAGCGCTCTATAACCGGTTTAAACCCCCAGAGCTTAGCATTGACCGTTCCAAGGCGGTAACCCCAGCTTTATTCTACTATGTGTATATGTTGTTTCGTTTTGTGCCGTACTGTACCGTTTTGGCAATTGGTTCCTTGCCATAAATAAAGGACCACGAAGGTGTGTATGATAGAAATGCAATACTGTTGCAGCTTCTGGAGTTTCACTTCTTTATAGAAATGCCTCAATCAAATGCCTCAATCAGTTAACTTAAATTTCGATTAATAAAGCCACTATAACAAGCGATGTTGTGTTATGACTTTTAAGAACTTTGTTAGATTCAAAACATCAGCTTGCCTTTACATAAACTTATCGAAGTATGATAAAGTAAAATCAGGCGGGTCGCATAAATAGTATGCCAAGTTCGAACTATATGTTCGCAGTGTTAAGTCGCTGAATGCCACGTGGAACCAAAACTATGTTGAAGCTCAAAGTTTTCATTACCTTGAACTTATAAGTTATAATTGTGGTTTCGGATATGAAGTGATTAAATGTGCTCTATGGAATATTATTTCGAAATTTAAAAAGCATGTATTTGTAACGTGAAGGGCGAACGCATTGCAACAATAATTCATCAATGCTCCTTTTGAAATTATGATATTTAGAAAGTCACACTAGTCTTAAACAAAACTAAATTATGTTTTCAGACGTTACTACAAATGTCCAACAAGTGGAATTGTGACGTTAATTAAAACATACTTCTCGCCACGATAAATGAGTTAATCCTTTTCAAGGAAAATGAGAAAATGCCGAGTAAAACTTCGAGGATAGAAAACATGTTTTGAAGGCTTCGTCGAACATTATAACAGTGGAAGATATCGTTCAGGTGTTTCATAGCCATACAACCTGAGAGCCAGACTGCTCCTGTTATTTCAACTTTAGGACTTCAATGTAAGCATGTCATCGTTGCTTTACAGTAACATTCTCAAGGCGTTGACCCAAAGTTTTAATAGTGTTGATATGTTGTATAGTGTGTTGTATGTGTTGCAGTATGTAGAATATGCAAATAGTTACTTCCTGAAATACAATACCAATGGATGGCTATACTCAGTATGATGGTTTTTCTTCCGGTTATGTCCTGGGAGCTGTATGTCTATAAAGTGTGCATGATGTTTACTGAAATTGCCTTACCAAAATTGTCCAACTCGCCTTTTCTTATTAACAAGTATAACATAAATATATAACTGATTGCTGTATGAGCGTGTATTGATGTGGGATGCAGTTTCTAAAAATTGTGCTGAAAAAAAACCTCCGCGTCAGAAGTCAGCACAATTCGCTTTGATCTCAATAAAATTACTGATGACCTTTCATCAACGAAAACCAGCATCACCGCCGTATACCTTTTTCGGCGTATCTGTCTTACCCAGATTTTGACTTAATCCAGTAGCCATTGAAATGTTGGAGACATTTCCCAAATGTCCCATTAAAGGGGCCGTCCAACAGATTGGTAAATTGACAAAATTAAAAAAAGTTGTTTCATATTCGCAAATTTTCGCGTTTGTTATGATATTTTTGAGGAAATAGTAATACTGACCATTAACAATGCTCTTAAATATCCATTATATGCATCTTTTGACGATTTGAAAACCTCAAAATCATAAAGCGTCGTTCGACGCGAAACGATTGAATAATTTGGAAAGTTCTGTTATTGTCGCTATATTTTGTAAAACTACGAGGATTGCTTATATATGGTATAAAATACGGCTATCGTACATACTTGTCAGGATGGCCGAGCGGTCTAATTGGTTTTTACTCCAGGACCCCGATGGTCACTGGTTCGAGCCCTGATGAGGTTTACTTTTTTTTCCCTTTTTAAATTGTATTCTTGTTTTTTAACTGCAGATTTTTAGGTCAAATGTTTGAATTTATCAATATAGAGCATTTAATGACATGCTTCAATACATGCCAAAATCTAGTGGACAGTCCCTTTAAACTCAAATGAATGCATCCAAATATTTCATTTCTCAATTTAATAAAAATCTCCAAACGCCTTAGCTACATATCCTTTTCGAGAATAATTGGTAATCAGTAAATGATGTACGATAGATAGAGTGTTTTAGAATCACAAATGTTCAACGCAGTTTTGTTTATAAGGCACATAGACAAAAAGAGTGGTCCTGTAAATAAGTCGGAACTGGCGTAGTGCTTAGAATAACTTTTTCGTTTGGAATATCATAAATGTTGTATTTGTGTGTTGTTCCATATGATATTACACTGTTATATACAAAGACAATTAACTTTTTCCTATTTGATGCAAACATGCAAACATTTTAAAGTATCAATGAACCAAATGTTAATTGCAATACAACTAATTGATACGTAAATCCCTTTCAGAGTTTGATACTGCCAAAACAGGAGAAAAATTATCCATGATATTCGATGAAATTTTGAACTTAAAAGTAGAATAAGCAAGCTCTTACGAACTTATTTCTTCTACACATTAATACATGAAATTAGCTTGCGGCAAAATAAACAATATTTGTAGTGTAACAAACAAACAATCAAACCTTCTCAAGACACTATCATACAAATCCATTGATCTTGAGGCACGTGGGCAGAGAAACAACTTAATCTTCCGTGGTCTTTCCAACCCCGTTATGAAAACTGTGCAACGCGTGTGTTCAAGTTTTTGGAAAAAAACAATGCAAATTTACACGAAGGGCATCATCATAAACCGTGGACATAGACTCGATGCTTTCAAGCTGGGAAACAGGTCTAATAGCCTGTTTTATGAACTACAATGATGTAGAGTATATTCTGTCCAATGCCAAAACACTGAAATCCTTCCCTGGTTATTCCATCGACCGTGACGTCCCCAGAGATATTTCCGAGACACGAAAACGCCTATGGCCGTTGTACAAAGACACCAAAAAGGCAAACCCTGATGAATCTGTCCGCATTGTATATCCGGCGAAACTCATTTTCGGAAAGACAGTTGTGAATGACAAGTTTCCGGATTGGAATCAAACTTTATCACAAACAAGACTAGTTGATTTTCCTATACTTGATGACGAATCTACCAGCAATATAGACATACCCCGGTATCCTATGACATCAGCGCCGCGACATGCTGTTAACCCCGTCTCTGTAAGGCCTTCAAGCAGTGTTGGAAATGCTACATTTCCAATGGTTATAGGTCACGTAGTTACACGCGACAAGCAGTTCATGACGTCATTAGTGAGCAACAGACACATGTCACTGTTCCTCTAGACTTATCATATGTTCACGGTGCTACGGGTTCAACTCAAGTGACATTAAAACCAAATAGCCCGAAATCATCTTATAGTAACGCAGTGAACACCAAATCATACAATTCACAAGTGTTTTTGAACATAACCCCGCCAAATTCCAATGGCGCAAGGCCGAAAGCACCTGTGAATGGTTCTCGTATGGCTAGGTCACCAAAACGTCGCAGTCCTGGTCAACGTCGGAGCCAGTCTTCTTAGTCGCAGAGTAACCTCCGTTCACAGTCAACAACGTCCCAGTCAAGGCAAGATTCCCGGCCCAAGAAGTTTGCACGAAAAAGAACTATAAACACTGACACTCAAACAATCGTAACCGATAGCAATTCACCAATTAGCCAAAAATACACTGGTAAGCGGTCGCAGGAGAAGGTGCACATGAGATTTGCACTTTTGAATGTACAAAGTCTTGTATCTAAAAACTGTAAAAAGTTGAACTGTTCAGAAATTGTATCAATTTTTAATGAAAATGATATGGTTATGTTGACTGAGACTTGGTCGAACGAATTACAAGATTTAAGTGTAGACAATTTTGATGATTTTGCTTTACATAGAACCAGGCATGCTAACTCTAAACGTGATTCAGCAGGCAAAGTTATTTATATCAGAAGTACTTTTGTTAACGATAGCCTATTATTTTTTTAGAGTGAAGATGATATTCTAATGGCTACGGCTTGATGGTAAACCATTTAACTATGCAGATGATATTTTCGTTGGTCTTTGCTACGTGATGCCGGAGGGCAGTAGTCGTTTTAATGCTGAAGAACGGAACGTATTTGACCTCTTGCTTGACTCTGTTGCTTTCATTCATAATAGTACAAATGGCAAATGCAATATAGTGTTATCTGGTGATTTTAATAGCCGTACGTCTGATTACCCTGACTTTGTATCTCTCGACACGAATGAACCATATGTATGTCTGTCAGATGAGTATAGTGCTGACGCATTTTATCCGAGATTTTCACAGGATAAGGGACATTCTAATAGCAACGGTGTTGCTTTAATTGATTTTTTGTAAGCAGACCGGACTCATATAAAATGGGCGAATTGGTGAAGACGCCGGCATTGGCAAATATACATTTGTTGGCCATAGGGGCTGTAGTCTTGTTGATTATGTCATTGTATCTGAATCCGTTTATCCATTCTTTACATCCTTTGTTGTTCACGACCCCAACCCATTATCAGATCATTGCTTAATTGAATTTGTCTATGAAAACAATATTAATCATCAAATTCATCAACCTGTATATGATGTAAATGATGATGATTATGTAACTATAGATAGTAAATATATATGGAATACTGAATTAAAAGACAATTATATAAGTGCTTTAAGTGACGGTGTTGTAGCAGATAAGTTAAGTGATTTGATTTTAAAGACTAGAAATGCTGTAAATCTAAATGATATTGAGTCAAGTTTATTCGATTTTGGAAATATATTAGATAGAGTTACTGAAAATTTGTTTAAGAAAAATATAGTTAAGAAAAATGATAAAGTTACAACTAAGAAAAGCAATGTATGGTTTGATGACGATTATGAAGTTAAACGAAACGATTTTATGTTATTTTTGAATCGGTATAGAAATTTTAAAACGGATGAAAATCGAGTATTGTTAGTTAAGGCTCGTTCAGATTACAAAACGGCTTTGAAATCTGCAAAACGAAAATATAATATTGATCGTACAAAAAAACTTGAAACATATAGACGTTCAAATGCTAAACTATACTGGAATATGTTAAAAGATGCTTCACATGCAAAGGCCCCAAATATACCATTGTCTTCTTTTGAAACATATTTTAAAGCAGTAAATAATTCAGATGATCACTTTTTCAATCCGGATGAAAATGTATTGTACTTCAATGAACGATTTGTTAATAATGAATTTCATGTTATGTTTGGTGAGCTCAAATGAACCTATGAGCAATATCGAAATCACAACTGCCATAAAGGAATTGAAGACAGGAAAAAGTGCAGGTCCTGATATGATGTTAAATGAGTTTTTGATATATGGCATTGGCCAGTTATTACCTTTTCTGAATATCTTATTTAATACTATTTTTCATATAGGTCATTTTTCTGAATCTTGGTCGGAAGGATATATTTTACCGTTGCATAAAAAGGGTGTTTTAAATAACCCAGAAAACTACAGAGGAATAACGCTGTCAAGTACTATTGGAAAATTATTTACCACAATTTTAAACAATCGTTTAACTGAGTTGGCAGAGCAATACAATGTTTATATCGAGGCACAAGCAGGTTTTCGTAGCGGTAGGAGTACTACAGATAATATTTTTGTTTTACATGGCTTAATTACGCATGTTATTAATACTGGAAAGAAGTTATACTCTTGTTTTATAGATTTCAGTAAAGCTTTTGATTATGTAGAAAGAAAAAGTTTATGGTATAAATTGATTAAAATTGGGATTAGAGGTAAAATGCTTACTGTTATTAGAAGTATGTATAGTGGTATTAAATCTCGTGTGAAATATAATAAAAAACACTTAGTAATGAATTTACATGTATGTTTGGTGTTAGACAAGGTGAATGCCTAACATCTTTCCTCTTCTCTATGTTCTTGAATGATATTGAAGAGTATTTGATTTTGAAAACTTTTGACGGAATATATACATGACTTAATTATTTCTTCTATTATACGCTGATGATATTGTTGTTTTTTCTGATACAGCAGATGGATTACAAAAAGGTCTGGATTAACTTCAAGAATATTGTAACAGATGGAAACTGAAAATAAATGTTGAGAAAACTAAAGTCATGGTGTTTAAAAAAGCTGGAATTTTGCCAAAAAATTTGAAGTTTGTTTTTATAATGAAAATATTGAAATTGTTAAGTCTCTCTCCTATCTTGGTATTGTATTTACTCAAGGTGGGTCTTTTAGCGAAACTCAGAGTACGTTAGCTAGTAAAGCACAGAAGAAAATTAAAAAAAAAATAGACAGATATGTATTGAATTTCACTGATGTGTCTATACTTCATAGATTAGAGTTGTTTGATAAACTTGTTGAACCTATTCTAAGTTATTCATGTGAAGTTTGGGTTTTTTATAACGCTGTTAATATTTAGGGAGTACATACTCTATATTGTAAACGAATTTTAAGAGTTAAACGTTCCACTCAAAACGATTTTGTATATTTTGTATTTGTATTTTTGAGGTAGATTTAGTTTACAAAATCAAAGATATATTATAATTGTTAGATTTTGGTTAAAATTGTTAAAATTGTTATAAGCAATAACAACAAATACACTCGAATAGTATATAATATGTTAAAGCTAATGCAGATATATATACCCTGATAAAACATCTTGGGTTACATTAGTCCGTGATTTACTGCCCTCAATGAGCTTCTACGAAGTATGGCTTTCCCAAGGAGTTGGTGATATTGATGTTTTTATGTATGTTTTTTAAGCAACGTCTTCATTATATCCAGTTATGGCACCATCGTCTGGATAACTCGACCAGAACAACGTTTTTTCGGGAGGTAGTCGACTTTGATTTTCAAACGTTTCTTAAGTGCATAAAATTTTCAAAAGTTCCGGATTGCTTTCACTAGGTTAATTGTTTCTTCTCATTATCTTCAAGTTGAGTCTGGAAGGTGGCAAAGACCAACAAGTATCCCATTAGAAGATAGAAAATGTACTGTTTGTGCTAAGCTTGAAGACGAGTTTCACTTTATTTTAGAATGTTCATTATATCATGATTTACGCAAACAATACATCAAAAAGTATTTTTGGTGTAGACCTAGTATGTTTAAATTAAAGCAGCTGTTTGAAAGCAAAAATGAAATTGTACTTCGGCGTCTAAGCATGTTTATATTTAAATGTTTCGAAATCAGAAAATCTGTAAATGATGCATAATTTGTAAAAGACACCCAATGTCTCTTCTGATAGTGCAACGTACAATTTTAGTATTATCATACGTTTATGTGTATTGAGTTTCTATGACAAGTAAGAAAAGCATTTTAATCATAATCATATGACTGTTTATATAACATTTGTGTCTCTTTAATATGTCCTCTTATTGCATTTTTCGAGAAACATATTCATTGAATGTTTTGTAAATTTTGTATTCCGTATGAAATTACGACAGAGAAACTCATTGTATATAATCTTATTTGTGCATTTGTATTTCGTCTCTACCGGTAGGTATTGTAAAAATGCTATGTGTTCTTGTATCTTGCGTCCCTACTGACATCTATGAGACAAATGATTGTAATATGTAACTATCATATGCGTTTCTTTTTGGGCAACTTTGAAACAATTATCAACATAATTATGTTTTTTGAAAGTTACGATTATTAATAATAAATGTATAAAGATTCGGATATATACGAGATGCAAATCATTTTAATGTATAAATAATTATGTGTTATTTGTATATGACCGTTGTATATATTTTGTGTTGACATAAGTTAAACGAACAGAGATATAGAGCCCTCAAGACAAAAAAATGTATAATGATATACACCTTCTCCGCATATTTGCGTTTTGTCCGATAACCCCCCCCCCTTTTTGCCACTGCTCGTATTATTAATCGGCATCTTTTTTATATTTAATTAGTTAACACAACTCATTCCTATAAATGTATTGGTACTTGATTTATTTCAACACAACTTTTTCATTTGCATTGTGTCCCGTGATTTGCTATTACTGTTTATGTACATAGTTGTATGTTCACATAGGCCTATGGCCTATTGATTCTGAAATAAAATCTTCTTCAATGTGTGCACTTTTGTTTATTGCAGTACATTTCATCTCGCAATTTCAAGGTTCGTGCTCGGTCAATCTGTCTTTCAATTAAATCTTCGATTGGAGGCCAGAATGGGCTATGGATGAACGCCAGTATGCTGATAACCCAGCTGTCTTTCTAGACATACAACAACTCGAAAAACAATGTTGAAATTCAAGGCAATGAGGTATTGTAATTTCAATGTGAATATATAATTAATGAACAAAAAACTACCAAGGGTGCAGTTGTTGTTCATATCTCTTCTCGGATATGACGAATATTTCTTTTTGTTTCTTTTATTATAAACACATAGATGGTCATCAATTTGTTCAGGGGTGCAGCAATACGGCAATATTGCGATACAGTAAACCCTTCTTTAAAAACGTGTTGAATACAATAAAAACATTTTGGAAAATAACACAACTTAGAACACGGAGTATACATCCTGAACATTTTTCAGTTGTTTGTCATTGTAAATGCACACAACAATTAAGAGTTGCTTGACTTCTGTACTGTTCGTGTATATAAGTGGTTGTACAAGATGTCAAATTTCAATTAAATAAAGTAATTTAAATTCCATTTGTATCGCATATAACTGAATTCACATTATCTTATATTTCCGAAATAACTGTTTCTGAAAATTTGGTTCCATATGGGTGAATATCATGATACATAGTTTTAATTTATTTTTAACTGTATTTGAAATTATAATTATGCTTAGAGGAAAATATATTTCAAGTGTGTCATTTGTGTTATTTCGATCTCTGATGCACATTGTTCTTTTATCTTTTGGATCTGTAACAAATAGTTGGACAATGGTCATTTTGACAATATGTGAACAAGTCTGGGTTTGTGACAAAAAGTAGCAAAATTTCCATTTCGACAATCTGAGAACAAGTCCTCCTGACACAGGATCAATTTGGTATGGCTTATGACAAAAAGCTTCATGGCCGTTGTCAGGAAAAATACATCGACGATAAATACTTCTCGTTGCTGCAGGTGATAACAATCCGGTGTGGTCTAGTGATTAGGATTCCTGGTTTTCACCCATGTGGCCCAGGTTCGATTCCCGGCACCGAGGTCATGCCCAAATTTTCAGAACAACAGAAACAATATATCAGCAAACAAACATGATGTATCAGGTGAAATTCAATGTATTTCAATATAAAGGATTTTAACAGATATATTATCAAATGCTTGTTTAACTATTGAAGGTCGAAAAATGGCGATCAACTGCAGACAACGGTGATGTAGTCAGCTTTTGCATGGAAAAGAACAACGATATGAAATACGAGATAAAACATTAATTAGATAAATGTCTACCTCACTTAGCAGGATTCGAGCAAAAAGCAGCTTGGAGGTCATACGAAGAAATGAGAGCCGACAACTTTTTCACCTACAATCAAGTATAAGACAATTGTATTGGTACATGCAATGGTAAACAGCAAAATAAAGATTTGGTTTCCACCACAATTGGTACTGGACGGAATACATAAAGTGTCCAGTACCAATTGTGGTGGAAACCTTTTCACAATTACACTACCGTAATTTCAGCAAAAAAACATGATGTATCATTTTAATTAAATAAATGTTAAGACAATCTAGACAATCTAGAATTACAAAACAATTTCGGTATCAAGTTTCTATTTTTAAATAGTATCGGTAGTAGTATTATATGATAGAAAAGGGCAATCATGTTTGATAGATTGTGTCCTGTGTAAACTAAGTTTACATAATACCAGCAAATCTGACGTAAGATATTAACATATTTTATTTTAATACAATTAATTGTTATCTCAGAATGAAAAATTCGCATTTAAACTATGTTAATACGCATACATGAAAAAATAATTAGTAAACGTCAGGGGTAAACCATCATCGAGAGCTTACAATAGCCGACCACCATTGTCTTACTTTCTTTTGGATCGCTCTTATTCTCATGGTTTTGAGATGATTATTAAATTAAGGTTGCATGTAGTTCGTCTTTCACAATGCAAACAATAGCCTTTTTATTTCGAAATACATGTCTGATGCGGTGTAGTAATACGTTAAATAGTTTGACTCTGGAATAGAATAAGAATGTGATGCTCAAAAATTTTACCTTAATTATAATATGAAAAATTAATTTGCTGTATCGTTTCACTGTAAACGACTTAGTGATAAAACATGATCTTCTCGACAGTAACTATATACTTAGTATATCCAACAACTTTAAACCATGTATGTCTTGGCGACACATGAACAATGTTTCAGTTGACCATATAAGACTTGTACAACATAATATTAACCAATATACTTACGTTTATAAAAATAAAGCAGACTGGGGAAGTCATCGTTGTTAATTTCCACAAATATATACAGCATCCTTGGGAAAAGTATTTTAAGAACGTGTTCTCGTTGAGTTACGTGTGAGTGTATTGAACTACAATCCTAAACAAACAAATTACAGTGCTTATCACGCGAACTACAGTGCTCGTGACGTGAACTGAAGTGCTAATCACGTGAACTACAGTGCTAATCACGTGAATTGCAGTGCTAATCACGTGACCTGCAGTGCTAATCACGTGAACTGCAGTGCTAATCACGTAAACTGAAGTGCTAATCACGTGAACTGCAATGCTAACCACGTGAATTGCAATGCTAACCACGTGAATTGCAGTGCTTATCACATAAACTGCAGTGTTTATCACGTTAGCTACAGTGCTTATCACGTGAACTGCAGTGCTAATCACTTAAAGTATGGTGCTCATCACGTGATATGCAGTGCTAATCACGTGAAAAAGGACCGCATATTTTAAAACGGAATGGCACTCCATCCGCTGAACAAATAGATATGTTTCTTTGAAGATAACACACGCAACCGACTGGATTTGTAAAGACCAAATAGGACCAATGCATCATGATTTTCTGTTGACATAATACGGATTATAGCGTATTATGTATCATGGTTGTTGTACAGGAACCCGTCTGAGAAAATTATATCTGTTCCGTCTGTGTAATCAGTTACGCGTAGCAAATCATGAATAAGGAGACCGCTGTCAGCCATTAGACACTAAAACCGTATCGCTGCAGCATTTGTGCCAATTTGATCAGACTAAAGCCTTAAATGTGCTATAATCTTAGCTTTACTGATAATGTTTCAAGAGTATTCGTACTTATGCTTTATTTGATTTAAGGCTGAATCAATACAGAACCGAAAATGTTGAGTATTCTATTAGATTGAATAATTTCATTGATTTCGTGAAACACACTGTATTTGATAATAACTGTAAATGTTATATTGTATTTAATATTAATGCACAAATTCATTTTATTTCACATACAGTGTTCGTTACTGGCATTTTATACAAAAACATATATAATTTAAACTAAAAACTTGTGTATTCTGAACTTAAGATTGTAGTGGCAATATTTTCCATTCAGAGTCGGAAAGCCAGGTCTAACTTACAAATCGCCCGTTCTGTTGAAAATCTTTCAATTATATGCCGAAAGCTTAACAGTAAGTTAGAAGTAGGTCCTCGATTTTATAATTCTAGCTGTTGGGTAGACAACCGTCCGTGTCATTACACGCCTGTGAATGCCCTAACAACTACGCCTTTAATAAGGTGTATATGGAAACAGAACACCGCAAGCAAAGAAATCGATAACACCAAATTAAAGTAAAAACACCATTTGAGATTATGACACGTTCTTTGTAGGGGAATAGTTTTCAAACAATTAAAATGTGTTCAAAGGCCACTAGTCGCCCCCTCATTTTAACTAAACATTAATATCTTTCTATTGAAATAATGTTCACATTTATAAACTATGTTTTTCATCTGAGACTTTCCGTAAAAGCAAATTGGATTTCGCCCTAACATCCTGGTCCTCTGAGATGATTCCATCTGCTATAACATGTCTAACACTATCTGTACCGAATACCTTTATGATTATAACCAAATTAAAATTAAATTAAAACTCAAAGGATATGTACTTCAAGTTTAGAAATGAAAGGTGAATAACCGTAACTGAGATTGCTTTTAGTGCGGAGAGATGTTTTATTCAGAATCCGACGCAATACCAATGTTGAATATCAAGAATAAATATGTACATGTTTGATGTAAGGTTTACGTGTCTTACAAAGTTTGTTTCCTTTTTATTGTATTTTTGTGCTGATATATGTCTATTACGGATCCATTTGATATCTGGCAAGACAGAGTTTTTGAGATCTCAGAGAAGGCATGATTAAGGCATGATGTGTCTTATTCAAACGATAATGCATACATATTTACTTAATTTACCAAGCTTTTAACAAATATAACTTTTCATAATGAATCAATTAGTACATACTACAAGGTATGGGGTAAATGTAAATATTCATTATTAAGTATGGCATATTTAGTATGTGTGTCTATGTTTTAATGTTGGTTAAAAGTATCTTTCAATCTGTTAAACCCTCTACTTAGCGTTGCTGTTGTTTTTATTTCCAACGATAGACGACAGTTCCATTCGTGACACTTTTCAATTGGTTGATGTCTGTTTCACGTGATTTATAGCTCCTTATCATGGCAACTATTTCTCTGAGACCTTAATAGATAAGAAATAGATGCAGCTTAAGTGATTTGTGCACGTTGTCGTATAAATCGCGCGAACGTTAATTAACTTTTACACGTTTGACCACGCGATCTTCGCAATAAACACTGCGATAATAAGAAGTAATATTGGTTAGAGATGCTACATAATTCTGATATATAATTTCGATTTTTACGGATTTTCATTTTAGTTAAGTACCAATAATAATAATGAAAAACATTTATCTCCTAAAAGCAATTTTGCTAATTTGCTTATATGAGAAACTTTTATTTTCTTGATATATCTTGCTGAGTTTTATTGGATTAAAATAAATTAAGTTATTTTTTCACACAGCTCCAGTCATGCCATATTTAATTGATATGCTACATAAAATTCTCAATACGCAAGTTTTAAGATAGTGGGTATTGTTTTATTGAACACATATTCGACATAAAGCAACTAAATAAGAAATGTAAATTGTGTCATGACTATTGTTTCTATTATATGTCACAATTGAAAATAATATACTTGTTGTAAAAAAATACGTTTCATATAGAGGAATTCTGGTGCGCAATATAACATGAGCAGTATACCTGGAATTAAAATATTTGGTGATTACTATTGCAGTTTAGGCTAACAAACATCAATAACGGGTTAATATTATCGAACACTAATGTGAGCACGTTTTCACTATAAAATACATCGAGGTGAGATACATTCTTACATTCATCAAGAAGCAGTGTTCAACTATAGATAATTAGATATAAAGCATTTGCAATAATCAAAATGATATGTAACTAGTGAAAAAAGGAAGAACGCAATCTTTTTTTCGGCTACTGTTCATGTTTAATTTAAACCTAAACACTGCCCCATATATAAGACCATTAATAAGCTTAATTTTGCAATAATATATATTTCGATGGCCTTTATAGCAACATACAAACGTGCAAACGATTCAGTTAGTCAATATATTGATATAAAAAAATTGTGAAGACTTTAGATATTGAAAGCTAGATATTGACCGAGTAAGGCAATACATTTTGACAGGCATTTAGTTTCGGATTCTCTTTTCTTATCATCATGACTGTCTCTCTGTCTGTCTTCATCTTTTATTCATCGCCATAACCTTGAGACTGTTAACAGTGCCTTATTGCTTTAAAATGTCATAAATTGATAAATCGCTCGACTAATTGTCTTGAAATTGTTACAACATTTCTTGCGTACGGTGATGATTGATTGGGTAAAGACTAGAACTTAAATCTGGATTAAAACTACATGTATTTTCATTTAAGAACATTACTTTGACAAACGGCTGTCTTGACCGCTTTCAAAAAGGAAATCATTTGGGCCATTCGTATAATAAAATAAAACTATTGATACTTTCTAATCAAATTTTAAATACTCTGGTAAAGATGATACATGATCCGTAGTTAAGTTTTTGTAATGTATTTCTTTAACGCATTTGTATTTACATATCTACGTGTTTAACTTCGTATAAATAACTTGCATCAAAACAAGCGAACTCGACAACCTATGTTAACCATAAATTTTCAATTAATCATCATCACATAGTTAATAAGATTGGCAGGTGTTTGATGTCATCTTACTCTGGCACCCGTTCTTTACTTTACGACACCGTAGAAAAAGTCTGAAATCATCCAAATCTCCTGTGCTAACACAGGTTTAACTATGTTAAACAGTATGGTAATAAGCACTTATGGTTGGGTGTATGATGAATATTATAAAATGTATATTTGTTATCAACAAGAATAAAATCCCTTTTTGGAACTACTTTGTTGTAGTGGCGTCTAGCCTCGAATATTCCCCCATGTATTCATGCTCAACAACAACAACAACATGCCGGCAAGAATCTTCGTGTTATTTGTTAAGTAAATATTTTGAGTTACAAGAAACATCGTTTATTGAGACGGTGTTCTTTCAAAAGTATATGGCCTTATCTGTTTTGTAAGGTTTTGTGATATATTGGATAGCAGGTTTGTCGCGGTCAAAATTGACATCAAACATTGCATATTTTTGTATAGAATAAAGAAGGAATTTGTTTACGAATGCGTAATTTGTTTGGCTACAGTACTGTTAAATATGAATAATTTAAACGAGGCTGTGCCGGCGATTGTCAGAACTCAGAACTCAGTTTATTATTAAGCAAATAAAGGCCTGTGGCCCAAAATACACAGTATATTACACAAAACATAACACATGTGTGTAGTTGCGTACACATCAATTTACATATAAAATATACCAACGTGTTAAATTGTATTCATAAGATGATATACATACTTACATAATTTCAATAGTGTATCATTATCTGTTGTGCTCATCAGATTATAAAAGTTATGTACAGTATTTCCAACAGTATACCAGTAATATATAAATTCTCTAAGAGCAACGTCATATTTACTACATTGAAAAAATGCATGATATTCACAATCAATAATTGACATATTATTTTCGGTCAAACAAAAATTACATATTCTCAAATTATATGCAATATGCAACTGTCTACCAACTTCAATATTTAATTTGTGGTTGGAGCACCTAAACTTGGTAAAAGCTGTTTTATATTTTAGCGGAATTTCCAACTGCAATTACCTTTCGGTGTTAAGTAGAGATCTATAGTTCCTATAATGGTTACCCATAGATGCATTACTAATGTCATTATGCCAATTCTGGGTGACGCAATCAATACACGCTGACGAAAATTGTATACAAATAAATCTACATTGCCAACATCTTGAGAGATCCAAACGAACCCGAAACCATATCTAAATATTAAGGATTTAACATTCGTTGCCCAGCAATTACGCCCAGCGTTATCTANTTTTTAGGATTATACCATTTATCAAGGGATTTGCACCCATCCATAAACAAAATTTATTAGGCGGGGGATATCAAAGCTTGTTGTTTTTTAAGAGTATCACATTGTTCATCCCACCAAAGTGGCTGTAATGATCGTTTGTAATAAGGTAACAATAGCATATTTTTGCCTGCCTTGTAGTACAGAGCGTTAATTTTATCAATAGCCGCTTCAATTTTTGTATTAATAAAATTTATAACTATATTAGAATTTTCATTCAAGAGCGTATTTATATGAATGCGAAAATCATCTGCAAATCTTTCTCGCCATATATATTTATTAACGCGTGATACTTCTTTATTATTATCTACATCTTTTTTATTGTTATTTATGTGTTCTAAGTTTATTTGACAGATAATTGGAAAATGATCAGATTCTGAGCGGTCAAGTACCTTAAAGTCAATAGTGTTCGCAAATATTTCTGATGAAGCAATCATGTAATCTACAACACTTGCCCCTTCGTTTGAAACACATGTAAAATGTCCTTCCTAATCGTTCGCAAATCTTCCATTTAGAATATGTATATCAAAGACACAGCATAAATTAACTAACGATTTTCCAAAATTATTTCCTCTTAACTTATCTCTATTCGCGCACTGCATATCAAATTCACTACCTTCATAATCTATGTCTCCAAATATATAATGTAAATCATCCCAAGGTATGAAATCTAAGTAATCTTGCGTTCTAGAATTTAAGTCCCCCGATATGAAAAATAGAGCATCGGGATATGTTAATTTCAGCTGTTCTAAATTTTAAAACATGCCATTAATACCATTTTTTTCATCTGTCAGGTTATATATTGGTGACCCTTCTGGAGAGATATACGTGTAATACATAATGACATCTTTTGATTTGAACAATTGTGAAAATTTACAGTACAGAACAACACAATCATTAAATTTAGTATTAATACGTGATATTATATTCAACTTCTGTAAATTGTTAGAAATAAAAACACATATGCCTCCGCTGTTACGTATACTGTTAGGATTAATTTCTCTTACATAATCAAAACACGTATATGATTCTAATAATGAATTGCCAAAAACAGTTTGGTCCATTTTGTGCCTATTCAATGTTAACATACTTCTTTTCCAAGTTTCGTATTACCTCTTTTCCAAGTTTCGTTGACATATTCTTTAATGTTCGAAGATATTGATGGACCTGGTCATTTCTTTCAATATGATATGGGGTAACATTGATAAGAAACTGAATACGTTTGATTTTGTCATTTCTCATAAATAAGTGTGTTTCTTACATCAGTTTGAATCAGACTAGAAAGCCAAATATTTCTTTTTACAAAAATCAAACATGAATGTCATGTAATGAGGGTCTGAGTGCCTGTGACAGGAAAAACAATTCAAGGAATCTGAAAGTGTGAAGGATCAAAAATAGCCAGGGATTACAATATCTGTGCGAATTCTACAGTTTTCCCTATAAGTCATCACCATTAAAAAGTTACAACAACATCACATTGGACGATGATTCTTGCCCTTGTAGTGGGGGACATGTCGGTGGGACGGCAGGAGGCGTTTGAGCTGTTCCGTCGGGACTACGAGCACAACGACTCGATAGAGGAGAACAAGCAGGTGCTCAAGCAGCGGTACGCCGAGGCCAAGACGCTCGGGGAAAGGGTCAACAAGGTCAGGAACAACATCAGTAAGTAGCTTTCTACCATACATTTGAGCCAAGATCTTGGAAAACAGGGTTAAAGCATATGCATAAAGTGTCGTCCCAGATTAGGGGACGACATTTTCTGCCTAAACTGGATTTTCCTTAGTAGAGACTTCCTTTGTACGAAAATTCAATAAAAGCGGAAAGTATTGTCCCTGATTAGCCTATGCTGACTGCACAGGCTAATTTGGAACGACACTGTATGCACATGCATTAAAATGGGTTAAGATTCATTACTATTATTTTTTCTGTTGTTTGTATTGCCAGTCTTTGTGAATGTGATCCCTTGTGACGCTCTTGTTCGAGATACCGTAATGACATGGCAACTTTGGTCTTCCTAATGTTTCAGATCATTGTAAGAGTCAGATACCGTAATGACATGGCAACTTTGGTCTTCCTAATGTTTCAGATCATTGTAAGAGTCAGATACCGTAATGACATGGCAACTTTGGTCTTCCTAATGTTTCAGATCATTGTAAGAGTCAGATACCGTAATGACATGGCAACTTTGGTCTTCCTAATGTTTCAGATCATTGTAAGAGTCAGATACCGTAATGACATGGCAACTTTGGTCTTCCTAATGTTTCAGATCATTGTAAGAGTCAGATACCGTAATGACATGGCAACTTTGGTCTTCCTAATGTTTCAGATCATTGTAAGAGTCAGATACCGTAATGACATGGCAACTTTGGTCTTCCTAATGTTTCAGATCATTGTAAGAGTCAGATACCGTAATGACATGGCAACTTTGGTCTTCCTAATGTTTCAGATCATTGTAAGAGTCAGATACCGTAATGACATGGCAACTTTGGTCTTCCTAATGTTTCAGATCATTGTAAGAGTCAGATACCGTAATGACATGGCAACTTTGGTCTTCCTAATGTTTCAGATCATTGTAAGAGTCAGATACCGTAATGACATGGCAACTTTGGTCTTCCTAATGTTTCAGATCATTGTAAGAGTCAGATACCGTAATGACATGGCAACTTTGGTCTTCCTAATGTTTCAGATCATTGTAAGAGTCAGATACCGTAATGACATGGCAACTTTGGTCTTCCTAATGTTTCAGATCATTGTAAGAGTCAGATACCGTAATGACATGGCAACTTTGGTCTTCCTAATGTTTCAGATCATTGTAAGAGTCAGATACCGTAATGACATGGCAACTTTGGTCTTCCTAATGTTTCAGATCATTGTAAGAGTCAGATACCGTAATGACATGGCAACTTTGGTCTTCCTAATGTTTCAGATCATTGTAAGAGTCAGATACCGTAATGACATGGCAACTTTGGTCTTCCTAATGTTTCAGATCATTGTAAGAGTCAGATACCGTAATGACATGGCAACTTTGGTCTTCCTAATGTTTCAGATCATTGTAAGAGTCAGATACCGTAATGACATGGCAACTTTGGTCTTCCTAATGTTTCAGATCATTGTAAGAGTCAGATACCGTAATGACATGGCAACTTTGGTCTTCCTAATGTTTCAGATCATTGTAAGAGTCAGATACCGTAATGACATGGCAACTTTGGTCTTCCTAATGTTTCAGATCATTGTAAGAGTCAGATACCGTAATGACATGGCAACTTTGGTCTTCCTAATGTTTCAGATCATTGTAAGAGTCAGATACCGTAATGACATGGCAACTTTGGTCTTCCTAATGTTTCAGATCATTGTAAGAGTCAGATACCGTAATGACATGGCAACTTTGGTCTTCCTAATGTTTCAGATCATTGTAAGAGTCAGATACCGTAATGACATGGCAACTTTGGTCTTCCTAATGTTTCAGATCATTGTAAGAGTCAGATACCGTAATGACATGGCAACTTTGGTCTTCCTAATGTTTCAGATCATTGTAAGAGTCAGATACCGTAATGACATGGCAACTTTGGTCTTCCTAATGTTTCAGATCATTGTAAGAGTCAGATACCGTAATGACATGGCAACTTTGGTCTTCCTAATGTTTCAGATCATTGTAAGAGTCAGATACCGTAATGACATGGCAACTTTGGTCTTCCTAATGTTTCAGATCATTGTAAGAGTCAGATACCGTAATGACATGGCAACTTTGGTCTTCCTAATGTTTCAGATCATTGTAAGAGTCAGATACCGTAATGACATGGCAACTTTGGTCTTCCTAATGTTTCAGATCATTGTAAGAGTCAGATACCGTAATGACATGGCAACTTTGGTCTTCCTAATGTTTCAGATCATTGTAAGAGTCAGATACCGTAATGACATGGCAACTTTGGTCTTCCTAATGTTTCAGATCATTGTAAGAGTCAGATACCGTAATGACATGGCAACTTTGGTCTTCCTAATGTTTCAGATCATTGTAAGAGTCAGATACCGTAATGACATGGCAACTTTGGTCTTCCTAATGTTTCAGATCATTGTAAGAGTCAGATACCGTAATGACATGGCAACTTTGGTCTTCCTAATGTTTCAGATCATTGTAAGAGTCAGATACCGTAATGACATGGCAACTTTGGTCTTCCTAATGTTTCAGATCATTGTAAGAGTCAGATACCGTAATGACATGGCAACTTTGGTCTTCCTAATGTTTCAGATCATTGTAAGAGTCAGATACCGTAATGACATGGCAACTTTGGTCTTCCTAATGTTTCAGATCATTGTAAGAGTCAGATACCGTAATGACATGGCAACTTTGGTCTTCCTAATGTTTCAGATCATTGTAAGAGTCAGATACCGTAATGACATGGCAACTTTGGTCTTCCTAATGTTTCAGATCATTGTAAGAGTCAGATACCGTAATGACATGGCAACTTTGGTCTTCCTAATGTTTCAGATCATTGTAAGAGTCAGATACCGTAATGACATGGCAACTTTGGTCTTCCTAATGTTTCAGATCATTGTAAGAGTCAGATACCGTAATGACATGGCAACTTTGGTCTTCCTAATGTTTCAGATCATTGTAAGAGTCAGATACCGTAATGACATGGCAACTTTGGTCTTCCTAATGTTTCAGATCATTGTAAGAGTCAGATACCGTAATGACATGGCAACTTTGGTCTTCCTAATGTTTCAGATCATTGTAAGAGTCAGATACCGTAATGACATGGCAACTTTGGTCTTCCTAATGTTTCAGATCATTGTAAGAGTCAGATACCGTAATGACATGGCAACTTTGGTCTTCCTAATGTTTCAGATCATTGTAAGAGTCAGATACCGTAATGACATGGCAACTTTGGTCTTCCTAATGTTTCAGATCATTGTAAGAGTCAGATACCGTAATGACATGGCAACTTTGGTCTTCCTAATGTTTCAGATCATTGTAAGAGTCAGATACCGTAATGACATGGCAACTTTGGTCTTCCTAATGTTTCAGATCATTGTAAGAGTCAGATACCGTAATGACATGGCAACTTTGGTCTTCCTAATGTTTCAGATCATTGTAAGAGTCAGATACCGTAATGACATGGCAACTTTGGTCTTCCTAATGTTTCAGATCATTGTAAGAGTCAGATACCGTAATGACATGGCAACTTTGGTCTTCCTAATGTTTCAGATCATTGTAAGAGTCAGATACCGTAATGACATGGCAACTTTGGTCTTCCTAATGTTTCAGATCATTGTAAGAGTCAGATACCGTAATGACATGGCAACTTTGGTCTTCCTAATGTTTCAGATCATTGTAAGAGTCAGATACCGTAATGACATGGCAACTTTGGTCTTCCTAATGTTTCAGATCATTGTAAGAGTCAGATACCGTAATGACATGGCAACTTTGGTCTTCCTAATGTTTCAGATCATTGTAAGAGTCAGATACCGTAATGACATGGCAACTTTGGTCTTCCTAATGTTTCAGATCATTGTAAGAGTCAGATACCGTAATGACATGGCAACTTTGGTCTTCCTAATGTTTCAGATCATTGTAAGAGTCAGATACCGTAATGACATGGCAACTTTGGTCTTCCTAATGTTTCAGATCATTGTAAGAGTCAGATACCGTAATGACATGGCAACTTTGGTCTTCCTAATGTTTCAGATCATTGTAAGAGTCAGATACCGTAATGACATGGCAACTTTGGTCTTCCTAATGTTTCAGATCATTGTAAGAGTCAGATACCGTAATGACATGGCAACTTTGGTCTTCCTAATGTTTCAGATCATTGTAAGAGTCAGATACCGTAATGACATGGCAACTTTGGTCTTCCTAATGTTTCAGATCATTGTAAGAGTCAGATACCGTAATGACATGGCAACTTTGGTCTTCCTAATGTTTCAGATCATTGTAAGAGTCAGATACCGTAATGACATGGCAACTTTGGTCTTCCTAATGTTTCAGATCATTGTAAGAGTCAGATACCGTAATGACATGGCAACTTTGGTCTTCCTAATGTTTCAGATCATTGTAAGAGTCAGATACCGTAATGACATGGCAACTTTGGTCTTCCTAATGTTTCAGATCATTGTAAGAGTCAGATACCGTAATGACATGGCAACTTTGGTCTTCCTAATGTTTCAGATCATTGTAAGAGTCAGATACCGTAATGACATGGCAACTTTGGTCTTCCTAATGTTTCAGATCATTGTAAGAGTCAGATACCGTAATGACATGGCAACTTTGGTCTTCCTAATGTTTCAGATCATTGTAAGAGTCAGATACCGTAATGACATGGCAACTTTGGTCTTCCTAATGTTTCAGATCATTGTAAGAGTCAGATACCGTAATGACATGGCAACTTTGGTCTTCCTAATGTTTCAGATCATTGTAAGAGTCAGATACCGTAATGACATGGCAACTTTGGTCTTCCTAATGTTTCAGATCATTGTAAGAGTCAGATACCGTAATGACATGGCAACTTTGGTCTTCCTAATGTTTCAGATCATTGTAAGAGTCAGATACCGTAATGACATGGCAACTTTGGTCTTCCTAATGTTTCAGATCATTGTAAGAGTCAGATACCGTAATGACATGGCAACTTTGGTCTTCCTAATGTTTCAGATCATTGTAAGAGTCAGATACCGTAATGACATGGCAACTTTGGTCTTCCTAATGTTTCAGATCATTGTAAGAGTCAGATACCGTAATGACATGGCAACTTTGGTCTTCCTAATGTTTCAGATCATTGTAAGAGTCAGATACCGTAATGACATGGCAACTTTGGTCTTCCTAATGTTTCAGATCATTGTAAGAGTCAGATACCGTAATGACATGGCAACTTTGGTCTTCCTAATGTTTCAGATCATTGTAAGAGTCAGATACCGTAATGACATGGCAACTTTGGTCTTCCTAATGTTTCAGATCATTGTAAGAGTCAGATACCGTAATGACATGGCAACTTTGGTCTTCCTAATGTTTCAGATCATTGTAAGAGTCAGATACCGTAATGACATGGCAACTTTGGTCTTCCTAATGTTTCAGATCATTGTAAGAGTCAGATACCGTAATGACATGGCAACTTTGGTCTTCCTAATGTTTCAGATCATTGTAAGAGTCAGATACCGTAATGACATGGCAACTTTGGTCTTCCTAATGTTTCAGATCATTGTAAGAGTCAGATACCGTAATGACATGGCAACTTTGGTCTTCCTAATGTTTCAGATCATTGTAAGAGTCAGATACCGTAATGACATGGCAACTTTGGTCTTCCTAATGTTTCAGATCATTGTAAGAGTCAGATACCGTAATGACATGGCAACTTTGGTCTTCCTAATGTTTCAGATCATTGTAAGAGTCAGATACCGTAATGACATGGCAACTTTGGTCTTCCTAATGTTTCAGATCATTGTAAGAGTCAGATACCGTAATGACATGGCAACTTTGGTCTTCCTAATGTTTCAGATCATTGTAAGAGTCAGATACCGTAATGACATGGCAACTTTGGTCTTCCTAATGTTTCAGATCATTGTAAGAGTCAGATACCGTAATGACATGGCAACTTTGGTCTTCCTAATGTTTCAGATCATTGTAAGAGTCAGATACCGTAATGACATGGCAACTTTGGTCTTCCTAATGTTTCAGATCATTGTAAGAGTCAGATACCGTAATGACATGGCAACTTTGGTCTTCCTAATGTTTCAGATCATTGTAAGAGTCAGATACCGTAATGACATGGCAACTTTGGTCTTCCTAATGTTTCAGATCATTGTAAGAGTCAGATACCGTAATGACATGGCAACTTTGGTCTTCCTAATGTTTCAGATCATTGTAAGAGTCAGATACCGTAATGACATGGCAACTTTGGTCTTCCTAATGTTTCAGATCATTGTAAGAGTCAGATACCGTAATGACATGGCAACTTTGGTCTTCCTAATGTTTCAGATCATTGTAAGAGTCAGATACCGTAATGACATGGCAACTTTGGTCTTCCTAATGTTTCAGATCATTGTAAGAGTCAGATACCGTAATGACATGGCAACTTTGGTCTTCCTAATGTTTCAGATCATTGTAAGAGTCAGATACCGTAATGACATGGCAACTTTGGTCTTCCTAATGTTTCAGATCATTGTAAGAGTCAGATACCGTAATGACATGGCAACTTTGGTCTTCCTAATGTTTCAGATCATTGTAAGAGTCAGATACCGTAATGACATGGCAACTTTGGTCTTCCTAATGTTTCAGATCATTGTAAGAGTCAGATACCGTAATGACATGGCAACTTTGGTCTTCCTAATGTTTCAGATCATTGTAAGAGTCAGATACCGTAATGACATGGCAACTTTGGTCTTCCTAATGTTTCAGATCATTGTAAGAGTCAGATACCGTAATGACATGGCAACTTTGGTCTTCCTAATGTTTCAGATCATTGTAAGAGTCAGATACCGTAATGACATGGCAACTTTGGTCTTCCTAATGTTTCAGATCATTGTAAGAGTCAGATACCGTAATGACATGGCAACTTTGGTCTTCCTAATGTTTCAGATCATTGTAAGAGTCAGATACCGTAATGACATGGCAACTTTGGTCTTCCTAATGTTTCAGATCATTGTAAGAGTCAGATACCGTAATGACATGGCAACTTTGGTCTTCCTAATGTTTCAGATCATTGTAAGAGTCAGATACCGTAATGACATGGCAACTTTGGTCTTCCTAATGTTTCAGATCATTGTAAGAGTCAGATACCGTAATGACATGGCAACTTTGGTCTTCCTAATGTTTCAGATCATTGTAAGAGTCAGATACCGTAATGACATGGCAACTTTGGTCTTCCTAATGTTTCAGATCATTGTAAGAGTCAGATACCGTAATGACATGGCAACTTTGGTCTTCCTAATGTTTCAGATCATTGTAAGAGTCAGATACCGTAATGACATGGCAACTTTGGTCTTCCTAATGTTTCAGATCATTGTAAGAGTCAGATACCGTAATGACATGGCAACTTTGGTCTTCCTAATGTTTCAGATCATTGTAAGAGTCAGATACCGTAATGACATGGCAACTTTGGTCTTCCTAATGTTTCAGATCATTGTAAGAGTCAGATACCGTAATGACATGGCAACTTTGGTCTTCCTAATGTTTCAGATCATTGTAAGAGTCAGATACCGTAATGACATGGCAACTTTGGTCTTCCTAATGTTTCAGATCATTGTAAGAGTCAGATACCGTAATGACATGGCAACTTTGGTCTTCCTAATGTTTCAGATCATTGTAAGAGTCAGATACCGTAATGACATGGCAACTTTGGTCTTCCTAATGTTTCAGATCATTGTAAGAGTCAGATACCGTAATGACATGGCAACTTTGGTCTTCCTAATGTTTCAGATCATTGTAAGAGTCAGATACCGTAATGACATGGCAACTTTGGTCTTCCTAATGTTTCAGATCATTGTAAGAGTCAGATACCGTAATGACATGGCAACTTTGGTCTTCCTAATGTTTCAGATCATTGTAAGAGTCAGATACCGTAATGACATGGCAACTTTGGTCTTCCTAATGTTTCAGATCATTGTAAGAGTCAGATACCGTAATGACATGGCAACTTTGGTCTTCCTAATGTTTCAGATCATTGTAAGAGTCAGATACCGTAATGACATGGCAACTTTGGTCTTCCTAATGTTTCAGATCATTGTAAGAGTCAGATACCGTAATGACATGGCAACTTTGGTCTTCCTAATGTTTCAGATCATTGTAAGAGTCAGATACCGTAATGACATGGCAACTTTGGTCTTCCTAATGTTTCAGATCATTGTAAGAGTCAGATACCGTAATGACATGGCAACTTTGGTCTTCCTAATGTTTCAGATCATTGTAAGAGTCAGATACCGTAATGACATGGCAACTTTGGTCTTCCTAATGTTTCAGATCATTGTAAGAGTCAGATACCGTAATGACATGGCAACTTTGGTCTTCCTAATGTTTCAGATCATTGTAAGAGTCAGATACCGTAATGACATGGCAACTTTGGTCTTCCTAATGTTTCAGATCATTGTAAGAGTCAGATACCGTAATGACATGGCAACTTTGGTCTTCCTAATGTTTCAGATCATTGTAAGAGTCAGATACCGTAATGACATGGCAACTTTGGTCTTCCTAATGTTTCAGATCATTGTAAGAGTCAGATACCGTAATGACATGGCAACTTTGGTCTTCCTAATGTTTCANTGCAGGGTCCTGTCTAGGCGGACCAGGGTTTCTCTCCACATCACCACACATAAGTATCATAACAGCCATGCACGGGCTCAGGCGCCAAATGAGAGAAATCGACTTTCGCCAAAATAAGCACCTTTACACATTTGATACGTCTTAGCTTAATCACAAACCATCCAATTCGCACACGCCATGCATTTATATCCACTCCCATTTTACTTAAATATTGAAAATATTGAAAAAATCGAGAAAACTATTCACGTGCAGAAAAAACACAACCATCTTATCCAAGGGACGCAACTACTAGGTCATGCCATTGTGTTTACGAGTAGAGCTTAACTGTCTGAGTTTATTGGTTTGCTCGTCATAACTCTTTATTGTATAATTTTGTTTCAAATCGCTCACAAACACATTTTTATGGTTGCATAACACTGCCAAATGATAACCATATAGATTCACAAACAAAAGTGGTTATTGACTACATAAACATGTTATTATTATGCGCCAACATAAGAGAAATGTAAGAGGGGTGTATAATGGAATCATGTTTAACGTATGATCGTTGGTGATGCCTTCGGCCCAGGGAATAACTCGTCAACTGTCACAGGTAACACCATGAAACTTCGTTAGTAAATATATTTCATTTTAAGGAGTCGCAGTGCACCAGAACAATAACTCTTGCTACAATAATTACATGAATATTACCCTTTTAAATGTGTCTATACTTACATGTTTCCTGCGGATTTACTTCTTCTTACACATAGAATATATCATTCGCACATTTCACTCTAAATCTTGCTAATAAAGAAGAAACAGCAAAGCCCAACCAGCAAATTGGTATGCTATGTGTGTGGAAGGAGGGGGTATTTCATGTTGTCTGTTGTGTGTTTATTTTTTGATAGAGTTTGCGCCGTTTTCACGGTATTTCAATCCTAGTACGACTGTTAGTTAACCTACCGACACTCTTCGTGGTTCAGTGAGTTTTCCTTAAGAAAGCGCTCATGATTACGCCATTAACTGACAACTGTCCTTTCTAAATCAGAGGTAGGGGCGAAATGACCTGACACATTATTTCAAGGCAAATACCCACAACAGTTATGTGGCCGTTTAAGTATATAACCACTCGATGCAGTCCAGCGCACTTTCAACGGAGCTAGTTGACCCTAAACTAGATAGTTCTCATGTAAAACTGCTTTACAAAACACTGAACTGAATTAAACTACCCAAAACTGACAGGAAGATGTGAGTTATACTTCAAGCATTATGAGTTATACGGAATATAAACGTGTTATAAAGTATAAAGTGTTACGATCAATTGATCGTATTAATATCAAGATACAGTAAGTAAATTAGATATTTGGTAACCTAACACCCCCAATAATCTATAATATGTTTATCACTTATTGGAACTATTATATCATTTATTTTAACACGGAACGTGCCAAATTTCATATAAACAAAGAAGAAAATCGTCTATGGGTTGTTAAAACAAATATTCATTAAAACATTTGCTTGTTAAACAAATATTAATTAAAACATTTGCCTTTTAAAGCCAATCGTACTTTAAATTAATATTAAGATGGTATACCGTAAATAAAGTGCACATGGAAAAAGATAATTGGTAATTTACTAATTAATCGCGTATACTTTTCAAAACACAACAGCTTATGAACACGCACATTGTGTGATGAACGTTAAGTCCCTTTGCCAGCATCTCTATTGTGATTCTTGATATAATTATACCACGCCATATAAAATATTTATTTCATTAGAAGTTCTGTCCGGTAAGCGCAGTGAATGGTACACGTGCCTCTAACCTAGGCCACATAGGCCACAATGATTAAACACCCGCTCCCGGCGCAGGTGAGCTTCGTTGGTGGTCACCATACCGGACAGGTCCGGTTGCCTCCGGCTACTCCGGAAACCCTCGACGGCACAACAGGTCACGCGTGTATCGTGCTGTTTTTTTTTAAATTTGACCCAGCATTTGTAAAAATATTGCAAGATATGTACATATCAAGAAAAGAAATTCATTTCTGCGTTTAATAAGACCGAGTTCATTCAAATCGCTGCTTAATTGCTGAAGTAATGGCTGTTCAAAGCGATGCACCCTTTATTCGGGTCATTTTGAGTTGAATAGCGTGTATAAATATATATATATATATATTGATAATAAATTGATCCAATTTAGAAGGATGGGAGAGTACACTAGGCATAAATGAGTTAGTATAATAGCAACACGCTAACCACCTGTGTTCTAAGCACAACGCCAATGCCGACACGTTAACAGGACCAACATTTGTGTCTATATGTCGTATAAACACAACTGCCTTGAATGTCTACAACACTCAATTTCATTCATTTCGAAGAGGATATGTACCTTTTGTTTTTTTTGTTATGTTTTTTTTTTTTTTTGTTGATGTATTTATTTATTTATTTATTTTATTTATTTATTTTTTGGGGTGGAGAAGGTTTCACAAATTTGGAAATGAAATATTATGATGCACTCATTCGGTTCCAGTGGCGATAGATGTCAATGGATACTGAAATAATTAAGTTAAAGTCTGGGTTAGAAAGATACGCCGAAAAACATTGTACGGCGTTAATGCTGGTTTATGTTGGTGAAAGGTCATCAGTAATATCAATGAGATCAGCGCGAATTGTGATGACTTTTTTCAGCACAATATTTATAAGCAGCACCCCAAATGAATAAATGGGTATCGCCAGAATTAGCGCTCATTTAGTGATCAACTATACATGTTGACTGGTTTATAAGAAAGGGCGAGTTGGGTAATTTTGGTAGGATCATTTTCGTAAACTTAATGCGAAATTTAATAAACATACATGCAACTCCCGGTACATAACCAGAATCAAAACCATTATAGCCATCAATTGGTCTTTTATTTTAGGGAAGGAACTAATTGCATATACCACACACTTCAAAACAGGCTACACTGAACATCACAATACACAACTTATCAAACATTTGTAAATTTGGGGTCAATGCCATTAAAAGGTTAATACAAAGCTTCTATGAAAGGCTTAAGTGAAGTCCTAAATGAGTCGCGTTCTGAAAAAACTGGGCATAATGCTTGTGCGTAATTTGTCATCCCAGATTAGCTTGTGCAGTCCGCACAGGCTCATAAGGGACGTCACTTTCCGCTGTTTATGGAATTTTTCGTTTAAATGATGTTTCTTAGCGAAAATCCAGTTTAGGCGGAAAGTGTCGTCTCGGATAAGCCAGTGCGGACTGCACATGCTAATCTGGGATGACAATTTACGCACATGCATTATGCCCAGTTTTCTCAGAACGCGACACCTATGACAGGCTTAAGTGAAGTCCTAAATTTGATATAACTGAAGCAATCTCGCTCTCGTGTTGTACATGCACAATGCCAATTGTACAGCAGAACAAAATCTTCCACTTTAATAGTGTTTGATGAAGCCTTCAAAACACATCTTTTATCATCGAAGCTTTGCCCAGATTTTCCTGGAAAAGGTTTAATTCCATTATCGTAACCAACGGCGCGTGAAAAAGATTAATAATACAATCTAATTGCGTATAGTCGAGTAGCGATGCGTTTTAACCACAAATCAAATAAAGGCATTATGTTAAATAACGAATATTTGCTATGTATAATTGTTCATTGGTCAATAAACAATACCTTAGGGTTCGGATACGTGTTGATGAAATAACAAGGGTATTCAGAATTTGAATATACAATCTACAATATACAGGCTTAAATTGTTGCTTATGTCAGAAATAAATTGTTCTTAAGGAAAAATGTTAAATGACCAATACGGGGAATCACGCGGTCAGATTTGAGAAAAAAATTGCCGCCGATGCCTCGCTTAGATGCAGAAATTGAGTCTTCAAACAGGTACATCTACCTTATTACTTACTTGTTTTTAATCGGATGACGCCTATGATAGGGCCAGCTTGAAGCGGTTTCAACGAGTATCAACCGTTTTCATCTGGTTGGTCCGAGTGTGGAGATAACTCATGGAATATTACGCGATTTCCTGAACCGTCAATTGACATTGAACACGGACAAACAATTATATCACTGTTTCCACACTAATTAGAACTGTTTAAGTACCAGTTGTTCATGCGGACGCATTTTGGTTGACAAAAAAATGGATAACTCGATAACTCATGGCGTTATTTTCAAGGTAAAGTTGAGATTCGATTGGTTTTGACGATTGATATTGAGCACGGACTTCGCCCTCATACACGGACAACTTCTAGAACAACGCATATGTCAAAGAATACCGTTTTCTCCGCCCAATAAGTCTAAAAAAAACTCGCATTGTCATGTTCTGGTACATGAAGCGATATATATCTAATGAAAAGGCACTGTAAATGTTAGTTTCGTATACGAAATTAACTTTCTGGATGTTTTTTGTAATTTAATACAGTGTTTAAATTTGATTATGGATATTTTTTTATTGAAGCAGTTTTTTAGGTCAACATATTCTCCATGAATCACCATGAAAAGGACCTGACTACTTGCACAGATGCATCTTGGGGGATGAAGTTATGATCACTTGGGCAACAGATTTTTCATCTGCTTGTAAGAACTTAATTTTGCATATAGTGACTGTTATAATTCTTACCCCTTTAAATGATTCTTTGTAACTCCGGTTTTACTAAAAACATATGCATCGAAACACACCAAAAGTACAAATATTAACACTATTTTAGTTTGAATTTTAAGTTGATTTGAATAAGAAGTTTTTATTTAGAATGTTGATGTGTAGGGAATCCATTTAAGACAAAGATTGCATAACATATCTTAATAAATAAAGAAACTTGTACAAGCTAAAGTTCGGTGTATCCTGATGATAACCAGCCATAAGAGTTTTAATGTCATGACTGTCAGTTTTGTGTAATTCCAAATTATTTTAAGATACATTAGTAGGATTACATTTTTGCACTGATACTTTGTTTTGTTTATTTTTTTCTATTTACAGAAATGTTGATGTGGAATAAGTCAAATTATTTGCTGTAACTGTGTATGTCTCTTCATTATGTGGACATATGTTTTGGAGATTAAGATCACCATGTCCTGTTTTAATGGAGATCATCTATGAATATTTATTCTTACAATGGAAATTCAAGCCTGAAATATAAATTAGAAAACATTTTCATGTACATGCTGGAATTTTATTTGAAGTGTAAAACTAAAATAATTGAGAATAATTATTTTTTAACACAAACACAGTTTTATTATAATAATAATTGTATAAACATAAGAGAAATCAGTGTTTTAGTGATGTATTTAATTAAGTGTTTGACCTATTTAATACCTAAACTATGTTTTTTTATGTTGATTGTAAGGGTAATCAAAATAACAATAGGCTAACTTTAAGGGACTTGTTCACAGATTTATGCATTTTTTTAAGTATGTCAGTAGACGCCTTAAATTGCTTGATTTTAACCTCCAAATAGAATGTTTGAAAAGATAAAAACAACAGAAAATATAAGTACCCATGGGGGCCCTTAAATTATTTTGCCTTTACCACTCTGCCATCCTGAATATTATATTTAAGCATTCATTATATACTTGATATATGTGATCCAAGTGAAATAGCAAAATTTAACAGAAAGAACAGAATCATTAAAAATTATTCAATCATTACTCTTTATAATTTTATCCATTACACATGATGATTACTCATAAAATAGCTGTATTTTCAGTTTGAGTCTACATCATAAGTGGCATTTTGCTCCCTGATTTACAGTATTCTTTTTTATGTGGTATCTGTGACTAAAATTTGGAAAATGGTCATTTTTACTATCTGTGCACAATTCACTTTGATCTTTATTCTTAGTTTTGTGATCAATGGAATGCTTAATACCATTTCAATAGTAAATGAGATTACGGGTAAGTACTTGTTAAACAATACGGCCGTAAAATTTGCAAAGCCATCTTTATTGTATCTCAAATTGTGTAAAGCAATTCTGGGATTTTTATGGTTTCTACTATTTAATTACTCTTTTGAGTTATAATGCCTTACTTACTATAAGTAAATGTAATTTGCGTAAGTTTTAAATTCATAAAATTGTTCAAAAATAATAATAACATATGAAAATATACATTTGTTTGTGTTGTGTAGTACATTTGCTTCCATGGCAACCAATTTTTTAAAATGATACCATTGTTATTTTTCTACATTTTGAACACCGAATTAACTCAAAATATTCACATGGATGTACTTTTCAATTATGTCATAAATTGTAAAAGAATATAAATACACAAGTAATATTTAAAGAGATTGTTTTTTATAAACTGAATTTAGTAGGTTTTTTTTCTAAAAATAATGACTATTTCCAAAAATATTTCAGTCATGATGTTGGTAAAGCAATCTATGCATGTTTAACTAAAGGTCCATTTGAATAGGGAACAAAGCTTATATTTACCTACTTTAAGATAATTGCAGTTGGCCAAAAAAATGATCTGAATGATCAATCAAACACAACTTTCATGGAACAATGAAAAGTATCACAGAAAATCTAAATAGTGTTTCCGCTTAGATATCAACCAATAACTAAAAAATATATTATTGTTGTTCATTTGAAACATGATGATTTTCAAGCCTTTATAAATATGGTAAAAATATGTTGAGTTGTGATATCATAATTTGGATCTACCACCACTAAATAAAATCCGCAGAGAACTGTTTTTATACATTTTCTATACGGTCGCCATGGCGTAGTGGATATGGTGTCCATCTAGCGACCGGGATTTCATGGGTTCAATCCCCACGGTGGGCTCAGGGTTCTATAGATCGCCTCCAAAGACACCAAGTACTGGTTCTACCCAGGAAACAGACTCAAGAGCCGTCCACAGTCAAGTACAAGCCAGATTTGGTATCTTCTATGTATCTATCCAGATCCAAATATGTAATATTTCCCAAACCATACAATTCTGTAAATGAAATTATAACAAGAGTGCCAAACTGTCACAAGATACGCCCGTTCGAAGGTTTTGGACACCATGCTCAATGCTTGAAATGCACTAAGTGACCTCAAGACCTAGTTATTGACTTGGCATGACCCATATTTGAACTTGACCTAGATATCATTTAGATGTAACATCTGACTAAATTTGGTGAAGATCAGATGAAAACTACTTCAATTAGAGAGCGGACACCATGCTAAATGCTTTAAATGCACCATGTGACCTCGTTTTTGACCGGGCATGACCCATATTCGAACTTGACCTACATATCATCTAGACACAACTTGTAACCAAATTAGGTGAAGATCAGATGAAAACTACTTCAATTAGAGAGCGGACACCATGCTAAATGCTTGAAATGCACTAAGTAACCTCGTGACCTAGTTTTTGACCCGGCATGACCCATATTTAAACCTGACCTACATATCATATAGACACAACTTTTGACCAAATTTGGTGAAGATCGGGTGAAAACTACTTCATTTAGAGAGCGGACACCATGAAATCCTTGAAATGCACTAAGTGACCCCATGACCTAGTTTTTGACCCGGCATGACCCATATTCCAACTTGGCCTAGATATTGTCTAGACTCAACTTCTGAGCAAGTTTGGTGAAGATCGGATGAAAACTATTTGAATTAGAGTCCGGACAAAGTGGCGCCGTTGAAAATGCACTAATTGACCCTATGACCTAGTTTTTGACCCGGCATGACCCATATTCGAACTTGGCCTATATATCAACTAGATGCAACTGCTGACCAAGTTTGGTGAAGATCGGATGAATACAATTTGAATTAGAGTCCGGACAAAGTGATGCCTTCCGCCCGCCGCCCGCCCGCCAAGGGGTTTCACATAATACGTCCCGTATTTTATACGGGCGTATAAAAAAATATTACCTTATTAAAAAAGGGAAAACCTTTGTTTTTCTCCTCCTTTTTTGAAAATCCATTTATAATAATTCAGTGACGCATTAAACAGAATCAAAGATAACCTTCCAGTAAATTCAATCCTAGAAGGAAACTCTTTGATTTTGTTACACTCTGTAAAATCGTAAATGAATGATTCAAAAACAAGCCAGTGTCTTCTGCATCATCCATGTATTCCAATTTCCAGTCCGCTCCATACATTCCAGTTTGACATCAATCTAACTAACCTTTTATATAAAAATTGCTTCTGTAACAATCCTTTCTTCTGTATTTACACAATGCTTATCCAGTAATACAAAGCATGGCCCGAGGTAATTCAAAATAAACAATCCATTAAACTTTGTTTACATTTGACCTTGTTTTTCTTGTCCCGATTTTGCAAACAATGGAAACAACTGTGCTCTCTATAATGAACTTCATTAAGATAAATGTAGACCAATTAAGCGATTTTTTTCATTTTCAAGAGAAAAGACATGCTTCTTTTGTAGAAAATGCACTTTTCTTGACCTCCAAAAGGCCTTCGACACTGTTAATCACTCTATACTTCTCATGAAATTAAGTGCAGCAGGTCTTGGTGATGATATATTAAGGTGGTTCAATTCATACCTTACAGAAAGACAGCAACGTGTTGATGTTTCAGGCACTCATTCCGGTACAGCCCCAATATCATGTGGAGTTCCACAAGGGTCAATTCTAGGTCCCCTGCTCTTCCTGATCTATGTCAATGATATGTCTGCTGTGGTTAAAAATAAGCTCCTCCTATATGCAGATGACTCAGGTATTCTTGTGTCTGGTAAGTGTAAATCTGATATTGAAAGGTTATTGAAAGAAGATTTACATCTGGTTAGTCAGTGGTTGGTTGACAATAAGTTGTCTCTGCATTTAGGTAAGACGGAGTCTATTCTATTTGGTTCTAGGCATAATATCATGTCAAACTCTTCTCTTGATATTTCTTGTAAAGGTACCATTATTGAATCTACATCTTCAGTCAAATACCTAGGGGCTACATTGGATCAAACTTTGTCCTTTGAAACCATGGCTCGTTCAGTCATTCAGAAGGCCAACACCAGGTTAAAATATCTATATAGAAAAAAAGAATATCTCACTCAGCAAACCAAGAAACTTCTTGTCATGTCTTTAATCCAATGTCATTTTGATTATGCCTGCTCTATATGGTACCATAGTCTCACAAAAATGTTACAAAATAAGCTCCAAACCACCCAGAATAAGTTTTTGCGGTTTGTTCTAGGTCTCGATGCAAGGGCACACATTTGGCCAGAACATTTTCGTTTGCTCAACTGGCTACCAGTCAATAAACGTGTAGACCAGATTGTTCTTGGCCATGTTTTAAGATAACAAATGGATTGGCCCCTGACTATATGGGAGAACATTTTATTCCGCAGGCCTTTTTTCATTCATACAGGACCAGGTTAACTCAAAAAGGTGCATTTGCTGTCCCCAAGGTCAAAGGTTTTGGTTCAAAGTCCTTTTGTTACACGGGATGCTCATTATGGAACAATTTACCCTCCAGTTTAACACAGATTGATAGATTGTCTGTTTTTAAGTCATCTTTAAAAAATCATTTATTAGAAAATCTGTAACTTTTTATGTGTATTGTTTGTTTTTTTCGGCTTAAGGAATCAGTTTTAGTCAGCAATTTTTATCAAATTTGATCCTATCTTCAATATATGTTATGCATTCTCCATTTTTTATTCTAAGTATTTTAGGATGGTGTAATAAATGATGCTATCTGTGATATTTAAATTATTTCTTACAAATTTTTAATAGTGTATTTTTAAGATCTCATAATTAATAATGATATCTGTGCTATTTAAAGTATCAAAATGGTCTGTGATATACATGCATAGTATTTAATCTATTTATTTAAATTATGTTGGTCATTTTATTGATGTAATTTTGTTTAATATTTGTGTAAGTGCCACTCTATGTCATGCCACCAGCTCAAAGGACCACAATGGAAATATGGGTTTACTCATTTTTGTGTTATCCTTGGTGTTGGTATGTATGTTATGGTATATTTATTTTCATGTATGTTATATTTTTATATTTTGTACATGTTGTAAATGCCCTTGCATGCATTCCTTGCCGAAATAAATCTATCTATCTATCTAATTAGCTGGTGAATACGTGCCCAGATTTTAGTACATTATTGTTTGAGGGGGTTTGCAATTAAATGACCGTCCCCGAAATGCATCTGGAGATATTTGAAAAAGTCGAAAGATCTGCTATTAATCGGTAGATAATTGTCAGTCAAGCATTGACTTTACCAAGTATCATTGCATTATCCTATCGTTTTACTTACAACTCTTGAACGAACCACCGATGGGCGGATGGATAAATTGTTTGTCTGTAGGTTGATTGTACCTGATGTGTACGCCGCTTCAAGCCCGAATATCCGCTACATGTTACTGTAAGAATATATAACGCTATTTGTATGGATGTGGTTCTGTCAATTAAGTAATATCTAATTATAATGAGTAATATAAGTGTTGTCTTTCACTGAAATTTTATTTTCAATACAAATGATGTATATAATATATTAGTTAACATAACTAGAGTAAATGCAGTTGTATTTGATACTTTCCGTTTAGTCTCCTTATGATTTTCTCACAAAGTAAACGTGTTCAATTATCCAGATAATTGTTTAATCAAGTATGTGAATGAAAATTACCGTAGAAGATTTAAATTATTGTCACTGATTAAAATATTATTATAATTGAGTAAATATTGAATTATGGGTCATGGCGTTTTCTAGACGTCTCGAGAAGGAAATAAAAATCGGGGGTCCGACAAGACACAGAACTTAAAATATTTTTACTGCTGTTGTATATTTAGGACAAAAATGCCATCAGTGTTAGTTTCAACGCCATCTTTTGATGGTTTTAAATAGTTTGTTTAATAAAATGAACATGAATTCATGGGACGCAAAAACACATAATTGCAATAATATGTATAATATCAATACATGGATTTAATAAAAGACAGTTTGTAAAATATGTGTGCCGCCCTCTAGATTAAAAGAAATTCTATTGTAATATTTCATCATAAAAACAGATAATCTTGTTTAAGGACTTCCATAATGCTCACATATTTACATATAATTTTAATATTTATTTGCAATTCTGTTTCAGAAACATGTATGATAACAATTTGACGTTTCAAAATACTCATTCTTAAATATGTTAACGTTGGACTTGCGCTTGCTCTCTACAAAACACTGAATAATGGCATTGATGAAATCTTACCAGTGGATTGCTCAATAATAGTACGGCTGTCGTGTCATCGAGATCAATATGTATTATTAACAACGGAGATTGACATCAAAGTATGGCACAGTATAAAGTCGGCAGAGAAGAGGAGCTAGATCACAAATATCCATTTGTCATAATCGACGCGAGCTGAAGCAAGTTTCCTTTAGAATAATGATTATGATTTAGTTCACGAACGGTCAACTGATGCGTGTGTGTAAGGGATTTATTTACAGGTCCTCCAGCGTCTTCACGACTGCTTCATGTATAGACCTGCCGGTCAACTGATGCATTTAGGTGTTATCCATTTTAACCAATGTTATGTGTGCCCACTATTCGGACTATAATAAAATTTTAAATCAGCTGATTTGGATATACTTTTTCGTAACAATCTCGGACAAAGTGTACGCATAGTATATTAATTTGAATAAAATAGTTATAGATAAATTGAAACTAACCAGAGAGAGCTCACTTTATACAAGAGAAATTTGATTATAGGGTGTCTAGCCAATACTTTAAATAATTTAAAGGTGTCAGTTAGCAATATTTCCTTTAGTAATGTAAGCTTCTTAACTCTAATGTTATTTAACAATCTGGATCCAACTGCACTAGTGTGACTCCATCAGACGAAGACAGTGTATGAACGTTATGGCTTAAATGAGTTCCAACAGTATAATTTCGTATTTATTGAAATAAACAGATGCATTCATTTAAGCTGGTAAATTCATTACAAAATTCATATACTTATATACAATAGACGTTCGAGGCATTTGGTTTCATGTTCCAGTTCAGGTCTAATCGTCTAATTGTATGATACTTATACAGCTATTTTGTAAAATAAATAATTCTAAAAAGCTAAAACCATGACGTATCAGCACATTGCGGTGCAGAATTTTAACATGTTCAAAATACATGTGTGTCGCTATTGTTTAACAATGTTCTTGTCTCAAATAACACGGCGTCCGCCCCCACCCACATCGCCATCCCCCCCAAAAAAAGGAAGTAGGTCAATCACTTTTACTAAATATAATGAGTTAGCATATGTTTCATTATAAAGTAACTATTGCTAACTTACCACAGCAGGGGGGGGGCAATACATTGATATTTCAAGAGTATTATTTCAGTTACATGAAAGGGACAATTTTAATATCAGAAAAAAAAATCACAACATATAACTGCCCAAAGCCTTAATGTCACGACCTATCGTATTTTTACAATGAACTGAGACTTCGAACATGATATTTTTTTATTAAAATAATTGTTGCTACAATACTCTGGATACTGTTGAAAGCCGACATATCATGGAGATAAATTATATTCATTACTGAATAACTAGTAACCGATTGCAGCGTTTTTCTTGGTAAAGACATTTTTTTTTGTAATAATATCTCGCATGACATTTCATACTAGAAAGAGTTAAAGTTGCAAGAGATTTATTAGTAACACACATTTACCTCGACCAAAACACTTCTGATTCTTTTAGATTAAACATTACGTAAGCTCACTGGAGAAATGTAACCCAGCTTTCGCGGACTTGACACGTCAAGATGCACAAAATAGAAACATGTCTGGTATAAAGTAGTCCGTGTAAATAACGCAAGTGTGAATATACCCTAAACGTCTGTTCACAGATCCAATAAACCATTTTCCGTCCGTGCACGTATGGTCGTTAGTATATAGTTTTATTCGAAATACATTAGAAATACAGTCAATGAGTATACAAGTTCAAAACATAATAACATATATAAAAGGATAAACATGTGATTCATAAAGGTGTTAATTAAAGTATCAATAAATGAAAAAGGTATAGGACAATTAGATTACAGCATTTAGAATCTTTTAAACAATGTTATAATGATAACATAAAAAAAAAACAAAGGACGAAACTTTTCGAGATAGCGAGAAGTCAAGATTAAGTAAAACATTATAAACAATTAATCATAATTATATGTCTACATGTTTCTTAGTAGATATCACGTCCAAAACATTGGTATTCTAACGTTTGAATATGTAAAAACCAAATTTCAAAAGCAAGTAATTGTGTTATTGCATGTAATAAGTTTCTTCTGAAGTGAGTTATATATCTTATGTACTTTTCACTATTAGAAGAACCTGGAATATAGACTTTGAACGTGTAAATTCGTTGAATGATAAGAAAACGGAAAACACAATGTTGAGATTTCAATAGTGAAACGAGCATTGAAACATATTTCATAATTGACTCAGTGTAAATACACGTATAGGCTTTTGAACGTATTGGAAGCAATTGTTTAACTGGATCCTACCCTACACTTGAATAAACCCTGGAACAACTGGAAAGCTTAACAAATGTGCTCAGAAGGAAATTTCCAAAAAATAAATATGATAAAGGGAATGTTATGTTGATCACTGCGACATTTCAAGACTGGTCGACTGAAATGCGATTCTGTCTTCTAAACTAACGAGCCCATCGATCAATACTTATGGACAGCGCATCAAAATCGCTGCACCGACATTTTGGATGGCTTTAGATAGGTTTGATAGCGAACTTTGCCGTCGCCGGAGAAGATCTTCACTTGATATCTGCATATGTAGGAATGCTAGCTTTACAAATATCGGATACAAATGCAGTAGCAGAACATTACGAACATAAGGCAATAACATTATACAAGTCACAACTATGAACATTATATTATATTTTCTGCAATCTTTAGGGCCACGCTGTCAATTTATAATTTGAGTATAAATAACACATTTAGCATGTCTCTCGAACATCAGAAAGTTGTAAAAACAAACAAAACATAACTCGCATTTCCATCTAAATTGAATATACTCCTTTTTATGATAATGCTACAGCGTCATGTGATCATCGTTATAGCCTCCGTGAGCATTATGAGTAATTGTGGGAAATAACGCATTACATGTACATAGCTTCTGTAATAACAGTTAACCATTATATTCGTAACACTCGTACCAATCATGTTCGCCTGTTGTGAATGGAATCACTTAAGACTGAATGATTGACAATGGCGTGCGTAGAGCAAGTAAACAAACACTAATATGACAGACGATTGACATGAGCTTAACTTTTTTGTCTAACAAGATTTCAGACGCAGTGCAATAAAACTTGATGTTAAAAGCTTTAGCGCAATAGTCGTCCCCAGACTTATTGCTGGTGATGGCTTAACAATATCTCCGTATTTCACGCTGTTTATATGATTGCTCCATGTCTGTGCGAGGTCCTTTGACATGTATTATTATTATATGTAAAGAACCAATAGCGGTGACTGTGTCGAGACTGTGAGCAGGAGATTATTGCCAACTGCTTACAAACACGGGATTTGTATAATTCCATCAGCAAATTATGGAATCAATTCAGTAATTTCTTAGCTTTATACACAATATTTGAATACATATTTATCAAATCAATGTTGGAATGAAAAATCGAAGAAATCATCCAAAACACTCAACATGTTTTACTGTTAGTAATCTGTAAATCTAAGGATTTTAAAACTATGTAATAAAGGGCAGATTCACATTCAACAGTGTTTGGTACATCGCCGTTCTTCAAATGGTTATCTATGAATAAAGTGTTTAACTAACAGTCGCAAATACAAGCAACCAAAAGCACTAGTCTTTTATCTACGAAGTGAAGTGTGTTTTGTTCAACTGTTCGTTAAATCTTTAACATCTGGGAGCTAAATATGTCAGTATTGTAAATATTTAAAATTTGGTATACTTGAAATACACAATAACTTGATTATTGTACATTTACAATAATCAACAAATTTACATGTTAATGTTCAATTCAATGTAGTATAATTTCTTGTCAGTTCCATTTCCTTGACCTTTAGTAAAGAGCTCGTTAGCATGTAACCGGAAATGCTTATCACTTGCCAACTATCTGACTTTTGAATAACAGTGCCTGGTAGTTTGCTTTAAACAAAAATAAATGTATGCCACGCCGGAAAAAGATAAATGCAAAACATATAAATTATAGCAGCCCACGCTGAACCAATGCATCAAGCTTTTTGAGTGAACTAAAATGGATCATTGGGTATTATGTGCTCTTGCTGTAGAAAGGCAGTCTTCTGTATCTCCTCCGTAAGATTAATTAGAGTGATATCGCCAATCATGCATAAGGAGTCAAACAGAGATTATGCTTGCTGTAGCTGTTTGACTTTAGGATGGACTGGAAAGGACTTCAATCTAGGCGGAAGCAATTATAATGTTAAAACATTTTGCGCATACACACGTTTCCCTTTAAATGTAATTACTAATAAAGTTAGGTAATACCGATATTTTAAACTGGGACTAATGGTTTTTTAATAACAATATCGTCATTAGTAATGTTTTATAACTATGGTTTTAAAAGCCATTAAGAATCAGTACTTTTCCGAATGTATTATAAATGTACTAGAGAAGAAAGAAAGGGTTTGTTTTAGGCAATCATATTTGATTGTTATACGTTTTTAAACACATCTTGATTGTTTCTTCAGACTAAGTCTTTATTCTTTAATCTAAGAAATGTCTGGTAAATACCGGCCCCGGATATAATTAATAATAATTTAACTCATGAAAAATGTAAGTGATCGCCTTAAATCTGTAGAAAAGCAAATGGGCGGCATATACTCTATCGAGAAGAAAATGTGTAACATGGAGAAAGATTTGAATAAACTTTGGGTTGCTCTAGAAGATCGAGTAAGGAAGGTAGACGAGCGCGTTATACGTATTGAGGACAAGGTGGACGGGGCGGACATCCACGCGGCGCAGGAGCGGGTACAGGAGCTGGAGAAGCAGAGGGATACCCTGCGTGACAACGTAACATACCTCCAGTCGCAGTCAATGCGCAACAATCTTATATTCACCGGGGTATCGGAGGACAATTCGAATGGAAGCGAGCCACCCGAAACAACAGAGAAGAGGCTTCGCCAGCACCTCCATGACGCCTGTAAGGTAGCTCGTGACGTTGCGGACTCCATAAAGTTCGAAAGGGTGCACCGTTCACAGGGTTCACCAATTTCTGGCAAGGTCAGAAATATAGTGGCAAAATTTACATATTTCAAGGACAGAGAGAGCGTTCGAAAGTGCTGGAAAGAGTTAGATGGGACTGTGCACCGTGTTTTCGAACAATTTCCACAGGACGTCATCGAAAAACAGCGTAAATTAGTGCCTAAGATGAAGGAGGCAAGGCGACAGGTGAGCGTGCGTACCTGGTATTCGATACTCTTTACATCGACGGAAACGCGGTGCGAGCGTAGGGGCACGAAGGCAGTGAGATATCCATACTATCATGGAATGTACATGGACTGAGTGAATGTAAAAAATCTAGTGCTGAGTTTGTAAATATTTTATGTTCTTCTGATATATGTTTCTTATTTGAATCATGGACCAAAGCTTCTAGTAACATTACAATCAATGGCTATCAATCTTTTAACTTTTTTAGAAAATTTCAACACAGGAATGCACGGCGATGCAGCGGTGGAATTGTTATTTATTTTAAAGACCATCTGAAAGATGGCATCGAAATTGTTCGTAACCATCACGACACTATTATTTGGTTAAAACTTAAACATGATTTTTTTAATACTGCTAATGATATGTATATATGTGGAAGCTATGTATGGGGAGAAGATTCTCCAGTTTATAATACCATTAACGTGGATCTTTTTGATATTTTAGAAAATGATGTTTCATATTATTCTGAACTTGGTAGTGTCTTTGTTACAGGAGATCTGAATAGTAGAACCAGTAATAAATGTGATTTTATTGTATATGACTCAATTAATACTGTACTTGACGATTTTGACTATATACCAGATCACTCCTCAGTTAGGGCCTCTATTGATACAATACACAATAATCATGGGATTAAATTGCTCGATTTATGTAAATCAACCACTTTACGTATTGTCAATGGAAGAATAGGTGATAGTTGTAAACAAACATTCTTTTCAAGTAACGGTTCATCTGTCATTGACTACTTATTGACCAATGAATGCAACTTTCCATTGTTATCACAATTTACTGTTGGCGAATTTAATGAGTGGAGTGATCACGCTCCGTTGCACTTTTCATTGTTTGGTAATAATTGTCTACCTAGTTACGAGACATTCACCGATGTCAAATATAAATGGGACAGTTCGCGTAGAGATGAATTTCGCTCAAGAATTATTTCGAAACTTCCTATTTTTAATGATATTGTTAGAAGTATTGATAATTCGAACCAATTGTCAATTAACTCCATTATAGATAAATTCACAGCCACAATTCGCAGTGAAGCGGATGAGCTATTCTCAAAATCGTACAAGTACAGTAATAAACCTTCATTCAATACTGACAGTAGTTTAAAGCATGCAGATTGGTTTGACAACGAATGTATTACTGCACGAAATCACTACCATGACGCTTTAAAATATTTTAACCTTAACATGACCGATTTAAATAGAAAAGTGTTGTGCGAAAACAAAAGTGTTTATAAGAAACTAATTATGAAAAAGAAAAATATTGCATATCAGCGTAAAATGGCGGAAATTGAAAGTTTGAAAAGTAAAAAGCCGAAAGATTTTTGGAAACTTTTCAAATCAAAAAATAAAAGCAATTGCAATAAAATTCCATTAGATGTATTTAAAGAGTATTTTGAAAATTTAAGTAATACTAATTCGGACAATCATAATGCACAGGCAGAATTTTTTTGTTCGAACAATGACTTTGACATTGAAAATTGTACTTTTCCAGAATTAGACCAACCAATAACGGTAAATGAGGTATTAAATGCATGTAAACACTTGAAGCGTAATAAAGCGTCTGGTGGTGACTGTATTTTAAACGAATACTTTATTGAGTGCGTTGATATCTTATCCACTCATTTGTGTGATGTTTTTAATAGTATTTTAACCTCGGGCTATTTTCCTGAAAAGTGGACAGAGGGTATAATTATACCATTGCATAAAAAAGGCCCTNATTACATTTTGTATATTGTTATAACTCATACGTTGTAATATATAGACACGTGACAATATTTTGTATTATATTTTGTGTCTTTAGACGATGTACATTTGTATAAGTCTTAATAAACTGTCTGTTCTGTTCTGTTCTGTTCTGATATAATTAATAACCGTACACACATCGTACGTGATCTCTTTTTATGTAATATTGTTTAGAGAAGAAAAGAAACATGTGTTTACATGATAAAACCGAACATTTTCAGCCTCTAGATGCAAAATATTCATATAAATCGCATCTATGTCGCATGCTTCAGATTATCACTTTCATGTAATGGTTAGTAATTAAATACTGAAAATTACCAGGAAAATTATTCTCTTTATCTATCTCACTAGCTTGATTAGGGACTACATTGGAGCTGGTTTTCTTGGTACAACCCCTATTTTTTTACAACCAGAGTATATTCAATCTGATTCTGTGCTCAGCGTTCAATTATATGCTGTTGAGTTTTCCAGGAGACCTTTTCAAATCAATTACGTTGACCTTTCGAAATACAAAGAAAAAAGAATACCATTCCATTCTGTATTTTTTGAAAGTTTTGAATTTTAAGGAGCATAAATGCGTTCACCTTATAAATGAAAAACATCTGCTCGTCCTTTTTGTGTGACCGTGACCTTGTGTAGCTGTTGTTTTATACGATCATTTATGCCTTGATTCTGTCCGGATCAAGACGGTTCGAACCAAGACGGTAGTTATGCCTAGTGTAGGGCCAGATTTAGACCCAAGAAATAACTTTTGAAATTCACGGCAAATAGTCATTGAAATCCAACATGACGCTAGACTATGGATTTCTTAATCCAATATCATTTGTACACATCATTGAGGAAGGAAAATCTATTTTTTTTTAATCACATTTTATAGAAGATATACTACGTATTTGTAAGTAGTTTTCATTAACTAAGTGTTGATTTCATTTTGGTCAGACGTGTTCAAGTTAATTGATTTAAGCGCATTTGATACGATCGCATCCACAAATTACTTAAGCTGCATTATTTTTTTGATGTCTCAGAAGTATAGTCGTCGCGATAACGGACAATTAATTACGTGACACTGACATCAACTAATTCCATGCATGTTTATAACTGATTAGTTTCTCAGACAATCATATTTCTTTGAAAGCAATACACAATAACAACGCTTGGCTGCACATGATTGTAAAGAGCGTAATGGTTCTTCAAATAAAATGAAACATTCAGTTAAATATGTTGAAAATAACGACAATTTCCGCATTTATATGCAATATTTGAAACAATGATAGACATTTATATTTAAAGGGCCATGCCAAATCAACTTGAAGCAGTTTAAATATACACTAAGTTTATGCCTTTAAAATTAGGTTGTGTACAGCTAGATGTTATTGTCATGTGTTTGTTCCAATGATGCTTTTAGTGCAGTGTTGTGCAGAAGAAATTGGAGAAACACTGCTACAAACGGTGTTACTGTTTTTGTGAAGTAGGGGATCGTGATGTCAATTTTCTTGAATCACTTCAATGTGTCGAAGGGTATAAAACATACAATTTGATAGAATTATCAAGTATATATGTATGGGTATTTATATAATTTAAATCACATACCATTTCATTAGCATAAACACGAAATTGTTTTAAACCAGCACATGTCAAAGGCATTCCTAGCATTCTCAGTTGTGTATTGATTCATCCGTACTTCCATTAAAACAGACGTTCGCATACTCCTGAAACCTTATCGGTTATCACAAAGATTATAGCACACCTATGGCTTTAGTCTAATGAAATTGACACATACGCTGCAACGTGAGCTTTTATGGTCAAAGGCCTGACAGCGATCTTCTTTTTCGTGATTTGCTAAATTTCATATTACACATACGGATAAGATATATTTCAGACAGATTATTATACTATAACATGGAAGCCTAATTCGATTTAGCCCTTTTTTTGCAAACGATGAATTAGTTCCATTTGGTCTTTCGCTTGCTTAGGCTGTTGCGTTTGGTATCATCAAAGAACACATGTATGTGTTCAGCCAATGGTTTGACACCCCTAAGTTTCAAAAGGCGGATCTTTTTCACGTGATAAGCAATTCAGGTATACCTTTACATGATGCGCAAACGAGCCCACATACGATGAGTACTTTTCCCAAGGCCACTGTTTATAATTGCGGAACGAAGATGATCTCTCTAGTCTGCTTTATTTGTATTAACTTAAGTATATGTGTTACTGTTTATGTTGTAAAAGTCTAATGCAGTCAACCAAAAACATTGTCCATGTGTTATCAAGAAAAACATGTTTTAACTTGTTTAATATGGTGATATGTAACCTAGAACTTAACTTCATATATAATAACATTAAGGGACTCGATATACATTATTTAAACAGTAACAATAGTCCAATACTTATATCTAGCTTTTTTAATTGCCATATAACGTGTACCCTAACTATGTGTACACGACTGGTGACTTCAATCTATGTATGCAGATCCGGTACCGGGAATCAAATCCGCTCTTCCCCAATTGTGTGAAAACCAGGAATTCTTACCACTACATGTATATCACACTAGATTATATGACTATGTCAATATTGTTTACACAACAATACACTTTCAGCTGAATGAGAAATAGTCGATTAACAATGATTTTCTAAAATACAATCGTTAAACCTTTAAAATACAGTTAGAACGTTTGAACATAATTTCTTGTTGGAATGTATTTGGTGTAGCTGACTAAACTCACTTTTTAACTAGACTTCGTGATATAATGTATGCCAAATTTAGGAGAAAATCAGATAAAATGCGAATCTGCATACAATTCGCATTTAAAGTATGTAAATAGGCATGAATGAAACATTTTTTAGTAAACAATCATTGTATGTGCACGAAACACATCGAGAGGTTGCAATGCCGTACCAACATTGTCTTTTTTTTCCGTTTTTTATCTCCCTTATTCTTATGGCGTTGAGATTATTATTAAATTATGGTTGAATGGAGTTCGTCTTTCGCAATGCAAACAATAACATTTTTATTTCGAAATACATGTCTTAGGCGTTATAGTAATGCGTTAAATTGTTTGGCTCTGGAATTGGAACAGTGTGATGCTCAAATATTGGCATAGTTTGAAGCCTGGACATATATTTAACCTTTATTATAATATGGAAAACTAATTGGCTGTATCGTTGTACTTAAAACGACTCAGTGATAAAACATGATCGTCTCGATAGTAATAATATACTTAGTATCCAGCAATATGCTATTATTTGAAATGGGATATCTCCCTAAAGGTAATTACATATGTAGTTAACGAACAATCTTAAATAGCTCCATATTAAACAACTTTAAACAATGTATGTCTTGGCGACACATGAACAATGTTTCAGTTGACCATAAAAGACTTGTACAACATAATATTTACAAATATACTGACGTTAATAAAAATAAAGAATACTAGGGAATTCATCATTGTTAATTTCCACAAAAAAATACAGCATCATTAGAAAAAGTACTTAAAATACGTGTTCTCGTTAAGTAACGTGTGAGTGTATTGAACCGCAGTCCTAAATACAAAAATAGCAGTGCTAATCACGCGAACTGCAGTGCTCATGACGTGAAATGCAGTGCTAATCACGTGAACTACAGTGCTAATCACGTGAATAACAGTGCTAATCACGTGACCTGCAGTGCTAATCACGTGACCTGCAGTGCTAATCACGTGACCTGCAGTGCTAATCACGTGAACTGCAGTGCTAATCACGTAAATTGCAGTGCTAATCACGTGCCCTGCAATGCTGATCACGTGAACTACAGTGCTTATCACGTGAATTGCAGTGCTAATCACGTGCTCTGCAGTGTCATCACGTGAACTGCAGTGCTAATCACGTGCAATGCAATGCTAATCACGTGAATTTCAGTGATAATCAAGTGAAACGTAGCACTAATCACATGAAATGCAGTGTTAATTATGTGCATTGCAGTGCTATCTACATGAACTGCAGTCCTAATCACATAAACTGCAGCGCTTATCACGAAAAGTATAGTGCTAATCACCTGAACCTGTAGTGTTAATCACGTTAGCGTCAGTGCTTATCACGTAAACTGCAGTATTAATCACGTTAGCTACAGTGCTTATCACGTGAACTGCTGGCTCATCACGTGAAAAAGGAACGCATTTTTGAAAACGGAATGGCACTTCATCCGCTAAACAAATAGATATGTTCTTTGAAGATAACAAACGCAACCGACTAGATTAGTAAAGACCAAATTGGACCAATGCATCATGATTTTCGGTTGACATAATACGGATAATAGCGTATTATGTATTATCGTTGTAGTACAGGGATCCGTCTGAGATAATTATATCTCCTCCGTCTGTGTAATCAGTTACGCGTAGCAAATCATGAATAAGTAGACCGCTGTCAGGCATTAGACACTTAAACCGTATCGCTGCAGCATTTGTGTCAATTTGATCAGACTTAAGCCTTAGATGTGCTATAATCTTAGCTTTACTGATAATGTTACAAGAGTATTCGTACGTATGTTTTATTGGAATTAAGGCTGAACCAATACAGAACAGAATTTTTTTAGTATTCTATTAGAATAATTTGCTTGATTTTGTGAAAAACACTGTATATGATAATAACTGTAAATGTTATATTTTATTTAATATTGAAATACCAATTCATGTCTTTATTTCACAGAAAGGTGTTCGTTACTGACATTATATACAAAAACATATATAATTTAAACTGAAAACTTGTGTATTCTAAACTGAAGATTGTAGTGGCACTTTTTTCCATTCAGAGCCAGAAAGCCAGGTTTTACTTACGAATCACCCGTACTGTTGAAAATCTTATAATTATATGCTTTATGGCTTAACAGAAAGGCAATCGTAGGTCCTCGATTTTATTATACTAGCTGTTGGGTAGACAACCGGCCGTAGCATCACAAGCCTGTGAACGCCCTAACAACTACGCCTCTTATAAGGTGTATATGGAACGCCCTAACAACTACGCCTCTTATCAGGTGTATATGGAACGCCCTAACAACTACGCCTCTTATACGGTGCATATGGAACGCCCTAACAACTACGCCTCTTATAAGGTGTATATGGAACGCCCTAACAACTACGCCTCTTATCAGGTTATATGGAACGCCCTAACAACTACGCCTCTTATAAGGTGTATATGGAATGCCCTAACAACTACGCCTCTTGTCAGGTGTATATGAAACACCCTAACAACTACGCCTCTTATAAAACCTCTTGGATGTACCCGCGCTAAAAAAACACTGGCATCTTATCAACTATGTCATTGTCGGGTCTGCCGACAGGAACGATGTGCGAGTTACAAAGTCAATGTGTGGAGCAGATTGCTGGACGGACCACCGCCTCATAATAAGTAGACTCAATTTTCATATTCAACCTCCTAGGCGCCCACAGGGGAAGAAACCTCCAAAACGTCTGAATATTGAGAAGCTGAACAATGCTGACGTCGAAAAGTAGGTAGCAAGTGAGTTGGATGATAAACTTAAGTCAATGCCTTTAAATTCTGGCAACATTGAACAAGACTGGGCGGACTTTAAGAACACTGTACATTCGACATGCTGTACCTTACTTGGTCCTGAAACGCACTCTCACCAGGATTGGTTTGATGAAAACAACGAGGCTATCGACAAACTGCTTGAAGAAAAGAATATGATCTTAAAGCTGAACCTCTCAAATAAAACCCAAGCCAACGCAGCTGCTCTACACCAGGCAAGGCAAAAGGTTCAGATTGAGCTAAGGCACATGAAAGACAAATGGCTCAAACAATAAGCCGATGAAATCCAGGACTTTGCTGACTCTCACAACTCCAAACTTTCCTACTAACCTGTCAGAACACTGTATGGTCCCCAGCCTGCTGGTACATCACCGCTGCTCTCTGAAGATGGAACCAAACTTATCACAGACAAGTCTGGCATTCTTGATAGGTGGGCTGAGCACTTTGAGTCGGTTTTAAACATGCCATCTACAATCAGTGACGAAGCAATAAATCGCCTACCTCAGGCCCCAATTGACAATACACTCGACAATCCTCCTACCGCTACAGAGACAGAAAAGGCTATTAAGCAAATGTCAACTTGCAAAGCGCCTTGCGCAGACGCAATTACAGCTGAGATNGACACCATACTGCGATCAAGCCAACTTCGCTGGGCTGGTCACGTTTGTAGGATGGACGACACACGCATCCCGAAATAGTTGTTATATGGTGAACTAAGTAATGGCTCACGCTCTAGAGGTGGTCAAAAGAAGCGGTTCAAAGACTCGCTGAAAGTATCCACCAAGCTGTTTGGCATTGAACCCGACTCATGGGAGAAGCTCGCCCAGAATCGTAGTGCCTGGAGATCGAGTTTAAAGGAGCCAAAAAAACACGAGCAGCATCGTGTCTGCCTTGCCGAGCATAAGAGAGCAAAGCGAAAGGAGAGGGAAGCGTCTGATGCATCCCCAACTGGACCATCCTGTCCGAAATGTGGAATGGCGTTCCATGCCAGGATTGGATTAATCGGTCACCTTCGCACCCACAACACCAACCACAGAAACACAAACAGTTGAACTCATGGTCATCTTCGACACCGCAGGACGAACTATTATTATTATTATTATATGGAACACCCTAACAACTACGCCTCTTATCAGGTGTATATTGAACGCCCTAACAACTACGCCTCTTATAAGGTGTATATGGAACGCCCTAACAACTACGCCTCTTATAATGTGTATATGGAACGCCCTAACAACTACGCCTCTTATAAGGTGTATATGGAAGGCCCTAACAACTACGCCTCTTATAAGGTGTATATGGAACGCCCTAACAACTACGCCTCTTATCAGGTGTATATGGAACGCCCTAACAACTACGCCTCTTATAAGGAGTATATTGAACGCCCTAACAACTACGCCTCATTTAAGGTGTATATGGACATGTCTTAAAAATAAGTGTTTTTGTTCTTTTTATTGTATTGTTGTATTGATATATGTATATTACGGATCAAGTTTATATCTGGTGAAACACAGTTTATGTGATCAGAGAAGGCATGATTAAGGCATGATGTGTCTTATTCAAACGATAATGCATAACTTAATTTACCAAGCTTTTTACAATTTTAACAAATACAACTTTTCATAACGAATCAATAGTACATAATACAAGGTATGGAGTAAATGTAAATGATCATTATTAAGTATGGAATATTGAGTACGTGTGTCTATGTTTTAATGTTATTGGTTAAAAGTAATCTTTCAATCTGTTAAACCCTCTACAAAGCGTTGCTGTTGTTTTTATTTCCAGCGATAGACGACAGTTCCATTCGTGAAACCATGCAATTGGTTGATGTCCGTATCACGTGATTTATAGCTCCTTAGCATGACAACTATTTCTCTGAGACCTTTCAAAATCGATGCAGCTTAAGTGATTTGTGCACGTTGTCGTATAAATCGCGCGAACGTTAATTAACTTTTGCACGTTTGACCACGCGATCGTCGCAATAAACATCGCGATACTAAGAAGTGATATTGGTGAGAGATGCTAAATAATTCTGCTATATTATTTCGATTATTACGGATTTTCATTTTAGTAAAGTACCAATAATAATAATGAAAAACATTAATCTCCTAAAAGCAATTTTGCTAATTTGCTAATATGAGAAACTTGTATTTTCTTGATATGTATTGATGAGTTTTATTGGATTTAAATAAATTAAGTTTTTTTTTTCACACAGCTCCAGTCATGACATCTTTAATTGAGATGCTACATAAAATTCTCAATACGTAAGTTTTTAAATAGAGGATATTGTTTTATTGAACGCATATTTGACATTTAAAGCAATTAAATAAGAAAAATAAATTTGGTCATGACTATTGTTTCTATTACCATTGTTAGCAGTGTTCGGTATTTTACCATAAACTTACATAGGGTAAGTAAATTGGAAAAATTAAAATTGTCCAAGTCCAATTTGAAACAACTGTGTATTAACATTGCTAACAAAGGTATTGGACAACATGTAGAAAAAATCTTGACAAATTTTCTTAAAAATGAGCGAAATGTGGCTCCCTGAAGTAGAAGATCGGGCAAAATGGGCCATGTTCAGGCATTTAGGGGAGAAAACTGCTTTAATTTGCAAGCCACTACAATAATTAATGGATTTATACAAACTTACACATGTCTGCCATAACCTCTCAGCAGGGTTTCTCCAGAAGACTATTTCTTGTGGAGAAATTTGCGTTTTTAATGACCATGTTGGGAAAACATGGATACCATCTGGAGAAGACCAGGAAACCTTATATGAGTTGTGATTTTATAATTCTTTTTGGTGACAAAAAAACTTATTTCCAGCCATTTTGTTGCAATTTCTCTGCTTTGTAGAGGCCCATATTAAGTGTATGTGGGCACATATGCATACAAATGTACTTTTAAATGCCTTATGTATTTTCAATAGTGCCTTTTAAACATTCTCGAGTATTATTTCTTTTTACCAACACTATTTTGGAAAATTTAAAGAAATAATAAACTGCTTTGTCACATAAGTTAATTGGTTAGGTACACAGAATGTTGTCTTAATAAGTGTTTATGGGGGTTGTATGTATAGTTTTTATTTAGTCACAGTTTTGAAGTAGGTCGTCGTGATATACGCAATGCTTATTTCATTAATTCACTTTTTTAAGGACAAACTGATTCCTATATAGCACCCCAAACAGAGTTTGTCCGGGGGGGTGGGGGGTAGTAGTAGTTGTATATTTTATTAAAGTGACGCATAGTACATAGATAATAATTGGTATTAACAGAAATAATACGATCAATAAATATATGTATATTAATAAGAATATTTGCAAATATTGTACTACCCAGCCATATAAATGGCTTACAAGTCACTGAGTTAACATATCAGTGTGTAGTCATACAATTAAATCAATATAGTGCTGGAAATTGTAAGGATCATGATAATATAAAAAGAGTGACATTGTTAAAAGTATAAACATGGAAAGTGTAGATGAGTTACTTCTGTTAATTATTAACAAGTGGAATAACAATCATAGTAGTTCGAGTAAAAGTAAGTACTACTATTTACATAAGTAGTATTATGCACATACTGATGTGTTTTAATGTTTGTCGGATATATATAATGCTTCCGAGCGTTTTATATAGCAATCTTGACTAAATAATGCAGATTTATGAATAAGTCTTTTATCAGTCAGCATACATTCTAGTCTCTCGCTATACGGAATGTTCGTTATGTTTGGTTTAATCTTTGAGGCACAATTATAAATAGATAATCTTACACAAAGGTAGAATGGACATTCAATTAAGAAATGGTATTCTGTTTCATCCTGATTGGGTCCATTACACAATATGCACAGTCTCTCTTCTACCTTAAAGTTTCTAAACCGCCCGGTTTCAATTCTCAGCGGCAAGGTGCCTGTATTTATTTGAGCAATATAGGATCTTAAGTGCTTTGGTAGAGTCATGGATACATAATTTACACATCCAAGTTCGTTTTTAATTTGCCGGTAAGTCCTGAGCTTGGGTTGGGATGCAAGATCTTGTTGCCATTTGTCATCATCCGTACGTTTAAATGTCTCTTTAGCATGGCACAAAACATTGTCCAGCGACAGGTTGCTCATGGATTTAGACGTATACAGATTGGGTAAATTTATTGTTCAAAAACACGTTTCACGTCAGAACACCACCCATGGCTGTGTGCGTAATCCCACAAAAACACTTTCTTCGTGATTCTATCATCTGGCATTTTGACCAGACGGTCCCATAGGCGGATTATGTTCAGGTGACGTCGTATCGTGGGCGCTTGCCATCCAGTATCGCCATTGATAGCAACGTTCAACGAATGTTTATGGACGCCTAGAAACGATCGGATGGCTCTGTTTTGTATCGTATCACATTTTGCGTACTTTTTATAACCCTAGACCCCAGAGCTGTAGTCCATCACCGGGATTACACTGGTGTCGCAAAGTTTTGTGTAAACGTTAAATGTAAGTCCATTTACTGCCTTTGCCTTGTTTAACAAGCCACCAAGTGCGCGACCAGCCGATTCCGCCAATATGTTTGCTGTCTCCGCGAAGTCAAGCGTATCGGTTAATACACAGCCCAAGTATTTATAACACGGTATAACACTAATGATATCGTCTCCTATTTTAAAGACGTATTCCGTTTTATTTTTGCTTTGTTTTCTGAAGTGCACGATGTTCGTTTTTGTTGGGTTAATTTTCATGCGCCAGTTTTGACACCAGTCATTCACTTTATTCAGCATTTTCTGCAAATTTTCTTCATTTTCGCTAAGAATAACAATGTCGTCGGCATAAAGAAGAATGCATACATTTTCGCCGTTAATCATGATTCCCAGGTTCATGCACTTCAATTCTACAGCTAAATCGTTGGTGTATAGTCCGAATAAGGTAGGCGAAATTTTATTTCCCTGTTCTACGGAGCATTCTATGTCAAAGTAGTCCGTTAGGTGTCCATTAACATCAACCCGTGCACGAGAAGTGCTATACAGATGTCGCAGTATATAATAGAACTTTCCTTGAGCGCCGACGGCTGATAGTTTTGCCAGCAAACAGTCTCTGTCAACCCGGTCAAATGCCTTCATCATGTCGATAAAGCACGCATATGTCGATAAGCCTTGCGATTTTCTATTTCGAATTATATAGCACAGTGTAAATAGATGGTCTGTACAGGAACGCAGTTTCCGGAAGCCGTTTTGTTCATCTACTATTATATCGTTCGAGTCAAGATATTTTGCTAATCGGTTGTTTAATACACTTGAGAAAATTTTGCTGACGCCGGAAGTAGACTTATTCCGCGGTAGTTGAGCGGTATTCGACGGTCGCTTGCGCTATTTTTCGGTATAGTATTAATGATGGACGATGACCATAACGCGGGCGTTATCCCGGTGATAAAACATTTATTAAATAGTTCATGAAGGAGCGTGTATGAGTTTTCATTCTTAAACACTTCATACGGGAGTAAGTCTTCACCACATGCCTTGCCAATTTTGCAATTCAGTACAGCCTTTTTTATTTCAGCAATGGAAATGTTATCGTTCAAAATTGAGCACGAGTTGTCCTCCTGGCATTCAATACAGTGTTCTTCCAGGTTTTGAATTGTTTGACATCATTATAAAATTGTTCGTAAAAGTTTGCTCCTTCAGAAGCTTTTGCTTTGTTAAATAAGTACTTATAATCAGTCTCCCACCTTTTAAGGACACTAATTATGTCGGGGTATAATAATGTGTGGGGTGGCAACACTAGCATTGGGATACAATGTTTTTTTAGCACAAACTGGCAAACGAGTTAGTAATTAAGATAAAACTATCAGCTTAACATATCTAAAGTGGACATAGTCTAACCACATTATATATCAGACAAAGGATGCAAGTTTCTGAAATGATGTTGGATGAAATGCAAAGAATACCATAGAATGTATTATAAAGCATTAAAAGTACATGTGTATGCGTATGTGCCACATACACTTACTAAAGGCCTCTACTAAGCAAAGAAATTGCAACAAAATGGCTGGAAATTAGGATTTTTGTCACCAAAAAGAATTATAAAGTCATTGCTCATATAAGGTTTCCTGGTCCAATTTACTTACCCTATGTAAGTTTATGGTAAAATACCGAACACTGCTCCCAATGGAATAACACTGCTCACAAGGTTTCGGGTTTCCTGGGGTGTGTTATATGTCACCATCGTAAAATAATATACTTGTTGTAAAAACGTTTCTTATAGGGTATTTCTGTTGCGCGATAAAACATGAACAGTAAACCAGGAATTAAACTATTATCTCATATTTCGATGGCCTTTTATAGCTTATAGTTTATATACAAACGTGCAAACGATTCAAATAGGCAATATATTGCTTAAAATAAAATTGTGAAGACTTTAAGATATTGAAAGCTAGATATTGACCGAGTAAGGCAATACATTTTTCCGGGCGTTTTTTTTTTCGGATTCTCTTTTCGTATCATCATAACTGTCTTTCTGTCTGTCTTTCAACTTGTTTTCATCGGCATAACCTCGGGACTGTTAAAATTACCTTATTGCTTTAAAATGTCATAAATTGATAAATCGCTCGTCTGATTTTCTTGAAATTGTTAAAATATATCTTACTCTTTGAGCGAACGGTGAAGATTGGGTAAAGACGAAAACTTAAAACAGGATTAAAACTACATTACTTGGACAAACGGCTGTCTTGACCGCTTTCAAAAAGGAAATCATTTGGGTCATTCATGTTATAAAATTTAACTAGCGATTCTTTTTAATCGAATTTTAAATTGGTTGAGATGATACATGATCCGTAGTAAAGTTTTTTTAAATGCATTTCTTTAACGCATTTTTTTTAACATATATACGTGTTTCACTTCGTATAAACAAATTGCTGCAAAAACAAGCGAACATTAACAACCTATGTAAACGATAACTTTTCAACTGATCATCATCACATAGTTTATAAGATTGGCAGGTTTTTGATGTCATCTCACTCTGGCATCCGTTCTTTATTATACGACACAGTAGAAAAAGTCTGAAATCATCCGAATCGCCTGTGTTAACACAGGTTTAACAAACTTAAACAGTATGGTAATAAGAACTTATGGTTGGGTGTAAGATGAATATTATTTTTAAAAAGAAATACACATTAAAGGTATATATGTTAGCAACAAGAATAAAATCGCTTTTAAGAACTACTTTTTTGTAGTGGTGTCTACCCTCGAATATCCCCCCCCCCCCAATGTATTTATGCTCAACAACAACAACAACAACATGTCGGCAAGAACCGTCGTTTTATTTGTTAAGTAAATATGTTTAGTTACAAGCTACATCGTATATGTAGATGGTGTTCTTTAAGTATATGGCCTTATCTGTTTTACAAGGTTTAGTGATATATTGGATTACAGCTTGGTCGTGCTCAAAATTAACATCAAACATTGCATATTTGTGTATACAATAAGGAATGAATTTATTTACGAATGCGTAATTTGTATGGCTACAGTATGTTTGATATGACTAATTTAAACAAGGCTGTGCCTGCCATTGTCATGTCATTTTGTATACGAGTACAGCTTAACTTTCTGCGTTTATTGGTTTGCTCCTCATAACTCTTTATTGTATAATTGTGTTTCAAATCGCTCACAAACACATTTGTATGGTTGCATTACACTACCAAATGATAGCATATAGATTCACAATTTACTACATAAACATGTTATTATTATACGCTAACATAAGAGAAATGTAAGAGGGGTGTCCTTTATCAAATAAATATATACAATCATCTGAACCAGAAGTATATTTGTATTCATTCACTATTGTAGGCTAGAAGCTGTATTGTAAGCTTTATTGCTGAAATAAATGTTGTTCTTGTTGTTGTTGTTGTTGTTGTTTGTATACTGGAATCGTGTTTAACGTATGATTGTTCGTGATGCCTTCTGTCCAGTGAATAACTCGTCAACTATCACAGGTATCACCATAATATAAGTAAATATATTTCATTTGAAGGAGGTGCAGTGCACCAGAACAATAACTCCTGCTACAATTATTGCATGAATATTACCCTTTAAATGGTTCTATACTAAACCTGTTTTCTGTGGATTTACTTCTTCTGACACAAACAATATATCAGTCACACATGTCACTCTAAATCTAGCTAATAAATTAGAAAAAGCCAAGCCCTACCAGCAAATTGGTATGCTATGTGTGTGGAAGGAGGGGTATTTCATGTTGTCTGTTGTGTGTTTATCATATGATACATTTTGCGCCGTTTTCACAGTATTTCAATCATAGTACGACTGTTAGTTAACCTACCGACACTCTTCGTGGTTCAGTTAGTTATCCTTAAGAAAGCGCTCATGATTACGCCATTAACTACGGAATCCGGATAGTGCCATCTATAATCTCGCCCTTCTTTCTTCAAGGGCGACACACGATACACGATATTTTGCGCGATAGTCGCGGCGACGCACGATATTTTGCGCGACAGTCGCGGCGACTCACGATATATTTAACACGAATTATCGCCCTTGTACGACAGTCGCTCTTTTATATGAGATATCTCGCCCTTTGAACACGACCGTCGCCCTTTGAACACGACCGTCGCCTTTTATGAACGCGACCGTCGCCCTTTTATATGCGATATCTTGCCCTTTGAACACGACCGTCGCATAAAAAAGGGCGACGGTCGCGTTCATAAAGAAAGGCGAGATTATAGATGGCACTATCCGCATTCCGTTATCAACTGACAACTGCCCTTTCTAAATCAGATGTAGGAGAGAAATTACCCGACACATTATTTCAAGGCAAATACCCACAACAGTAATGTGGCCGGTTTAAGTATATAACCACTCGATGCAGTCCAGCGCACTTTCAACGGAGCTAGTTGACCCTTAACTAGATAGTTCTCATGTAAAACTGCTTTACAAAACACTGAACTAAATTAAACTACCCAAAACTGACAGGAAGATGTGAGTAACACTTAAAGCATTATGAGTTGTACGGAATATAAACGTGTTATTACGTATATAGTGTTACGATCAATTTGTCGGATTAATATCAAGATACAGTAAGTAAGTTAGATATTTGGTAACCTAACAATCCCAATAATACATCATATGTTTATCACTTATTTTAACTATTATATCATTTAATAAAAAAATATCAAGCAGCGTTATCTATACAAACAGTAGCAAACGTTTTCGAACCGTAAAAGGTTATCGTAAGGCAGTTTTATGCCAAAAAGGTCAAATTTCAGGAATTATAACATATTTTAATGGTTATTGATTTTTAAAAGAAATACATGTTTGAATCATGTTGTTGTAATGCCCTAATAGCAATCGCGTCATAAATAAAACCTATGGTCTAAGGTAAATAGCATAGGCAGTTGAAGGGTTTAGTAACACAAAAATGCACCTCGAGGAGAATGATGAGTTTTAATAAGCGCCTACCGATTAGTTTATTGAACGGAAAAAGCCGTGCTTGTATGTTTAGCCCCAAAGGCGGGGTATATTAAAATATATAACTTGAACGGGATATATATTACGTTCCAAATCATGTGATATTAACATTATGCAGGGATGGGTATATGGAAATTTAACATGGGAAAGTCAAATTAGCTATAATAATATAATAAACCATATTTCCGCCATTTTGTGAACTGCCAATAAGCATAAACAATGGAGAAGCTGACGTCAAGCTAATTTAATATATGCTTGGAGCAAATCACATGAGGCTATTTAGTGGTATTTGAGCCTTAGTAGAATAAGTAGTAGGTTAAAGTAGCTTGTTAAACAAATATTTATTAAGGCAATCGTAGTTTAAATTAATATTAAGATGGTGTACCGTAAACTAAGGACACATGGAAAAAGATGATTGGTAATTTACTAATTAACCGCGTATACTTTTCAAAACACAACAGCTTAAGAACATGCACATTGTGCGATGAACGTTAAGTCCCTCTGTCAGCATCTCTATTGTGATTCGTGATATAATTATTGCACGCCATATAAAAATATTTATTTCATTAGAAGTTCTGTCCGGTAAACGCAGTGAATGGTACACGTGCTTCTTACCTATCCCACCTAGGCCTCAATGGTAAAACACCCGCATCAGACCGCACAGGCTAATCTGGGACGACACTTTACGCGCATGCATTATGCCCAGTTTTCACAGAACGCGACACAAATTTGAAATAACTGAAGCAATCTCGCTCTCGTGTTGTACAGGCGCACTGCCCATGGTACAGCAGAACAATATCTTCCAATGTAAAAGTGTTTGATGAAGCCTTCAAAACACATCTTTTATCCTCGAAGCTTTGCCCAGAATTTTCCTGGAAAAGGTTTAATTCCATAATCGTAACCAACGGCTCGTGAAACAGATTAATAATACATTACAATTGTTCATACTCGAGTAGTGATGCGTTATTACCACAAATCGAATAAAGGCATTATATGTTAAATAACGAATATTTTCTATGTATAATTGTTCATTGGTCAATAAACAATACCTTAGGGTTCGAATACGTGTAAATAAAACCACGAGGGTGTTCAGAATTTAAATCTATACAGGCTTAAATTGTTGCTTATGTCAGAAAAAAAATGTTCTTAAGGAAAAACGATCTTATTAGAAAATGTTAATGAATGACATTATAGACTCAAGATAAGTATACTTTTAGAACATGACGATTTTAAGAAAAGTCTGTATTTATAGACTTATGTCTAAGAATTAGCTGGTGAACACGTGGCCAGATTTGAGTACATTATTTTTGGAGGGCGTTTGCAATTTAAACGACTGTAAATTACCGTCCCCGAAATGCATCGGGAGATATTTGAAAAAGTCGAAAGTTCTGCTATTGATCGGTAGACAATTGTCAGTAAAGCATTGACTTTACCAATCATTATTGCATTATCCTATCGTTTTACTTACAACTCTTGAACGAACCACCGACGGGCGGATGGATAATATTTGTGTCTGTATGTTAATTTTAGAGTGTGTGTATGCCGCTTCATGCCCAAATATCCGCTAAATGTTGCTGCATGAATAAATATCTCTATTTGTATGGATGTGGTGCTGGCCATTCAAGAATGTCCTTACAGGGGTATCATAACTAGAGTTTGGGTTTCAATTATTCTGGTTTACTTTATAGATTTATTTCACACAGTGTTATATACCAATAAAACGCCCATTTCGATCCTGACGGCAGTGCTTGTTGAACCTCATTACTTGTTTCCTTGAACTGCAGTGATTATGCTTATTACAATGAAAAATATCCACCTGTTTAATAAAGAGGTGCCAATCCATCGATGAACAAATTGAAGATAACAAACGCAACAGGGTGAACAGGCTAAATTTGTGAAATTCCCAATATAACTAATGCATAACGCTTTTCGTTTGCAAACATACGGCTAAAATCTAATTTGGTTCCCATGGCATTAAGAAAAGAAATCTGTCTAAAATGTATATCCTCAGTATGTATTATTAGTTGCAATGACAAATAAGAAGACCGCTGTCATGCATTTGGCCACTAAACTGGAGCGCATTTGTCAATATGATCAGACTTAACCCTTTGCATGCTGGGAAATTTGTCGTCTGCTAAAATGTTGTCTGCGGAATTTCTAAAATTAGCATTTTATTCGATTTTTTTTTCAAACAATACTATCTGAATAGCAAACAGTTTGGATCCTGATGAGACGCCACGTTTTGTGGCGTCTCATCTGGAGTTAAACTGTTTGCAAAGGCCTTAAAAATTCGGTTCCAGCATTAAAAGAGTTAAGCCTTGTGTGTGCTACACTCTTCGCTTAAACCACGCTTATGTTTCAAGAGTATGCGTTTTTATGTTATAAATGGAATTGCGTCTGAATATATACAGAACCATGAATGTTGCGTATTCTATTCAATTGAATAATTTGCTTGATTTCGTGAAAAAAAGTGTACATGAAAATATCCGTATATTTTATATTTTATGTTCTATTAAAATACCAACACATGTCTTTATTTAAGGACGTATGCGGCAGTTTCAATGCAAATTTTCTTATACCTAGAATTTGATAATTTTTGGTATAAAGCTAGAACCATCTGTTGTGGATAGAAAAATAAAAATAAAAATCATGGGTCACCAGTGTTGTTATTTTTTTATTCGCACTTAAACAACATACCTATTTTAGCATAAGTATAAATTTAAAAAAAGGCAAACACACACAACTCGAGTTAATTATTGAAAAAACTGTCGAAAAAAACTACTATCTCTCTCTGTTCATATAATACTGATATAACTTAACTGCAAATTCATAAACAAAAACATTAATTGATTTTCATGGCATTAATTTATTCAAAACAACAACAACATAATTTCACATATGAAAATCAATTCTATGCATATTACTTTTGTATTATTAAAGTCTTTCCCACACCTAGATTTTGTTCAAACTTACCCAAATGTTTCATTGTTTATTACTGTATACAAATATTAAAAGAAAAACATATGTCACCAGGGTCGTTTGTTAACAACCGAAGTCTATCGGCATGTAGTAAAATACAATTTAAAAACAATCAAAACAATGTACGTAATTAAGTTCAAAACAAATTCTAGTACATGTATGTCAAAGTAAAAGTAGAGTTAGATTTAAATTAAACACAAAACATGTGTATCCGGATTCGTAAAAGTAGGTTAAAGCAGCATCCAAAACAAGATGTGAGCAAAACATTTAAAGGGGCATATCAACGATATTAATTGTAATTCTTAACATGACTTGACCATTGTTTAGCTGTATGCCAATGTAAAAAG